>JAQFWZ010000045.1:4796618-5239118 GCA_027789725.1 Dendropsophus ebraccatus
CCAGCTATGCAGGGTGGGGGAGAGGGCGGGTCATAGGGCACCACTACCGACTATGCAGGGTGGGGGAGGGGGCGGGTCATAGGGCGCCTCTACCGGCTATGCAGGGTGGGGGAGGGGGCGGGTCATAGGGCGCCACCTAGGCAGCGTACACTCATGAGAGGTGTTCATACTAAGAACTTATCATTTCCCGGGACCATGAGACCCTGGTGAGACGAGCTACACTGAAGCAATGTTCCATATGTGGCCACGTGTAGGAGGGCAGTGTATGATCACAGTGTATGGCTATGTGCACACTATGTATTAGACCGGCCGTTCCGTGACCCGGCCAGGTCACAGAACGGCCGGTTTCACCCTGGCTGGATGATCTTTCGGGCTGTAGAGTTCTCATGCGGGCGCATCCGTGCTCGCCCACATCAGAACTCCCCACAGCGCCCAGAGCCGCCTGCTCCATAGTGTGCACTGACAGGGTTTTCTGCGGACGTTATTCAATGAATAGTGGCCCCAGAAAACTGACGTCAGTTATTTGCGGTGCTGCTAGGGATCCCGGCCAGAGCGTATACTATGTGTATGTATATATGTACTATGTGTATACACTCTGGCCGGGATCCCATAGGCAGCAATGGCACATATATTTTTGTATAAATCACAGCCGTTGTATAACGGACGTGGCTTTACGAAAATGTACGGTGTGTGAACATAGCCTAGGAGGGCGTGTATGAGGGGGCGTATGAGAGTGTGTATAAGGCAATGTTCACACAACGTAAGTTCCGTACTAATCATGGCCGTTATTGCAATGGCCGTGATTAGTGCAGAACTTACATTGTGCTGAAGGCTGAGGGAATCCTGGCCGGAGTGTATACACATAGTACATATATACATACACAAAGGGCCGGGACAAAGGGTAGGCCAGGGTAGGCGATGGCCTAGGGCGCCATCTCCTGGTGAATTACAGGGGGTGTAATGTATACTCAAGTAATAATCCCCCCACCTGACCTCACCCATGGCAGCATCCCTTCCCCCGCTCTGCCCCACAGCTGCTGAAGGCTCCAGCCCCGCGGTGACAGGCATCTGCTCTCCTCCTCTCTTCACTTTGGCTCCAGAGCTGAAGAAAATCTTCCAATGTCACATGACCTCCGGAGCCAATCAGATGCTCCAACCCCGCCCCCTCCCAACAGAGACAGATGAGGAGTATCCTCCGCACCCAGTGGCCTCTTCCACAGCTACTGATTTGTGGGTGAGTATATGTATGTGTGTGTGTGTGTGGGACAGAGGTAGAACTACAACTCCCAGCATGCTCATGTGTGGCTAAAGTACTCCCAGCATGACTTGTGTGGCAGAGGTAGAACTACAGCTCCCAACATGACTTGTGTGGCAGAGGTAGAACTACAACTCCCAGCATGCTCATGTGTGGCTAAAGTACTCCCAGCATGACCTGTGTGGTTGCGGTAGAACTACAAATCACAGCATGCTCATGTGTGGCTGAGGTAGAACTACAACTCTCAGCATGTTCCTGAGTGGCAGATGAGCATTATGAGCCTCCACTCCACCTCCTCCTCATGGGCAGAGACAGTGTCATCCTCTAGCGGCAACGGCTCCCGGACCGGATATAGCAGCAGTATATAGTCCGGCCCTCCACCGCTCTCAGGGACAGCGAGCTGGCCCCCTGTGTAAAAAGTTTGGGGACCCCTGCTATACACTATGTGGGGGCAGTCAGGAGGCTATACTGTATGTGGGGGCTATAGACTGGGGGGGGAGACGGGGGGCACCATGATCTTTCTCTGCCTATGGCACCAAAACTCCTTCTCCCGACCCTGCATGCACATACAGTGGGGAAAAAAAGTATTTAGTCAGTCACCAAAAGTGCAAGTTCTCCCACTTGAAAAGATGAGAGGCGTCTGTAATTTACATCATCCAGAAAATCACATTGTCTGATTTGGTAAGAATTTATTTGCAAATTATGGTGGAAAATAAGTATTTGGTCACCTACAAACAATCAAGATTTCTGGCTCTCACAGACCTGTAACTTCTTCTTTAAGAGTCTCCTCTTTCCTCCACTCATTACCTGTAGTAATGGCACCTGTTTAAACTTGTTATCAGTATAAAAAGACACCTGTGCACACCCTCAAACAGTCAGACTCCAAACTCCACTATGGTGAAGACCAAAGAGCTGTCAAAGGACACCAGAAACAAAATTGTAGCCCTGCACCAGGCCGGGAAGACTGAATCTGCAATAGGCAACCAGCTTGGAGTGAAGAAATAAACTGTGGGAGCAATAATTAGAAAATGGAAGACATACAAGACCACTGATAATCTCCCTCCATCTGGGGCTCCACGCAAAATCTCACCCCGTGGGGTCAAAATGATCACAAGAACGGTGAGCAAAAATCCCAGAACCCCGCGGGGGGACCTAGTGACTGAACTGCAGAGAGCTGGGACCAATGTAACAAAGCCTACCATCAGTAACACACTACGCCACCAGGGACTCAGATCCTGCAGTGCCAGACGGGTCCCACTGCTTAAGCCAGTACATGTCCCGGCCCGTCTGAAGTTTGCTAGAGAGCATTTGGATGATCCAGAAGAGTATTGGGAGAATGTCCTATGGTCTGATGAAACCAAAGTGGAACTGTTTGCTAGAAACACAACTTGTCGTGTTTGGAGGAAAAAGAATACTGAGTTGCATCCATCAGACACCATACCTACTGTAAAGCATGGGGGGGGGGGGGGACATCAGGCTTTGGGGCTGTGTCTCTGCAAAGGGGCCAGGACGACTGATCCGGGTACATGAAAGAATGAATGGGGCCATGGATCGGGAGATACTGAGTGCAAACCTCCTTCCATCAGCGAGGGCATTGAAGATGAAACGTGGCTGACAATGATCCAAAGCGCACCGCCAGGGCAACCAAGGAGCGGCATCGTAAGAAGCATTTCTAGGTCCTGGAGTGGCCGAGCCAGTCTCCACATCTCAACCCTATAGAAAACCTTTGGAGGGAGGTGAAAGTCTGTGTTGCTAAGCGACAGCCCCAAAACATCACTGCTCTAGAGGAGATCTGCATGGAGGAATGGGCCAACAGACCAACAACAGTGTGCGCCAACCTTGTGAGAACTTACAGAAAACGTCTGACCTCTGTCATTGCCAACAAAGGAGATAGAACAAAGGATTGAGAGGAAATTTTGTTACTGACCAAATACTTATTTTCCACCATAATTTGCAAATAAATTCTTACAAAATCAGAGAATGTGATTTTCTGTATTTGTTTTCTCATTTTGTCTCTCATAGTTGAGGTCTATGGGGTCAATTACAGACGCCTCTCATCTTTGTAAGTGGTGGAACTTGCACTATTGGTGACTGACTAAATACTTTTTTTCCTCACTGTAGTATACACTCCGTCCGGGACCCTTGGCGCTGCCGTAGAAAACCCATTAAGTGCACACTATGGCGCGAGCGGCCACACGCCCTATTGTGTGCAGTTTGGAGTTCTGATGCGGGTGTGCATGGATGCACCCGCATCAGAATTCAGTGGCGCTAAAGATCGTCCTTCAGTCATCGCCAGACACTGGGGTAGGAGAAGAGATTTTACGAGAGTACCAGTTAAGGATGAGCGGATGAGTAGAGACACGTGAAACAAGTAGGGAAGACGCAAGGATGGAGGCAAGGATGGAGGCAAGGATGGAGGCAAGGATGGAGGCAAGGATGGAGGCAAGGATGGAGGCAAGGATGGAGGCAAGGATGGAAGCAAGGATGGAGGCAAGGATGGAGGCAAGGATGGAGGCAAGGATGGAGGCAAGGATGGAGGCAAGGATGGAAGCAAGGATGGAAGCAAGGAGGGAAGCAAGGATGGGGGCAAGGATGGAGGCAAGGATGGAGGCAAGGATGGAGGCAAGGATGGAGGCAAGGATGGAAGCAACGATGGAGGCAAGGATGGAGGCAAGGATGGAAGCAACGATGGAGGCAAGGATGGAGGCAAGGATGGAGGCAAGGATGGAAGCAACGATGGAGGCAAGGATGGAGGCAAGGATGGAGGCAAGGATGGAGGCAAGGATGGAAGCAAGGATGTAAGCAAGGATGTAAGCAAGGATGGGGGCAAGGATGGAGGCAAGGATGGAAGCAAGGATGTAAGCAAGGATGGGGGCAAGGATGGAGGCAAGGATGGAGGCAAGGATGGAGGCAAGGATGGAGGCAAGGATGGAGGCAAGGATGGAGGCGAGGATGGAGGCAAGGATGGAGGCAAGGATGGAGGCAAGGATGGAACTTGTAAGTAACTGGATTGATTTGTCTTAGAACAGAGAAGGGTCCTAAGTAGAGATAAGCTACCCTGGAGCATGCTGGAGCCCATCCGTACCCGATCATTCGGCATTTGATTAGCGGCGGCTGCTGAAGTTGGATAAAGCCCTAAGGCTATGTGGAAAACATGGATATGGTCATTGGCTGTATCCATGTTATCCAGACAACCTTAGAGCTTTATCCAAGTTCTGCAGCCCCAGCTAATCAAATGCCGAACGATCGGGTTCGGATGGACTCCAGCTGCTCCAGGTTCACTCATCTCTAGTCCGATAGATAGATAGATAGATAGATAGATAGATAGATAGATAGATAGATAGATAGGAGATAGATAGATAGGAGATAGATAGATAGGAGATAGATAGATAGATAGATAGATAGATAGATAGATAGATAGATAGATAGATAGATAGATAGATAGATAGATAGATAGATAGATAGATAGATAGATAGATAGATAGATAGATAGATAGATAGATAGATAGATAGATAGATAGATAGATATTTTGAATCTTGGAGCAGCACCACCCAGGGTGTATTGGGTGCCTGCGGGAAGTCGAGACCACGACTTAACTTTGTATATAGCAGAAATCTCCACAGCACTCCAAAGTAGTCAAAAGTAATGTGATTTATTCCATGGTAAAACAGCACAGCAAAGTGTCAGATAGCGACGTTTCAACGACCTCCGTCGTCTTTTTGAAGCGTGACAACACTACAAACATCAGATCCTCTTATACAGGTGAGTGAATCAGTATACAACAGTGATTGGTGCACTAATGCACAAACAGACCTATTGAAAGCATTAAATGCTAAAAGTGTTAAATGCTTTCGATAGGTCTGTTTGTGACTGTTTACACATTGATGCGTTTTTTGTAGTTAGGAACAAGGGAATAGCCAGCTTGGATTAGTGAGATTGCGGTACCGTACACAAATGTGTACTGGGGTGATGCGATCCCACGAAGAGCTGCCTGAAGTACCTTGATCCCAAAATACTACTACTCTCAACATGCATATTGGCCTTAGTACCTGATGGGTGTGAACACTCTGCTGCCGAGGTTCCTGAACTGACTTAATTGGTGGTGAGCCGCAACCGCTACAATCAGCATGTATTGGACTTAATCATTGAATCTTATGTATGACTCGCCGTCTGGTTCGAGCCTTTTTTAATTTTATTATTTATCACTTTCATCAAACACCCGTACAAGAAATATTCTACCTTAACACATAAATAGAAGTTTTTTGATAAAAGATATGTGTGTCAATTGTATGTCACGTGCATTAGTGCACCAATCACTGTTGTATACTGATTCACTCACCTGTATAAGAGGATCTGATGTTTGTAGTGTTGTCACGCTTGAAAAAGACGACGGAGGTCGTTGAAACGTCGCTATCTGACACTTTGCTGTGCTGTTTTACCATGGAATAAATCACATTACTTTTGACTACTTTGGAGTGCTGTGGAGATTTCTGCTAGATAGATAGATAGATAGATAGATAGATAGAGAGATAGAGAGATAGATAGGAGATAGATAGGAGATAGGAGATAGATAGATAGATAGAGAGATAGAGAGAAAGATAGGAGATAGATAGATAGATAGGAGATAGATAGATAGGAGATAGATAGGAGATAGATAGATAGATAGATAGATAGATAGATAGATAGATAGATAGATAATGGATAGATAGATAGGAGATAGATAGGGAGATAGATAGGAGATAGATAGGAGATAGATAGATAGAGAGATAGGGAGATAGATAGGAGATAGATAGAGAGATAGATAGATAATGGATAGATAGATAGATAGGAGATAGATAGGGAGATAGATAGAGAGATAGAGAGATAGAGAGATAGGGAGATAGATAGGAGATAGATAGGAGATAGATAGATAGATAGATAGATAGGAGATAGATAGATAGATAGGAGATAGATAGATAGATAGGAGATAGATAGATAGATAGGAGATAGATAGATAGATAGGAGATAGATAGATAGGAGATAGATAGATAGATAGATAGATAGATAGGTAGATAGATAGGAGATAGATAGATAGATAGGTAGATAGATAGGAGATAGATAGATAGATAGATAGATAGGAGATAGATAGATAGATAGGAGATAGATAGATAGATAGATAGATAGATAGATAGATAGATAGAGAGATAGAGAGATAGATAGGAGATAGATAGGAGATAGATAGATAGATAGATAGATAGTAGATAGATAGATAGATAGATAGATAGGAGATAGATAGGAGATAGATAGATAGATAGGAGATAGATAGATAGATAGGAGATAGATAGATAGATAGATAGATAGATAGATAGATAGAGAGATAGAGAGAAAGATAGATAGATAGATAGATAGATAATGGATAGATAGATAGGAGATAGATAGGGAGATAGATAGGAGATAGATAGGAGATAGATAGGAGATAGATAGATAGGAGATAGATAGATAGATAGATAGATAGATAGATAGATAGATAGGAGATAGATAGATAGGAGATAGATAGATAGGAGATAGATAGATAGGAGATAGATAGGAGATAGATAGGAGATAGATAGATATAGATAGATAGGAGATAGATAGATAGATAGATAGATAATGGATAGATAGATAGGAGATAGATAGGGAGATAGATAGAGAGATAGAGAGATAGAGAGATAGGGAGATAGATAGGAGATAGATAGGAGATAGATAGATAGATAGATAGATAGATAGATAGATAGGTAGATAGATAGGAGATAGATAGATAGATAGATAGATAGATAGATAGATAGATAGATAGGAGATAGATAGATAGATAGGAGATAGATAGATAGGAGATAGATAGATAGATAGATAGATAGATAGATAGATAGGTAGATAGATAGGAGATAGATAGATAGATAGATAGATAGATAGGAGATAGATAGATAGATAGGAGATAGATAGATAGATAGGAGATAGATAGATAGATAGATAGATAGGAGATAGATAGATAGATAGATAGATAGATAGATAGATAGATAGATAGGAGATAGATAGATAGATAGATAGATAGATAGGTAGATAGATAGGAGATAGATAGATAGATAGGTAGATAGATAGGAGATAGATAGATAGATAGATAGATAGGAGATAGATAGATAGATAGGAGATAGATAGATAGATAGATAGATAGATAGATAGATAGATAGGAGATAGATAGATAGATAGGAGATAGATAGATAGATAGATAGATAGATAGATAGGAGATAGATAGATAGATAGATAGATAGATAGATAGGAGATAGATAGATAGATAGATAGATAGATAGATAGGAGATAGATAGATAGGAGATAGATAGATAGATAGATAGATAGATAGGAGATAGATAGATAGATAGATAGATAGATAGGAGATAGATAGATAGATAGATAGATAGATAGGAGATAGATAGATAGGAGATAGATAGATAGATAGATAGATAGATAGATAGATAGATAGATAGGAGATAGATAGATAGGATAGATAGATAGATAGATAGATAGATAGATAGATAGATAGATAGATAGATAGGAGATAGATAGATAGATAGGAGATAGATAGATAGGAGATAGATAGATAGATAGGAGATAGATAGATAGATAGATAGATAGATAGATAGATAGATAGATAGGAGATAGATAGATAGGAGATAGATAGGAGATAGATAGATAGGAGATAGATAGATAGGAGATAGATAGGAGATAGATAGATAGATAGATAGATAGGAGATATATATGTATATAGACTCTCATAGTGCAGCTATACTCCTGTAGATCGGGGTTTGCGGTGTGGAGACTGGTGACATCTTACTTGCACTTTCCGTCTCTCCTCGGTAATTCCGGGTATTTCTGGGGGGTTCTCCTGGGATCGCTCTGCCCTTTCCTCGGAGTGACAATCTTTTCCACAACTTTGTTCTAATAAAATTTGATTGATTCTGTTTAATAAAGAATTAAATTGAATTTCTTCTTGAGTTTTTTCCTTTCCTGGTTGGAGACCGAATCCTATTTTCTTTTCATTTCAGCCGAGCGGAGTCGGGGTCCCCCGGTGGCGGATTACTCCGCTCATTCTCCTCTCTCCACCCGCGGAGGCAGAACGTCAGGATTGATGAAGTAATGGCTTCTCGCTATTCTTGTGAATTCATTCTTAATACGTTGCGCACGGTGTCGGGGACTGGAGATTCAGGAGAAAATCAGGCTAATTGTTTTCCAGTCCCAAGATCCCACAGGCCGGAGGCGGCACGGGGACAACTTTCCTGGGGACTCCATTTATACAACTAAACATCAGATCTCCCATACAGCAAATAGTGATAGAAAGCCCAAGTGATGCGGAAGCGGAGGCGCATGCTGTATGAGACAGACGCTGTATGAGACAGGAGCTGTATGAGACAGACGCTGTATGAGACAGACGCTGTATGAGACAGGAGCTGTATGAGACAGGAGCTGTATGAGACAGACGCTGTATGAGACAGACGCTGTATGAGACAGACACTGTATGAGACAGACGCTGTATGAGACAGACGCTGTATGAGACAGACGCTGTATGAGACAGATGCTGTATGAGACAGACACTGTATGAGACAGGAGCTGTATGAGACAGACGCTGTATGAGACGTTGTATATGACACTGTATGAGACAGGAGCTGTATGAGACAGACACTATATGAGACAGATGCTGTATGAGACAGGAGCTGTATGAGACAGACGCTGTATGAGACAGACGCTGTATGAGACGTTGTATATGACACTGTATGAGACAGGAGCTGTATGAGACAGACACTATATGAGACAGATGCTGTATGAGACAGGAGCTGTATGAGACAGACGCTGTATGAGACGTTGTATATGACGCTGTATGAGACAGGCGCTGTATGAGACAGACACTGTATGAGACAGGAGCTGTATGAGACAGGCGCTGTATGAGACAGACACTGTATGAGACAGGAGCTGTATGAGACAGACACTGTATGAGACAGGAGCTGTATGAGACAGACACTGTATGAGACAGGAGCTGTATGAGACAGGAGCTGTATGAGACAGGAGCTGTATGAGACAGACACTGTATGAGACAGGAGCTGTATGAGACAGACGCTGTATGAGACAGACGCTGTATGAGACAGGAGCTGTATGAGACAGGAGCTGTATGAGACAGGAGCTGTATGAGACAGACACTGTATGAGACAGGAGCTGTATGAGACAGACACTGTATGAGACAGGAGCTGTATGAGACAGACGCTGTATGAGACAGGAGCTGTATGAGACAGACGCTGTATGAGACAGACACTGTATGAGACAGGAGCTGTATGAGACAGACACTGTATGAGACAGGAGCTGTATGAGACAGACGCTGTATGAGACAGACACTGTATGAGACAGGAGCTGTATGAGACAGGCGCTGTATGAGACAGGTGCTGTATGAGACGTTGTATATGATGCTGTATGAGACAGGCGCTGTATGAGACAGGAGCTGTATGAGACAGACGCTGTATGAGACAGGCGCTGTATGAAACGTATATGACGCTGTATGAGACAGGAGCTGTATGAGACAGACGCTGTATGAGACAGGTGCTGTGTGAGACAGGCGCTAGGGATGGTCGCAAGGGATGGTCGCTAGGGAGAGTGGTCGGGCCATGAACGTAGGGGACGGAGTCACGGTCGGGGCCAGGAGAGGGTGTGGAGCTCTCCCTGGTGTCAGCTCCCCCTGAGAGAGCTTCCCCTTGCCCTGCAAGACAAGATGGACGCCGCCTCCTGCCTGGGACTATAGGAGACCACCACCATCTGGCATTACCAGGATCCCCTCCCTCTCACTATACTGCTTACTAGGCCATGGTGCAGATCCCACCCAGATTCTGCTAAGGGCCTAGTGGATTCCCCCAGCCCTGCGAGGCTCTGCTCCCGCAATGTTGGCCCCACCTGGGACACTCCCCCCCCCCCCCCCCATTTTCCGTAGGCTGCATTCCCACGTTCCATGTTCCTGACGGAGGAGGAATGCCTGTAATGGACTCTCCCATGCCCGGATCTGTGATAAGATGCTGGGAGCGGGGGAACTGTACAGAGCCGCGCAGCTGATTCATTACAGAGCGGGCATATCTGTACAGTTCCCCCGCTCCCAGTATCTCATCACAGATCCGGGCGGAGGCGAGTCCGTTACAGGCATTCCTCCTCCGTCAGGAACATGGAACGTGGGAATGCAGCCTAAGGAAAATGGGGAAGGGGGGTCGCAGGTGGGGCCAACGTTGCGGGAGCGGAGCCTCGCAGGGCTGGAGGCATCCACTAGGCCCTGAGCAGAATCTGGGTGGGATCTGCACCATGGCCTAGTAAGCTGTATAGTGAGAGGGAGGGAATCCTGCACCTGTATCCCCCATGTACTGTTCAGGGGCTGGGGGAAGTGGGTGCTCTGTGCCCTAAACAGTACATGGGTGATGGGGGGGGGGGTACTGTATTATACAGGATCCCCTGCCCCCTCTCTGTATATTCAGGTCACCCAGCTTTCCCAGCATCTTGTAGTCAGTATGATGGAGGTCACTCAGCTTTGCAAGCATCTTGTTAAGTAGTCAGTATAATGGAGGTCACCCAGCTTTCCCAGCATCCTGTAGTCAGTATGATGGAGTTCACCCAGCTTTCCCAGCATCTTGCATAGTAGTCAGTATAATGGGGGTCGCTCAGCTTTCCTAGCATCTTGTATAGTAGTCAGTATATGGAGGTTACCCAGCTTTTCCAGCATCTTGTATATTAGTCAGTATAATCGCGGTCACCCAGCTTTCCTAGCATCTTGTATAGTAGTCAGTATATGTTGGTCACCCAGCTTTCTCAGCATCTTGTATAGTAGTCAGTATAATGGAGGTCACCCAGCTTTCCCAGCATCTTGTATAGTAGTCAGTATATGTTGGTCACCCAGCTTTCTCAGCATCTTGTATAGTAGTCAGTATAATGGAGGTCACCCAGCTTTCCCAGCATCTTGTATAGTAGTCAGTATATGTTGGTCACCCAGCTTTCTCAGCATCTTGTATAGTAGTCAGTATAATGGAGGTCACCCAGCTTTCCCAGCATCTTGTATAGTAGTCAGTATATGTTGGTCACCCAGCTTTCCCAGCATCTTGTATAGTAGTCAGTAGCTGGATTAGGGGGTGAAGAGGTTCTGGTGTGGGACATCAGGGTGATGAACAGAGACAAGTCTGGGTACAGACCACAGTGAACTGATTGGAACACTATGGAACTCTATGAGGGAGAAGATGCCTGATATAATTAATGCTTGGTGCTCATTGGTCGGGAACCCGTTTTGGGTGAGTGCAGTGACCATTTAGGAGGCTAAGAACATGTGGGCATCCTACTGCAGATCTAGTGCCTGCACCAATACAGCAAGAAGGAGGGGGCAAGGAGAGCATATATCCCAAAGCTATACCCCCAGTAGAGCAGTACACGGTATGAGCGGACCACCAGCGTTACACATAAATGCACAGAATGCACACCCCCAGCAGAGCTGTACCCAGTGGGATTAGATCATCTGCGTTACACATAAATGGATGGAACGCACACCCCCAGCAGAGCAGTACCCGGTGGGAGCGGACCTCCAGCAGTACACATAAATGGACAGAATGCACACCCCCTCAGGGAAGTATACAGGGGGAGCGGACCGCCAGCGTTACACAAAAATGGACTGAACACACACTCCAAGCAGAGCAGTACCTGGTAGGAGTGGACCTCCAGCCTTACACACTACTGGACGGAACGCACAACCCCAGCAGAGCAGTAACCAGAGGGAGCGGATCGCCAGTAGTACATATAAATGGATGGAACGCACACCCCTAGCAGAGCAGCAGAGCAGTACCCAGTGGTAGCGGATCGCCAGCGTTACACATAAATGGACGGAACACTTACCCCCGAAGGGAGCGGACCGCCAGCAGTACATAGAAATGGATGGAACTAACACCGCCTGCAGAGTAGTACCAGTGGGAACAGACCACCTGCGTTACACATAAATGGATGGACAGCACACCCGATGCAAGGCAGTATCCAGTAGGAGGAGAACACCAGCACCTCACATAAATGGACGGAATGCACACCCCCTGCAGAGCAGTAGCCAGGGGGAGTGGACCGCCAGCATTACACATAAATGGACAGAATGCACACCCCCTCAGGGAAGTATCCAGGGGGAGTGGACCGCCAGCATTACACATAAATGGACGGAACACACACTCCAAGCAGAGCAGTATCTGGTAGAAGTGGACCCCCAGCGTTACACATTACTAGACAAAACGCGCAACCCCAGCAGAGCAGTACCCGGTGGGAGTGGACCGCCAGTGTTACACATAAATAGATGGAATCCGCACCCCCAGCAGAGCATTACCAGTGGGAGCAGACCGCCAGCAGTACACATTACTAGACGGAAGGCACAATCTCAGCAGAGCAGTACCCAGTGGGAGCGGACCGCCAGTGTTACACATAAATGGATGGAACATGCACCCCCAGCAGAGCATTACCAGTGGGAGCGGACCGCCAGTAATACACATAAATGGAAGGAACATGCACCCCCGGCAGAGCATTACCAGTGGGAGCGGACCGCCAGTGTTACACATGAATGGATGGACCATGCACCCCCAGCAGAGCATTACCAGTGGGAGCAGACCGCCAGCAGTACACATTACTAGACGGAAGGCACAATCTCAGCAGAGCAGTACCCAGTGGGAGCGGACCGCCAGTGTTACACATAAATGGATGGAACATGCACCCCCAGCAGAGCAGTACCAGTGGGAGCGGACCGCCAGTGTTACACATAAATGGAAGGAACATGCACCCCCAGCAGAGCATTACCCAGTGGGAGCGGACCGCCAGTGTTACACATAAATGGATGGAACATGCACCCCCAGCAGAGCATTACCAGTGGGAGCGGACCGCCAGTGTTACACATAAATGAATGGAACATGCACCCCCAGCAGAGCATTACCAGTGGGAGTGGACCGCCAGTGTTACACATAAATGAATGGAACATGCACCCCCAGCAGAGCATTACCAGTGGGAGTGGACCGCCAGTAATACACATAAATGGATGGAACATGCACCCCCAGCAGAGCATTACCCAGTGGGAGCGGACCGCCAGTGTTACACATAAATGGATGGAACATGCACCCCCAGCAGAGCATTACCAGTGGGAGCGGACCGCCAGTAATACACATAAATGGATGGAACATGCACCCCCAGCAGAGCAGTACCCGGTGGGAGTGGACCGCCAGTGTTACACACAAATGGATGGAACATGCACCCCCAGCAGAGCATTACCCAGAGGGAGCGGACCGCCAGTGTTACACATAAATGGATGGAACATGCACCCCCAGCAGAGCAGTACCCGGTGGGAGCGGACCGCCAGTGTTACACATAAATGGATGGAACATGCACCCCCAGCAGAGCAGTACCCAGAGGGAGCGGACCGCCAGCAGTACATATAAATGGATGGAACATGCACCACCAGCAGAGCAGTACCCAGAGGGAGCGGACCGCCAGCAGTACATATAAATGGACGGAACGCGTCCTGCATCATTCTACATGGTTTTATTTCTGTAAAGAATTTACTTTTTATTTACATGAATTTTAATATCGTGGAAGTTTTGCGTTTTTGCCTCTCTTTTAACTATTGGGTAATCTTTCTACAATCTGATTACAGCGGACACAACTTCTCTTTATCTTTTATGTTTCCCATTTGAATGTGTTATTTTATTTGATCTATTCCAAGGTCACTTCATGAATGGGGGATGAAGAATTCTGGAAACTAAATTAGTCTTCATTTACTAAGAAGTTGAGTGCAGGCGGCTAATAGTGGTGCGAGTGTAATTGGTTCCTAACGTTGCCAACATCGTCGCTCAAGTCACAGGACTGATGCATTATGGGAGTCATTTTTTGAAATGTTAATGGATTTTGGCCATTTGCCAGTCCCCCAGCTGTGCGCACAACACTAAGATGGTAAATAGCTCTTGATCTGTTTAGAAACAAACGATAATGATTGTTACGAGCGTTCCACATGACTGAATGCGTGGCAACCGCCACCAAAGTATGACCCTATTACCGGAATTAGGGGGCCACGCTCAGAGGCTCGGCATCGAGCTATTCTAATAATTTATTATTGTTTCCCTAATAGAACATTACATACACTGAGAAAACCCAATGTGGCTAATTAATGTTCCCGTCTCTATTATTACGTGATGCACATAAAGACTTTCTATATTCTTACATCTAAGATGACCAGATGTGTCCGAGAAGCCACTGGGCAGATCAGCCTCAGTCTTACCGATAAATCAGCTGATAATCGGATGGGAGATTTTCTATCCTCATGGGCCGGACTACACTTTCCATAGAACTTTGGTAGAACTTTCTTCTGTATGTCATGTTATAAAGAAGGGGAGATGGAGGGTTAAGAGGGGAGGAAGGAGGAGTCGGAACGTGAGAATAAGTCGAAACTAAGGGTAAAGAGATTCCCCCGGGGCTTGAATGTGGTGTTTTTAGCTGTTTGTTGGTTATGACGTTGGAAGAAGGGTGAGGTACAGCCCAATGGAGAAAGATAAAGGGGGAAAAGGGTGGAAAAAAGAGAAAGAGAGGGGTCACTCCCCCAATAAAACTGTATTAATGATTGATAGATAAAATGACATTGAGTATAAACAAATGATTAATAAGACCTTCTCCTTGGGGTCCTTGGTGGATGATAAACCCAGCGAGAACATTGAGGCTGTAGTCAGGAGAAGATGCGCCCCTGACTGGGGTGGTTTGAAGATAAAATAATGTATAGGCAAAGGCCGGAGAATAGTGATAAGGTGCAAATGTAAAGGAAAGGTATGGTGGTGTGAGGAAGGGAAGAGTGCTTTGCTATGAGTAAGGTCGAGAGACCAAAATGCAGCAGATTCTGTCACGGAGTTTGTTATTTGTTAATAAAGACCAAATTTTGGACGTATCCCAGGATTACCGGCTTTTATCCTAGTGCTTTGACCCAGGGCATGAAGAGATTGGGGGGAAAGAAGGAGGGAAAAAGGGGAGGCTAAGGGTTAATTTTTCTGAAAATTTTATCAGGAAATTATAATTACAGTGGATCCGCGGAGCCTCCGCAAGCAATGGAGGTAACTGCACCAGTCTAAGTTTTCACCAGAGCCCTGTGCAAGACAGGAGACCCCAGGTCACTACCCCTGGTACTACTTGCATGCTTAGGTAGCGAGGTACCGTAACATCAGACAAATGCAAAGTTAGGGACAGGCAAACAGGTCAGGGCAGACGGCAGGCAAGAAAAAATCTAACAACGGAAGCACGGGGACTGGTACCCGGTAACAGAATAACTGGTAAAGAACACTCACTGTAGGCTATGGGCACTAAAGATCCGGCGCAAAAAGGGTAGGAAGGGGCAGGCTTTATTATGGGGCATAATAGAGGGGAACTAATAATCAGGGCACTGGCCCTTTAAATCATAGCAGGGCTGGCACATGTGTCCTAGGCGGCAGGGACATATGCGCTGTCCTGAACAGTTGGAAGGAGACCGGTGCCATAACCAAAGACACACAGGAGCCGGGCAAAGATCAGGGAGGCCGCGGGACCAAGTGGGAGGGCAGCCGGGGACACACAGGAGTCGGGCACAGGACAGGGAGGTGACCAGGGGCAGGGGGAAGACTGCGGACGAGAGACTAGGTGGGAGGGCAGCCGGGGACACACAGGAGTCGGGCACAGGACAGGGAGGTGACCAGGGGCAGGGAGAAGACTGCGGATGAGAGACTAGGTGGGAGGGCAGCCGGGGACACACAGGAGTTGGGCACAGGACAGGGAGGTGACCAGGGGCAGGGGGAAGACTGCGGCCGAGAGACCAGGTGGGAGGGCAGCCGGGGACACACAGGAGTCGGGCACAGGACAGGGAGGTGACCAGGGGCAGGGGGAAGACTGCGGCCGAGAGACCAGGTGGGAGGGCAGCCGGGGACACACAGGAGTTGGGCACAGGACAGGGAGGTGACCAGGGGCAGGGGGAAGACTGCGGATGAGAGACTAGGTGGGAGGGCAGCCAGGGGACTAGTTGGAAGGGCAGCCGGGACATAGACCATGCAGGCGGCCATGACAGTGATTGGAATAAAAATAAAATAGATTTAAAAAATGGTGTTATTTCCCATAGTATATACTGCGTCCTATACGGGGAACTGGCTTCTGACCACCCCTCACAGCTTTCTGTCACTCATCACCCGCCACCTGTAACAGATACGCAGCAGAGAACGCACCCGATACGGATATCAACCCTCTACACAAACACTAGTAAAGTCCATCACAAACCCAGAAAATAATGGCTGCAAATCTGCAGGGAAATTACTCGGCGGTTCTGACCAATCTGGATTTAATCCAGGGTGTTTGTTTTTATCTTCAGGTCACAACATGGCGGCAAAAGCTGCAAGAAAAGTATTGATCAATTTACTCACTGAACTGATTTATTAAGTCTCTCCGGGGTTAAGTGTGTGAAGAAGCTGCATTTACTCTGCTCTCTCCTGATGTTCCATTTACTTACAGCAAGTATACGCTGCAGTCTACTAAAGGGTTAAGTGTGCACATGATGTTATGCCACTACTTGTCTGCCACCTGCGTGTGGAGCCGCTCTGCCTGAGGTTACTTCCTGCTCGTCCTATCCCAGCCCAGCCATTAAGCTAGAAGTATCTCTTATCCTATCTGGGCCTTGAACGAAATCTCCCCATGTCTCCTGTCCAATCACGGACGTTACCTCAGGACACCTCCACCAATGGGGAACACTTCCTGATAGATAAATCGCGTGGTCAGTGCAGGCCTAGAGAGTTCCTAGTCTAAGTTTGTTCCGGAGACTTCACCAGCTGAGAGTTTCTTCCAGGGTTCTGTGCTCCTGACTGACTATGCAGGGCTAAGCCACCAGAGATGTGACCACGCCTATTAAGGATCCTGCTTGTCCACGCTGAAAGGGTCATCCATCTTCAAGTCTACCAGTCTTCAGTTCTGCAGTCCGCAGAGGTATAAAGTCTAATCAGGGGATGGAGAAGCTGTTTCTTGCCGATGTGCCCCCTTGCTTTTGCCAAGTCCTTTCTGACAAAGCTCAAAGGTCAGCTGCTACAAATGATGCAGTGGTGCCAAGTACTCCCGGAGGTGCTGCTCCACATACTCATCACAGCAGATTCTTTGTTGTGTGTACTTGTTGTCTCTCTCTAAGTCCTTCAAGCAAGGTATCACCGGGGGGGGGGGGGGGGGTCCTGATAGGCAAGGTAACTAGGTAATACAGGCGCTGACCGGCTGTCAGTGTACTATTCCCCAAGGTATAATAGGAGGCATAGTTTTGGCAAATAGAAAACATATTTTATTGTCCGTCAATAAAATAAGTTTTCTATTTGCCAAAACTACGCCTCCTATCATACCTTGGGGAGTAGTACACTGACAGACGGTCAGCACCTGTATTACCTGGTTATGCTGCATATCGGGACCTCCCGTGGCGATATCTTGCTTGAGTCCTCGCACCGGTGATCCAGAGCTCCAGGACGGGCTGCAGACGGCTTCTGATCTTCCTGCCCTAGGTGGTGTCGGGCTCGTAGCTCGTCTGCCATAGGTGAGCGTCATCTATGTGCCTTGAAATTAGAACCTAACCAAAGTTGTTAGGACCCTCTCCACTGTACTGTATGGACAGTCTACCTCTTAGTAGTCCACACTGTCACTTCTATGTAACTCTCTTACAGGCAACCACTAAAAAATCTCAAATCAGAGACTATTCCAAAGCTGTCCTAAAGCTCTCTACCCCTCCATCATGCACTGAGTCTCTTAATGGGGGATTACCCGACAGACCTGCTCCCAAGCTACTTTGCCTTAAAGTGTTGTGTCTTCTGAACTGTGACTGTTATTCTGTACCTGCACCTTACAAGAACTTTCACATAAAGTTATTTCAGGTATCGCTGAGCTCCTTGTGATTGTGCCCTGAACCAACAAACCACAGAAAGAGGAAAAAGGAACATTCTAGTTTGTGTGTCAGGACTTTGGGAAGAGTAAGCTACCTCTCAGGCCCTGTTACAAGTGCCCCAGCGATTCCCTAACTCCGGCACTAGAACATATTGCAGCCCCTCACCACAGCTCCAGAACCTGCACAAAGGTCTACATGTGCCCTATAGTTTCAGCCTAGGACCTTAGTGGGCTTCAGGCCAGGACTAGGATCCAAGTGGCTGCCATGCTGCCATTCTTCACCCTCATGTAAGTAGGGGCTTTCTGGGATTCGCTGGGAGCCAACCAGGTGCATTACTTAAAGATTGCCTAAGATTACCTAGTGACACGGGAGGGGCTGGAGCGATGGCTGAAAGCTCCGGACACCCTGACATTTTACTTCTCCTCAAACGGGAACCATCTGCCCAACCAAATGAGTTGACTGTGTGAAGAGTTACTGCGCCAAGTCTTTATCTTTCCACTCTTCTGCACAACGTGGTTCATAAATCGTATATGACATTTACAGTAACAATTCCATAGGAAATCATAGAATATTTCACTTTGTGTCCATAGGTTTTGATGGTGTTGAGATAGGGAGGATTCCAGGCTCGGAGTGGTCTCATTTACTGCACATGGACTTGGCTGAGTATGTTGCCCCGTGTAGCAGGAGATGAGAACACGAGCCTGGGGATGAAGAGTCGCTCCAGGGGCCACATGGTCTCCAGCACCAATGGGGCTTTTGTCTTGACAGCAGCTGACTGACCTTGAGATAGGAAAGCACCAAGTGGCGACCTCGGCATGAGACACATAACAGCTTAGATGGAGGATATACACGCTGCAGTAGATTCATCTCTATACATAAGTAATGCATTCAGCACAAAGTCAAAGCTTTTGTTAGATTTCAAGGTATTCTGAAAGATTCTGCTGATTGTTCAGATTGTGAAAAGGCTTTAATAAAAGAACAATGGCTCAGGATGTTTTCAAGGTTTTTGCTGGAACACCCGAGTTCATTCATTTCCAGATAAAGAGCTCTACAGAGGATTGGAAACATAATTGTTTGACAAATGAGTCTTCTAAGCCATATGATATTGTGGAACAAATGGAGCTTTGTCATACAATACGGCATCTATAAGACAAAGACGCCGAGAAATGGCGCATTGTGTTCCAGAAAGTCTCCCAAATTATTGCTGCATTGATTATAATTATTACATCTGCCATTAAAGAAGGTTCTTACAGGAAATTATACCTGGGAGAGCTGGAAATGCTAAGATTATAAGATTCCAAGGAAATCATAGAGATAGGACCGAATGGAGGATGCAACAAGCGTCATGTGTGGCTGTGAAGGACCCAGGACACCTATGGAGAACCAAGGACACAAACAAAGGCCTCAGGACACCCATAGAGAACCCAGGACACCCACAGAGGACCCAGGACACCCACAGAGAACCCAGGACACCCACAGAGGACACAGGACACCCACAGAGGACTCAGGACATTCACAGAGAACCCAGGACACCCACAGAGAACCCAGGACATCCACAGAGGACACAGAACACCCACAGAGGACTCAGGACATTCACAGAGAACCCAGGACACCCACAAAGGCCTCAGGACACCCACAGAGAACCCAGGACACCCACAGAGGACACAGAACACCCACAGAGGACTCAGGACATTCACAGAGAACCCAGGACACCCACAAAGGCCTCAGGACACCCATAGAGAACCCTGGACACCCACAGAGGACCCAGGACACCCATAGAGAACCCGGGACACCCACAGAGGACCCTGGACATCCATGGAAAACCCAGGACACCCATAGAGAACCCAGGACACCCACAGAGGACACAGGACACCCATGGAGAACCCAGGACACCCACAAAGGCCTCAGGACACCCATAGAGAACCCAGGACACCCACAGAGGACCCAGGACACCCATGGAGGACACAGGACACCCACAGAGAACCCAGGACACCCATGGAGGACACAGGACACCCACAGAGGACCCAGGACACCCATGGAGGACACAGGACACCCACGGAGAACCCAGGACACCCACGGAGGACACAGGACACCCAAAGAGAACCCAGGACACCCACAGAGAACCCAGGACACCCACAGAGGACCCAGAACACCCACAGAGAACCCAGAACACCCACAGAGGACACAGGACATCCACAGAGAGCCCAGGACACCCACAGAGGACACAGGACACCCACAAAGGCCTCAGGACACCCATAGAGAACCCAGGACACCCACAGAGGACCCAGGACACCCACAGAGAACCCAGGACACCCACAGAGAACACAGGACACCCAGAGAGGACCCAGGACACCCATAGAGGACCGAGGACACCCACGGAGGATTTAGGACACCCATGTGTGGTGTACTCCTCCGGTGGTGTGGTGGAGGTGCAGCCGGTCACTTGCCAGATGTTTAAGCGTGATGCCAGTTCTATGGGGGTTGGCCTAGATATAGCCGGGCCCAGTGATGTTATGTTGTGACGCCAGTGCCGGTTGGGCACCCAGGTATGGTGGCACACCTGCTTTTATTTAAAAGGGCTGGATATGCCTTGTTCCCCTGTGGACAGTGACCTGCCAGGTTGTTGCTGGGTCCCTTGGGTAATTATCACAGTGGTCCGGAGTGGAGTAATGACCCAACCGGACTATTGGCACTGTCACCCACAGAAAGGGGAGATGATCCAAGGAGTGTGTGTGTACTGCTGGTGCTTGACGAGAAATCACAAAGTCTCTTTAACATAAATAAAGTCTTACTTTTACTTTGGAGATACTGGAAGCAGGCAGCAGATTATACAGCTTTGCTTTGATATAATACTTTACACTTGATAAGACACTTAATACTTTAGGATCCAGATCTGTATTGAGAGTAGAAAATGGTACAGTCGTGCTGACTGGGTTGCGTACTGAGAAGTAGAAGAGAAGATCAGAGAAGTAGAGAGGAGGATTTCGAGAGAGTCCCAACCCAATGTCATACTGTGCTCTGCCGGGACTTTGGAGGTTGAAGTAGAATAATACTTGAGAAGAGAGAGAGAATACTTGTGCCTGTGTTTTGACTCTTTGGTCTTTGCACCACGTATTACTCTACCAGTGTTGAGTGACCCGTCCTAGAGGGTGACACAAGCCCTAGACCTTGTTACCTGGGATGAGGGGAATGCTGAGGGTTCCCTGCTTACACCCTTGCTGCAAGTTAGAGTTCAACACTTCTAGCAACTTTGCACTTTCTGGATCAGTTCATTTACTTTCCCTATGGATACTGTCCTGCACTGTGACTCTCCTTGGCGTGGGTTGAGATGATCCCTGACTTGTTCTCTCTAGTGAAGGTTTAACACTGCATAGTGCTGAGAAGAACTGTAGGTAACGTCCTGCCTCTACGGCAAAAGACAACTACACTTCCTCTACCCACGACTTCCTTCCTACAGCCCCTGTAAGCTGTGCTGTGGGAGTGCGTATGTGAGAATTAAAGAGAGAGGTGATAAATTGTGACACTTGGTGGACATCACTGTCAACATTGTGTCGTGTTCCCCATTCTGTGAGAGCAGCAATGGTAAGTGTAATACCATATCCATACTTGTGTCGTTTGGGGGCAGCCTTCCCCGCCGGTGGTGCTGGCTGGATTTTGGTGGGGCTTTTTGGGTCTGGTCCTGTGACATTGGGGTTGCAGGGCCGTTCCATGGCCTCCCTTCCCTGCACGTGCACTCAGCAGTATAGGGCGGCTGTTACAGGGTCTCCGCCCCTCATCATTACAGGACAGCTGTTACAGGGTCCCCGCCCCTCAGCAGTACAGGACGGCAGTTACAGGGTCCCCGCTCCTCAGCAGAATAGGGCGGCAGTTACAGGGTCCCCGCCCCTCAGCAGTACAGGACAGCTGTTACAGGGTCCCCGCCCCTCAGCAGTACAGGACAGCTGTTACAGGGTCCCCGCCCCTCAGCAGTACGGGACGGCTGTTACAGGGTCCCCGCCCCTCAGCAGTACAGGACGGCTGTTACAGGGTCCCCGCCCCTCAGCAGTACAGGACAGCTGTTACAAAGTCCCCGCCCCTCAGAAGTAGTTGCAGGTAAATAGAACTGCTCCTGCCTCGTTTTTTAAACGTTTTGCGTATTCGCTCATCCTTACTCCCTGTTTCTGGAAATTATCAGATGGACCATACTGTAGGTGTCCGACCCATGAATCCAGGGCAGCCGCCCCGTACTCAGCGTTGATCAGTGACGCATTCCTGGTGGAGTTGGGGCTCGCGTCCCGACCTTCAGAGAATGTTTAGTATCAGCAGAAAAGTAATAAGCCACGTCTAGTGTGTAAATGTCACAAATAAGATGGAAACCAGATATTATTCCTGCCATGCAGAGAAGAGAGGATGTGACATCCCACTAAATATGTGAGATGGATGATAAATCGCTTCACCTGACGAAACAACGGAAATTAATGTCTGGAACAAGAGACCGTTTCCTGTATATAATCTATCTATCTATCTATCTCCTATCTATCTATTTATCTATCTATCTATCTATCTCCTATCGATCTCCTATCGATCTCCTATCTATCTATCTCCTATCTATCTATCTCCTATCTATCTATCTCCTATCTATCTATCTATCTATCTATCTCCTATCTATCTATCTATCTATCTCCTATCTATCTCCTATCTCCTATCTATCTATCTCCTATCTATCTATCTCCTATCTATCTATCTCCTATCTATCTCCTATCTATCTATCTATCTATCTATCTCCTATCTATCTCCTATCTATCTCTCTATATCCTATCTATCTCCTATCTATCTATCTATCTATCTATCTATCTCCTATCTATCTATCTATCTATCTATCTATCTATCTATCTATCTATCTCCTATCTATCTATCTATCAGCTATCTATCTATCTATCTATCTATCTATCAGCTATCTATCTATCTATCTATCTATCTATCTATCTATCTATCTCTTATCACTCTATCCTGTTTGTGAAGTAATTTTCGGAGTATTACATCGGTATTTATGTCGCCATGCGTAACATCTGATTACCGGGTAAGTTCTGGAATAAATCATTTCATTCTCATATGTTTTTATCAATTTGTGGCAAACCATGAAATTAAATATTTTCATCTTGACTAAGCGTGAAATTTGTCAACAAGGTCTGCGCTTCCTCCCAGGCCGATAGTGGAAAGGTTACTTCTTATGCATGGCGTCTCCTGCACATGATGCAACCACTATTGATTTATTAGATCCTGATTGTGGAATTGATACTTATAGAGATGAGACATTTGTGCGGAGCAGTAGCTGCAATAGGGTCGGGGTCCAGTCTCAGGAGTCTATCAGTCTTAGATGTAGTTTATACTTATATGTCTACAGTCCATCCAAAAAAAAAAAAAACAGATCTAAAGTCTTGGTCTTTCTTTGCTACACTCTGCTGTCGACTGTCTGTCGTCAGGGAAATTCTGTCTCTAGTAACAGTCTAAGCAAGACAAAAAACAGGGGGGCGTTATTACTTCTGCCCCGGGTGACCGTCACACCCGCTCCTCCTGATCCCCATTGTCCGAGGACACGGGAGCCCATGTGCTAGGGCCCAGCGCCGCGTCCACTTTGTCCCTGCAGGGCACCTTACCCGTCCATACTCCGTCTCTGTCAACCGTATGATGGCGCATGCCCCCACCGGCTCAGTGAGATTTAAAGGGGCAGTATGCTCTCAATTGCTTCTTTTCACCAAGCACTCTTCTATACATGGTCTCTCCTGCCCTGACCCACCTGTTGGAGCCTCTGCTATTGCAACACTTGCACAGTGGTCCCAGTCTTCCTGTCTGTGATTCCTTCCCGTGACTTCTGGTTCCTGTCCTTGATTCCTGCCTGTGATTCCTGCTAATGACTCCTGGTTCCTGCCCTTGATTTCTGTCTGTGGTTCTTGCCCGTGACTCCTGGTTCCTGTCAGTTATTCCTGTCCGTTTTTCCTGCCCGTGACTCCTGGTTCCTGCCCGTGACTCCTGATTCCTGTTTGTGACTCCTGGTTCCTGCCCGTGATTTCTGTCTGTGATTCCTGCCCGTGACTCCTGGTTCCTGCCCGTGACTCCTGGTTCTTGCCCGTGATTTCTGTCTGTGGTTCTTGCCCGTGACTCCTGGTTCCTGCCCTTGTTTTCTGTCTGTGGTTCTTGCCCGTGACTCCTTGTTCCTGTCCATTATTCCAGCCCGTGACTCCTGGTTCCTGCCCGTGATTTCTGTCTGTGATTCCTGCCCGTGACTCCTGATTCCTGCTCGTGACTCCTGGTTCTTGCCCTTGATTTCTGTTTGTGGTTCTTGCCTGTGACTCCTTGTTCCTGTCCGTTATTCCTGCCCGTAACTTCTGGTTCCTGCCCGTGACTCCTGGTTCCTGCCCGTGATTTCTGTCTGTGGTTCTTGCCTGTGACTCCTGGTTCCTGTCCGTGATTTCTGTCTGTGGTTGTTGCCCGTGACTCCTGGTTCCTGTCCGTTATTCCTGCCCGTGACTCCTGGTTCCTGCCCGTGACTCCTTGTTCCTGCCCGTGATTTCTGTCTGGGGTTCTTGCCTGTGACTCCTGGTTCCTGTCCGTGATTCCTGCCTGAGTTTCCTGTAGTGTCCTGCCTACTAGTTTCCAGCTGCACTTTGCCCACCAATCCTCTAGCGAGCCAAGATAGGGGTAGCAACCTGGGCATCACCTGCCGCAGCAAAGCCATCCCGCCTTGCGGTGTAGACCAGCAGCTACTTTGGCTCTGCTCCTTAGTGTGGCTTATGCTATCGCTAGCGGTGGTCCAGTGGATCCAAGACTGTCATTACATTAGGCTCCAAGCATGGACTCCGGCAAGGTGCCAGACATTCCTGAGATATTCAGAGTGGTCGCCAAGCAAGGTCAGCAGATCACCCAACAGTCGAAGCAGATGCAGCAGTTGTCCAGCATATTACAACAGTTTCTCATGGATCAGCAGGTCCCACCTGCACCTCCCTAACCTCCATTGCCGGCAGCATCTTCTTTTGGACTAAATCTACGCCTGGCTCCCCTGTCCAAGTATCTTGGAGATCTCAAGATGTTCAGGGGCTTTGTTTCTCAATGCACCGTGCACATTGAGATCATGACCAATTCTTTGGGGAAGAACTTGTGGCTTCTTCTCCAAGACCTTCCCTCCTGCTGAGCATAATTACACTATAACTCCACCATCTCCTGGAAGGGGCAAAGCCATCCCGTTACCATCTATATGGATCATAAGAACCTTCTCTATCTTCAGACGGCTCAAGAACACACTATAATATGTAGAACCTTTCCTGTACTAGGACACTGCATACCTCCCTACTAAGAATAAGCCGACCTTGGCGAATCAGAACTTTGCAGAGACAAACAGGAGAAATAGATTTGCAAGACAACAAGACAGGAGGAAGAAATATGTGTGTGTTCCACGCTCAAGGCACAGGTGAGGAGAGGAGAAATACAAAGAGAAAACCCTAGTGGCAGGACTTCAGCTAGGGGTGCCTAACGTACTCTGCCGACAAGGTAGCTAGTGCGTGAACCATCTGACATGTGAGCCTGGACTACTCAACTGCTGGCAGGTGACCCTCAAGTTCCAGACAGTTTGGACAGTAGGTTTACAGTAGCAATGGGTTACCCTACTGGAAAAGACACTTGGAACCTGTGTTAAACTTTGGGTGTTTTGACAACTTGCGCATGTGTGTCATGCATGGAGTATTTTCGACACCTTAAAGAGAGGAAAAGAAGAAAATAATAAATACAAGCATACGTTGGGAGCTCCCGCACATAGCAAACAATCACACGGTCAAATTGTTCAATAGGCCATGCGCACGAAAAGGTGCCAGAGATGCAGTATGTGTGAACAAGTGTACATGTTGAATGTCACTATGTGTAGCAACTACTGAGTGTTGGAACAGACCAGGGATGGACAAACAATGGAAACACAAGGAAGGGAAACATAAAAGAAAAAAATACTCTGAGGTCTTGAGGAAAACTGGCTCAAAGAATGTTTCCAGTTGAGAATGCAATAACAGCATATAATAAAAATACCATACTCCCTCCCTAGAAAAATACACTCCCTCTGAGGTTACCCATAGGAACTCACTTCTTACTCAGAAGAGGGAACAAACATATGAATCTATATGAGAATAAACTCTGGTTACTGTAGTGCAATAACTAACTTTATAACCACATACTCTTGAAAGTGCTTTAGGAAGAACTAAACAAGTGTCTCTGTATTGGGAGAGTCTCTTTTGGCAATTAGAACCGTTGTCCTTGAAAAGGCTCTGAGAACAGGCACTGAAGAACTGCATAATAACTGAGTGTCCTTTCAGCCTATGGCTGGGTAGTGTACAACAAGGTGCTTGGCCAGGAGAACCAGGTTCAAAGCTTAAAGGGGTAGTGCGGTGCTAAACAATTATTCACTAAATAACACACATTATAAAGTTATACTACTTTGTAATGTATGTTATGTTAGTGAATCACCCCCTTCCCAGTGTTTCCCCCACACATTACCTTTGTAATGTGAGTTATTTAGCGAATAATTGTTTAGCGCCGCACTACCCCTTTAAACGTTACGTAACTTTCTATCTAAGACAATATAGTAAATACAGTAAGATACATGGTCTGAGGACCAAGCTTGGAGACTTAAACGTTACGGATAAATTGTTACAGAACACAAACAAAACAAGAACAATGAAAACAGACAGGGTGGCCACCTTGGCCTAGCTTCCAGATGAAGCCTAATAGAAGTGTGCAGGAGGACCCCAGGTGGTCCCTCTCTTCTTCTCCCAGGGGTAATAGTAACGAGAAGAGGGTGGAGCAGGAGCGTCGTTCAACGCAGTGGTGACCACAATGCTGGGGGTCACCATGGTGATAGGGGAAATGATAGGGGCCACATGGTAAGTGACTGTAGTTATGGAGGTAGCGGCTTTAGCCACAGCGGTGGAAGTAGCAGTGCTGGTTGCTGGAGTGGATGAGCCCAGAGTTTCAGGGGTAGCGGTAAGTGATCCCAGGGGCTTCAAATCCAGCCATTCCTCTTCCCATTGCTCTGAGGGGGAAGGCAGGAAGGGTCGTTGCACCAGATTCCTGGGCCTGGTGACAGCTGCTGCCCAGGGGCCCTTCTGGGACCCCACCAGACTATACTCCATGACTTCCCCGGGGGTGAGATTATTCAGGTAGCCTGGCTGGTACTCTCTCATCACGGCCCGTCGGTTAGCGAGCACTAGCAGCCCGGTGTAGCAGTCCATGACTAGGCCATACCCCCGCTGCTTATCAAACTTTGTGACAGTCCCTCTTCTCCTCTCTAGAGGGGCTTCACCCGGCTTGGGCCTCTCCAATTTTTGAATGAAGAGCCGCTCAGAAGTGGCATTTGACTTAGCATAAGGAGAGTAGGGATGACCCCACAGCGGAGCATAATCGGGATAGGGCACTTGTGGAGGTGGTGCCGTCGCTAGGCCAGCCTTGGCGAAGAAAGCATCGCTGGCGGTGGTAGCTGCCGTAGACTACCAGGCCGTAGTAGAAGCCGCAGGCACAGTGGTAGCCATGGCGGGCGCGGCTTTAGCGGTGGGCGGCAGGGCAGAGAGGGCCTGCTGGATGTCCTCGATTAACTGTACGACCTTGGGCTCCCGGCCGAGCACCCACTGTGGCAGGGGGAAGCGAATCATGCCCAGGAGGCCGCCTCAATCCCGGGGATATGGGGCCCTTGACCGGACTCTTCCCTTTAGGGCCAGGGTCCAGGGAGTCGGTCCGTCTATGATCCGATCGTCCTCCGAGGATATGGGTCCCCTCGTGGAGAAGGTGAAATCTGAGGAACTAGAATGACTGGAACCCGGAGAGAGATGCTGATATCAGACGCAGTCTCCTCACCTTGATCAGCGGAGGCCGGGGTAGAGGCCCGGCTACAACTCCCATCCTCCGATCGGGCGGACCCCCAGCTGCTGTCGCTGTCAGACGGGAGTGGCGCTAGCAGGCAAGCAGGATCAAACGCCGGTAAGTGTCCTGGCAGCTCCGGTGGCACAGGAGCAGCGGCTGTAGGTACGCGCTCTTCGCAGGTCACCATCTTGTTGCGCACTGGTGGGCTTTTTAGGACATGGAGGGAGGAGCATGGAGGCTGGAAGTCCGGCTCGTCAGTCTGCCCAGCAACAGTGACGTCACCCAGCCGGGGAAGCCAATCAGGAAAAACGGCAGCAAAGTCTCTGGCGCCTGGAGGTTCCCGCTCTTTGGCGGTGTGGTAGTTAACCCCCTCCTTTCCGGGGTATGGCGCAGCCACAAATCTCCAGGTTGTAGGCCCCTGCAGGCATCAGGCACAGTCAGTATACACTATAGCAGAGATCAGGCACAGTCAGTATCCGCTATAGCAGAGATCAGGCACAGTCAGTATCCGCTATAGCAGCATCAGGCACAGTCAGTATCCGCTATAGCAGCATCAGGCACAGTCAGTATCCGCTATAGCAGCATCAGGCACAGTCAGTATCCGCTATAGCAGCATCAGGCACAGTCAGTATCCGCTATAGCAGAGATCAGGCACAGTCAGTATCCGCTATAGCAGTGATCAGGCACAGTCAGTATCCGCTATAGCAGCATCAGGCACAGTCAGTATCCGCTATAGCAGCATCAGGCACAGTCAGTATCCGCTATAGCAGCATCAGGCACAGTCAGTATCCGCTATAGCAGCATCAGGCACAGTCAGTATCCGCTATAGCAGCATCAGGCACAGTCAGTATCCGCTATAGCAGAGATCAGGCACAGTCAGTATCCGCTATAGCAGTGATCAGGCACAGTCAGTATCCGCTATAGCAGCATCAGGCACAGTCAGTATCCGCTATAGCAGCATCAGGCACAGTCAGTATCCGCTATAGCAGCATCAGGCACAGTCAGTATCCGCTATAGCAGCATCAGGCACAGTCAGTATCCGCTATAGCAGAGATCAGGCACAGTCAGTATCCGCTATAGCAGAGATCAGGCACAGTCAGTATACACTATAGCAGCATCAGGCACAGTCAGTATACACTATAGCAGCATCAGGCACAGTCAGTTTCCGCTATAGCAGCATCAGGCACAGTCAGTATCCGCTATAGCAGCATCAGGCACAGTCAGTATCCGCTATAGCAGAGATCAGGCACAGTCAGTATCCACTATAGCAGAGATCAGGCACAGTCAGTATCCGCTATAGCAGAGATCAGGCACAGTCAGTATACACTATAGCAGCATCAGGCACAGTCAGTATCCGCTATAGCAGAGATCAGGCACAGTCAGTATCCGCTATAGCAGAGATCAGGCACAGTCAGTATCCGCTATAGCAGCATCAGGCACAGTCAGTATCCGCTATAGCAGAGATCAGGCACAGTCAGTATCCGCTATAGCAGAGATCAGGCACAGTCAGTATCCGCTATAGCAGCATCAGGCACAGTCAGTATCCGCTATAGCAGAGATCAGGCACAGTCAGTATCCGCTATAGCAGAGATCAGGCACAGTCAATATCCGCTATAGCAGCATCAGGCACAGTCAGTATACACTATAGCAGCATCAGGCACAGTCAGTATCCGCTATAGCAGGCATCAGGCACAGTCAGTATACACTATAGCAGAGATCAGGCACAGTCAGTATCCGCTATAGCAGGCATCAGGCACACTCAGTATCCGCTATAGCAGAGATCAGGCACAGTCAGTATACACTATAGCAGCATCAGGCACAGTCAGTATCCGCTATAGCAGAGATCAGGCACAGTCAGTATCCGCTATAGCAGCATCAGGCACAGTCAGTATCCGCTATAGCAGAGATCAGGCACAGTCAGTATCCGCTATAGCAGGCATCAGGCGCAGTCAGTATCCGCTATAGCAGCATCAGGCACAGTCAGTATCCGCTATAGCAGGCAAAGATGATTGGGGCAGACAGACAAGAACTTAGCCAGGAGGATAGGGCTGTCAATCACCGGCAAGGCAAGGAGTTAACTGTTAAGGTGCTGGTAGAAATCCCTCCATGGGCGGTAACCAGAATGTAATCCATTAGGCCAGGACAGACACAGGACACAGTGAGAAGACATCCATCAAGCCGTGAGGAATGTCACGTCCTGTAGCACTGACCCCAGGTGAATCACGGAAAAATCCAGCCGTTGGTTTTACCTTAAAGTTCTGGCGAGGAGCAGTGGGGACATCGGCAGAAAGAGCGAGCGAACTGAAGGGCTCAGAAGACTTTGAGAATGACCCCTTCAGCGTGGACAGGTGAAATCCCTTGTGCGGCAGTCGCACCACAGGTGGTTTATGGGATCTTAGCCTGACTTTCAGGAACACAGGAAACAGGAATATATGCATACACGTCTCTCACTATGTAGCTGGAGCTGCTTTCTACACTACACCGGTTGGAGCTGAACTCGTCACATGACCCTCTCCAGCCTTACCTATAGACTTCAGGGCCCATCCCTATTGGTAAAGAGACAGGATTGGGCAGAGATGATGGGGGGACCTTGTGGAGGGTTGTGATAGGGAGGACACTGACAGACTGCCTCTCCAGCATCCCATGACATGCTGCAGCATGTGCTTCCTGTCAATGATATATATATATATATATATACTCCAGTAGTGCTGCCCTACATACCTGTCCATTCAGCAGCAGTGGACAGTCTGGATCTGGGACGCTGTAAGTAAATCATACACTTTGGCGCTGCCGCTGGCGGTTTTGTGACTTTTCATTTCACGTTTGACTCCCTGCTTTGGTCTTAATCGTAAGATCCATCAAACTCGCTTTATTTGACTCTGGAGCCTTGAGAATGAAGCGCTGGAGATGCAGCGGTAACTAATGCTCCTCTATCATCGCAGATTTACATTGCATTTGTTCTTTTATTGTTTTCCTTCTCTTCATCTTCAAGGAAATAAGCAACAAGGGCGCAATTGTGTGAGAGGGAATCCATAATCAGCGCCTCCATCTACACGACGGCAACTTTACACAGAAACATTCCGGCTGCTTCTTCTGTTTGTTGCTTTATTGTAGTAATCAGGTCTCCTTGAGCGCCGAAGAGTCGGAGCAGCCTCAACTAAGAAAACAAAGGAGGCGGGGGCGACCCCCGGACCGTCCTCTTCCTCGCGGCCATAGTGGGATCATACGCGTCCTAGCCCTGTCATGCTGCTATTGATAGAACTTTGAAAACTGAGATAGAAACTTCTAGGTCTCCGTCTGACCCCGTCCTGCTGGGGAGTAATCATGGTCTCTATCAGGGTCTCTATCAGGGTCTCTATGATGGTCTCTATCAGGGTCTCTATAATGGTCGCTATAATGGTCTCTTTTAGGGTCTCTATCATGGTCTCTATCATGGTCTCTATCAGGGTCTCTATCAGGGTCTCTATCATGGTCTCTATCATGGTCTCTATCATGGTCTCTATCATGGTCTCTATCATGGTCTCTATCAGGGTCTCTATCAGGGTCTCTATCAGGGTCTCTATCGGGGTCTCTATCAGGGTCTCTATCAGGGTCTCTATCAGGGTCTCTATGATGGTCTCTATCAGGGTCTCTATGATGGTCTCTATCAGGGTCTCTATCATGGTCTCTTTCAGGGTCTCTATCATGGTCTCTATCATGGTCCCCCCACTCCCCACACTCAGTAACCGTCACCCAGATACACCAGGTTAGCTCGGGTAGGAATCCCCCAGAGATGCCGTATAAACCCATCACAATCACAACGTTTTTACCGAGATTTTGCACAAATCAGGGCTAAACAGCAGCCAGGAAACAGGACAGCAAAGTTACTGTGTAGATCAGGGGTGGGGAACCTTTTCCATGTCGAGGGCCGGTCGGGCATTAAAAAAATCATTCGAGGGCCGCATACTGTGCGCGGCAGTTAGTAGCGGGGGTTTGCAGCACCCAGGGCAAGGCAAAGTATTGTTCCCCTAGTGCCCCTGCTATTGTAGTTAACCCCCCCCCCAGTGATGCCTCTGGTAGGCCTAGTTAACCCTCAAATAATAAAAATAAACATCCCACTCACCTTACCTCCACTCCCACGCTGCCCATGTCCTCTTCTGTCCCAGGTCCTCTGTGCCGGTCTTCTCCTGCAGGAGACTGAAGACACGCGCCGCTCTGCTGGGGAAGAAGCCGGCATAGACAGCATCCTCCTGTGTCCGGCAGCTGTCACAGACACCAGAGGATGCGGTGTATGCCGGCTCCTTCCTCCTCCAGAGCGGCGCGCATCACAGGGGAGCTGCGGGCCGCGGGCCACATCGGGAGGTCCGCGGGCCGGAGGTTCCCCACCCCTGGTGTAGATGGTGAAGGACCTTGACATGTGACTATGATGTCACCGCAGGTCCTGTATGTACACTGCACTATGGAGGAGGAGGAGGAAGAAAGAAGATACAGGTGTGTGGGAAGGGGAGGACAATCAGGGGTGCACAGTCTGGGGAGGGGGGTGAAGAATGCACAGTCTGGGGGGAGGGGGGCAGGGGGGTACAGGGTGACACCAGTCTGGGATGGGGGGAGACACACAAGATAGTTGGGGTCCAGTGTCTATTTAGGGGTCTGGTCTGGTTGTACATTATTATTTCCTTAACCCCTTAATAACTGCCCTCTCCAAATATATCTCACATTTATATAAACCTCACCTACTATCTGCAGGGGTAGGGAACCTTGGCTCTCCAGCTGTTGCAGAACTACAACTCACATCATGTCTGGACAGCCAAAGGTTTAGCTTTAAGTGTCCATGTATGATAGGAGTTGTAGTTTAGCAAAAGCTGGGGAGCCAAGGTTCCCTACACCAATCTATATAGCAACTGTACCTGTATATACAGCGACCATGATACAAGAGTCATTTTTCTAAATTATTTCTATTTTGAATTTGGTGACGGACCTTACTGGAGGTGACAGGAAACCTTACTGGAGGTGACGGGATACCTTACTGGAGGTGACGGGATACCTTACTGGAGGTGAGGGAATACCTTACTGGAGGTGACGGGATACCTTACTGGGGGTGACGGAGTACCTTACTGGAGGTGACGGAATACCTTACTGGAGGTGACGGGATACCTTACTGGAGGTGACTGGATACCTTACTGGAGGTGACGGGATACCTTACTGGAGGTGACGGGATACCTTACTGGAGGTGACGGGATACCTTACTGGAGGTGAGGGAACACCTTACTGGAGGTGACGGAATACCTTACTGGAGGTGACGGGATACCTTACTGGAGGTGACTGGATACCTTACTGGCGGTGAGGGAACACCTTACTGGAGGTGACGGGATACCTTACTGGAGGTGACGGAATACATTACTGGAGGTGACGGAATACCTTACTGGAGGTGACTGGATACCTTACTGGAGGTGACTGGATACCTTACTGGAGGTGACGGAATACCTTACTGGAGGTGAGGGAAAACCTTACTGGAGGTGACTGGATACCTTACTGGAGGTGACGGAATACCTTACTGGAGGTGACGGAATACCTTACTGGAGGTGACGGAATACCTTACTGGAGGTGACGGAATACCTTACTGGAGGTGACGGAATACCTTACTGGAGGTGACGGAATACCTTACTGGAGGTGACGGAAAACCTTACTGGAGGTGACTGGATATCTTACTGGAGGTGACGGAATACCTTACTGGAGGTGACGGAATACCTTACTGGAGGTGATGGAATACCTTACTGGAGGTGACGGAATATCTTACTGGAGGTGACGGAATACCTTACTGGAGGTGACGCGATACCTTACTGGAGGTGATGGAATACCTTACTGGAGGTGACGGAAAACCTTACTGGAGGTGACGGAATACCTTACTGGAGGTGATGGAAAACCTTACTGGAGGTGACGCGATACCTTACTGGAGGTGACGGGATACCTTACTGGAGGTGATGGAAAACCTTGTCTGGACAGCCAAAGGTTTAGCTTTAAGTGTCCATGTATGATGGGAGTTGTAGTTTAGCAAAAGCTGGGGAGCCAAGGTTCCCTACACCAATCTATATAGCAACTGTACCTGTATATACAGCGACCATGATACAAGAGTCATTTTTCTAAATTATTTCTATTTTGAATTTGGTGACGGAAAACCTTACTGGAGGTGACGGAAAACCTTACTGGAGGTGACTGGATACCTTACTGGAGGTGACGGAAAACCTTACTGGAGGTGACGGAATACCTTACTGGAGGTGACGGAAAACCTTACTGGAGGTGACGGAATACCTTACTGGAGGTGACGGAATACCTTACTGGAGGTGACGGAATACCTTACTGGAGGTGACGGAATACCTTACTGGAGGTGACGCGATACCTTACTGGAGGTGATGGAAAACCTTATTGGAGGTGACGTGATACCTTACTGGAGGTGATGAAATACCTTACTGGAGGTGACGGGATACCTTACTGGAGGTGATGGAAAACCTTACTGGAGGTGACGGAATACCTTACTGGAGGTGACGGAATACCTTACTGGAGGTGACGGAATACCTTACTGGAGGTGACGGAATACCTTATTGGAGGTGACGGAATACCTTACTGGAGGTGATGGAAAACCTTACTGGAGGTGACGCGATACCTTACTGGAGGTGACGCGATACCTTACTGGAGGTGAAGGGATACCTTACTGGAGGTGACGGGATACCTTACTGGAGGTGATGGAAAACCTTACTGGAGGTGATGGAAAACCTTACTGGTGACGGAAAACCTTACTGGAGTTGACGGAATACCTTACTGGAGTTGACGGAATACCTTACTGGAAGTGATGGAATACCTTACTGGAGGTGACAGGATACCTTATTGAAGGTGACGGGATACCTTACTGGAGGTGACGGGATACCTTACTGGAGGTGACGGGATACCTTACTGGAGGTGACGGGATACCTTACTGGAGGTGAAGGAATACCTTACTGGAGGTGATGGAAAACCTTACTGGAGGTGACGGAATACCTTACTGGAGGTGAAGGAATACCTTACTGGAGGTGACGGAATACCTTATTGAAGGTGACGGGATACCTTACTGGAGGTGATGGGATACCTTACTGGAGGTGATGGAAAACCTTACTGGAGGTGACGCGATACCTTACTGGAGGTGACGCGATACCTTACTGGAGGTGATGAAATACCTTACTGGAGGTGACGGGATACCTTACTGGAGGTGACAGGATACCTTATTGAAGGTGACGGGATACCTTACTGGAGGTGACGGGATACCTTACTGGAGGTGACGGGATACCTTACTGGAGGTGACGGGATACCTTACTGGAGGTGACGGGATACCTTACTGGAGGTGAAGGAATACCTTACTGGAGGTGATGGAAAACCTTACTGGAGGTGACGGAATACCTTACTGGAGGTGAAGGAATACCTTACTGGAGGTGACGGAATACCTTATTGAAGGTGACGGGATACCTTACTGGAGGTGACGGGATACCTTACTGGAGGTGACGGGATACCTTACTGGAGGTGACGGGATACCTTACTGGAGGTGACGGAATACCTTACTGGAGGTGACGGAATACCTTACTGGAGGTGACGGGATACCTTACTGGAGGTGATGGAAAACCTTACTGGAGGTGACGCGATACCTTACTGGAGGTGACGCGATACCTTACTGGAGGTGATGAAATACCTTACTGGAGGTGACGGGATACCTTACTGGAGGTGATGGAAAACCTTACTGGAGGTGACGGAATACCTTACTGGAGGTGACGGAATACCTTACTGGAGGTGACGGAATACCTTACTGGAGGTGACGGAATACCTTACTGGAGGTGATGGAAAACCTTACTGGAGGTGACGCGATACCTTACTGGAGGTGACACGATACCTTACTGGAGGTGACGGGATACCTTACTGGAGGTGACGGGATACCTTACTGGAGGTGATGGAAAACCTTACTGGAGGTGATGGAAAACCTTACTGGTGACGGAAAACCTTACTGGAGTTGACGGAATACCTTACTGGAGTTGACGGAATACCTTACTGGAGGTGACGGGATACCTTACTGGAAGTGATGGAATATCTTACTGGAGGTGACGGGATACCTTACTGGAGGTGACAGGATACCTTATTGAAGGTGACGGGATACCTTACTGGAGGTGACGGGATACCTTACTGGAGGTGACGGGATACCTTACTGGAGGTGAAGGAATACCTTACTGGAGGTGACGTGATACCTTACTGGAGGTGACGGAAAACCTTACTGGAGGTGACGTGATACCTTACTGGAGGTGTCGGGATACTTTACTGGAGGTGACGGAATACCTTACTGGAGGTGAAGGAATACCTTACTGGAGGTGACGGGATACCTTACTGGAGGTATTACTGCTGTTGTCTCTGCTGCAGAGTGGAGGTGATCGAACCCGAACACTCACAAACCTGCCGCATTAGATTGCTGATGATTGCCTGGTCCGTGGGGAAGGAGGAGAGTGCCCAAATACCGCCTGGAGTTCTGGGATTCAGCCTAGGTAATAGGTAAAAGGCTGAATCCCGGAATTCCAGGAGGTACACGGGCACTCTTCTTCTTCCCCACGGACCAGGCAATCATCAGCAATCTAATGCGGGAAGGCATCAGCAATCTAATGTGGCAGGTTTGTGAATGTTTGAGTTCAATCAACCCTACTGCTGAGCGTACCTGTGCATTAGGAGACGGCACCATAGAATCACTTTACACTGAGTGTCACACTGGAGAAAGATCAGGAAGCTTCACCTCCTAATTCACAGGTACAGACAGCAGAGAGCGAAGACAACAGCGCCTCCGCAGATACAGACAGCAGGGAGCAGAGACAACGGCGCCTCCTAATTGACAGGTACAGACAGCAGGGAGCAGAGACAACGCTGCCTCCTCAGGTACAGACAGCAAGGAGCAGAGACAACGGTGCCTCCGCAGGTACAGACAGCAGGGAGCAGAGACCATGCCGCCTCCTCAGGTACAGACAGCAGGGAGCGGAGACAACAGCGCCTCCTCAGGTACAGACAGCAGGGAGCAGAGACAATGGCGCCTCCTAAGGTACAGACAGAAGGGAGCGGAGACCACGCCGCCTCCTCAGGTACAGACAGCAGGGAGCGGAGACAATGGCGCCTCCTCAGGTACAGACAACAGGGAACGGACACAACAGCGCCTCCTCAGGTACAGACAGCAGGGAGCGAAGACAACGTCCCCTCCACAGATACAGACAGCAGGGAGCGAAGACAACGGCGCCTCCTCAGGTACAGACAGCAGGGAGCGGAGACAACGGCGCCTCCTCAGGTACAGACAGCAGGGAGCGGAGACAACGGTGCCTCCTCAGGTACAGACAGCAGGGAGCGGAGACAACAGCGCCTCCTCAGGTACAGACAGCAGGGATCGAAGACAACGGCGCCTCCTCAGGTACAGACAGCAGGGAGCGGAGACAACGGCGTCTCCTCAGGTACAGACAACAGGGAGCGGAGACAATGGCGCCTCCTCAGGTACAGACAACAGGGAGCGGACACAACAGCACCTCCTCAGGTACAGACAGCAGGGAGCGGAGACAACAGCGCCTACTCAGGTACAGACAGCAGGGAGCGGAGACAACAGCGCCTCCTCAGGTACAGACAGCAGGGAGCGGAGACAATGGCGCCTCCTCAGGTACAGACAACAGGGAGCAGAGACAATGGCGCCTCCTCAGGTACAGACAACAGGGAACGGACACAACAGCGCCTCCTCAGGTACAGACAGCAGGGAGCGGAGACAATGGCCCCTTCTCAGGTACAGACAGCAGAAAGCGGAGACTAGAGATGAGTGAACTGCTTGCGCTCACGGGAATATGCGGCCAGGATATTCCAGGGAATCCCTGTTGAATTCCCTGGAATATCCTGGCCGCATATTCGCGGGAGCGCAAGTATGCGGCTGGGATCACAGGCATGATGAGAGAGCGGCCATACCGTCGGACCAAAAGTCCAATGGTCCGCTCATCTCTAGCGGAGACAACAGCGCCTCCTCAGGTTCAGACAGCAGGGAGCGGAGACAACGGCGCCTCCTCAGGTACAAACAGAAGAAAGGGGAGACAACGTCGCCTCCTCAGGTACAGACAGCAGGGAGCAGAGACAACGGCGCCTCCTCAGGTACAGACAGCAGGGAGCGGAGACAACGGCGCCTCCTCAGGTACAGACAACAGGGAGCGGAGACAACGGTGCCTCCACAGGTACAGACAGCAGGGAGCGGAGACAACGGCGCCTCCTCAGGTACAGACAGCAGGGAGCGGAGACAACGGCGCCTCCTCAGGTACAGACAGCAGGGAGCGGAGACAACGGCGCCTCCTCAGGTACAGACAGCAGGGAGCGGAGACAACGGCGCCTCCTCAGGTACAGACAGCAGGGAGCGGAGACAACGGCGCCTCCTCAGGTACAGACAGCAGGGAGCGGAGACAACGGCGCCTCCACAGGTACAGACACCAGGGAGCGGAGACAACGGCGCCTCCACAGGTACAGACAGCAGGGGGCGGAGACAACAGCGCCTCCTCAGGTACAGACAGCAGGGAGCGGAGACAACGGCGCCTCCTCAGGTACAGACAGCAGGGAGCGGAGACAACGGCGCCTCCACAGGTACAGACACCAGGGAGCGGAGACAACGGCGCCTCCACAGGTACAGACAGCAGGGGGCGGAGACAACAGCGCCTCCTCAGGTACAGACAGCAGGGAGCGGAGACAACGGCGCCTCCTCAGGTACAGACAGCAGGGGGCGGAGACAACAGCGCCTCCTCAGGTACAGACAGCAAGGAGCGGAGACAACGGCGCCTGCTCAGGTACAGACAGCAGGGAGCGGAGACAACGGCGTCTCCTCAGGTACAGACAACAGGGAGCGGAGACAATGGCGCCTCCTCAAGTACAGACAGCAGGGAGTGGAGACAATGGCGCCTCCTCAGGTACAGACAGCAGGGAGCGGAGACAATGGCGCCTCCTCAGGTACAGACAGCAGGGAGCGGAGACAATGGCGCCTCCTCAAGTACAGACAGCAGGGAGTGGAGACAATGGCGCCTCCTCAGGTACAGACAGCAGGGAGCGGAGACAACAGCACCTCCTCTGGTACAGACAGCAGGGAGCGGAGACAATGGCGCCTCCTCAGGTACAGACAGCAGGGAGTGGAGACAATGGCGCCTCCTCAAGTACAGACAGCAGGGAGTGGAGACAATGGTGCCTCCTCAGGTACAGACAGCAGGGAGCGGAGACAACAGCGCCTCCTCAGGTACAGACAGCAGGGAGCGGAGACAACGGCACCTCCTCAGGTACAGACAGCAGGGAGCGGAGACAACGGCGCCTCCGTTAAGGTACAGACAGCAGGGAGCGGAGACAATAGCGCCTCCTCAGGTACAGACAGCAGGGAGCGGAGACAACGGCACCTCCTCAGGTACAGACAGCAGGGAGCGGAGACAATGGCGCCTCCTCAGGTACAGACAGCAGGGAGCGGAGACAACGGCACCTCCTCAGGTACAGACAGCAGGGAGTGGAGACAATGGCGCCTCCTCAGGTACAGACAGCAGGGAGCGGAGACAACAGCGCCTCCTCAGGTACAGACAGCAGGGAGCGGAGACAACGGCACCTCCTCAGGTACAGACAGCAGGGAGCGGAGACAACGGCGCCTCCGTTAAGGTACAGACAGCAGGGAGCGGAGACAATGGCGCCTCCGTTAAGGTACTTAGGGACCAAATTTTAAATGGGAAAAATGGAATTACTTTAAAAAATGGTGATTGAGCCCAGAGCTGCCTGATAATCATTCATCATAGAAACGTTCCAGGTGCACAGGAAATATGACATTATGAATCCCATATTATGACCGATGCACTAGTGCTGCCAGCTGCCATGAGAGAGGAGCGAATCGCTCATCTGAACAATCGCTCATCTAAACTTCATTAAATACCAGCAGTGAAGGGACAACATAGGCCCCCCTGTGCTTACTGCGTACACAAGGGGGGGGGGATTGAATTTTTGCCCCGGGTGCAGGAGAGCCTAGCTACACCTCTGTTACACATCACCAGTGCAGACGACCTCTCACACTCTACAAGGTTTTGGGAAATCAGATGGCAGACCGGCACAGTAAGTATACCTTCTCTGATCAAACACCCCCCATCCCCCGCCTAAAATGTACCTGTGGCAATCAGCCCTTCCGGATCAGCAGAGAGATCGTCTACTAATCCAGAAGGTCTGGTCTCCATGGATACGGAAATGTAGTCTAACAATAATGCATTTCCACAACGTATCCATGGAGACCCGACCTTCCAGATTAGATAAGGATCTCTCCGATGATCCGGAAGGGCTGATCCCGACAGGTAGACTTTATAAGACAGTATCAGTATATTATTATGTGGACATGGAGAGAAGGAGCTGCCGGACCTCACACCTATGGCTGACACTAATGCCGCACCTCACACCTATGGCTGACACTAATGCCGCACCTCACACCTATGGCTGACACTAATGCCGCACCTCACACCTATGGCTGACACTAATACCTCACACCTATGGCTGACACTAATGCTGCACCTCACACCTATGGCTGACACTAATGCCGCACCTCACACCTATGGCTGACACTAATGCCGCACCTCACACCTATGGCTGACACTAATGCTGCACCTCACACCTATGGCTGACACTAATGCCGCACCTCACACCTATGGCTGACACTAATGCTGCACCTCACACCTATGGCTGACACTAATGCCGCACCTCACACCTATGGCTGACACTAATGCTGTACCTCACACCTATGGCTGACACTAATGCTGCACCTCACACCTATGGCTGACACTAATGTCGCACCTCACACCTATGGCTGACACTAATACCTCACACCTATGGCTGACACTAATGCTGCACATCACACCTATGGCTGATACTAATGCCGTACCTCACACCTATGGCTGACACTAATGCCGCACCTCACATCTAAGGCTGACACTAATGCAGCACCTCACACCTATGGCTGACACTAATGCAGCACCTCACACCTATGGCTGACACTAATGCTGCACTTCACACCTATGGCTGACACTAATGTTGCACCTCACACCTATGGCTGACACTAATGCTGTACCTCACACCTATGGCTGATACTAATGCTGCACCTCACAGCTATGGCTGATACTAATACCTCACACCTATGGCTGACACTAATATCTCACACCTATGGCTGATACTAATGCTGCACCTCACACCTATGGCTGACACTAATGCTGCACCTCACACCTATGGCTGACACTAATATCTCACACCTATGGCTGACACTAATATCTCACACCTATGGCTGACACTAATATCTCACACCTATGGCTGACACTAATGCTGCACCTCACACCCATGGCTGACACTAATATCTCACACCTATGGCTGATACTAATGCCTCTCTGCTACATTTAAGAACCAATGCCAGGATGTTGGTATATAATTTGATCAAACCATATTGCCCCATGTACCACGTGCCGGTCCCCTGGATCACATGAGTCCCTACACTAAACCAATATTGGGATAGGGCCTACACTAAACCAAAATATACTAACTTTTGATGTTGGTTTTTAAGTGCGATGTGCAGCCATTTCTGTCCTCCAGGCTTGTGTAATTTATGTATTCTGTCCCCTTTCTTTGTGGCTAGCACTCCTCCTGGTAAGACCCATGTGACCCCAATTAGCAGGAAGCACCTGTGTACATATGGTAAGTACCTCCTTTTTCTACCACTCTTCCTCTGGTGCAGTGGTGAGCAGTAAGACCTTATTCACACTTGTGTTCCTTGGTGGCCGCTTTCTCCGCTGGCGGTGCCTGCAGGGTTTGGGGGGCCCTTGGGGTTTGGTCCTGTGACAGTGGGATTACAGGGCCATTCTATGGCCCCCCTTTCCTGCTAGTGCTTGCTTTGCGGGGTTGGCGTTCCCTGACCGGCACAGTGTCGTTTAGCATAGGGACTCATGTGTATTAGAGAGCTGCACGTGGTACATGAGGCAATATGGTTTGATCAAATTATCTTCTTCTGATGTTGGTTTTTAATGTAGCTGATTGTATTAACCATGGGTGCGATGTGCAGCCATTTCTGTGCTTTAGACTTGTGCATATTTTCAGTATATTATTATACTGATGTCTGCCGACTTACTGGGACTGTATCACCTGCTAAATAAACACACACCGATACCTGATGGAGCCAATCGTAGTCAACAAAATCTTTGGCGATCCATTGGTGTCTATTGGTTTCCATTGATGTCCATTGATGTGTATCGGTGTCCCTTGATGTCTATTGGTGTCTGTTTGTGTCCATTGATGTCCATGGGTGTCTGTTGGTGTCCGTTGTGTAGTTGAATCTCCGTCTCCATTTTGCAGCCTTGAATAGAATCCGCAATAGATTCTCCAAACTGAGCGCGGCCTAATGGATTGTGGGGATTACTTATACCTGGCTCCAAGTATAAAAGAGAATGATTGAAAAACAAGAATTGCTGCATTTGTGATGGTAGGGATTACTATAAGGATTACTATAGGGATTACTGTACGGATTACTATAGATATTACCATTGAGATTACTGTACTGATTACTATAGGGATTACCATAGAGATTATTATAGGGATTACCATAGGGATTACTGTACGGATTGCTATAAGGATTAACATAGGGATTACTATAGGGATTACCATAGGGATTACTATATATATTACCATAGGGATTACTATACGGATTACTATAGGGATTACTATAGGGATTATTATAAGAATTACCATAAGGATTACGGTACGGATTACCATAGGGATTACTATATATATTACTCTAGGATTACTATACGGATTACCATAGGGATTACAATAGGGATTATTATAAGGATTACCATAGGGATTACTATAGGGATTACCATAGGGATTACAGTAGGAAAACTTCATTCACAAACAAAAGAAACATATTTGATAGGAACCTGAAGATTTTGTTATATATAGATGTTGATGGTTATTATTAGGGATGAGCGAGTACTAAAATGCTCGGGTGCTCGTTTCGAGTAACGAACCCCATTGAAGTCAATGGGAGACTCAAGTATTTTTGCAGGGAACCCAAGTTCGGTAGAGAGAAGGTCGTTTGAAAACCTGTCAACCTCAGAAATGGATGGAAACACAACGGAAATGGACAGGAAACAGCAGGGGCAGCATGTACGGATTTCCTCACTCTCCTCCTCACTTTGAGTTACATCCATGACAACAACCTCACTGTCTGACAACCGGGTCTCATCGTCATCATCAGACACCTCTTCCAACCCCAAGTCCCCACTCTCATCACCCACTGACTGCATGACCTGCATAGTTTGGGCTTCAGGACAGATCGACTGCTCCGGTTGCTCAGACTCAGGGAAGGGTCCAGAAAAGAGTTCCTGGGAGCCTGGTGGTGGTGGTGGTGGTGGATCTGTTTCCCTTGTTTCCCTGAAGGGCCAGGCTGTGGGGAAGGAGGCTGAACGAATGGCTGGACCTAGATACACACTGTGATACCCCCTTACAATGAGCAGTGAAGTTCTATGCAGGATGTACTACAAATCCCAGCAATACAGTGTAGTACACCAGGTCCACCAGCCCCAAAATAAAAAAGGAGTACATTGAGCACTTCTTAGGGGTGTGTATACAACACCTAATGTCCCCTTTCTGCCAGCAGCCGGTCACCACAGTGTGCTGGTTACATCGTGGCAGCAGCACTACAACTCCCAGCCAGCAGTCTGTAGTAATAGTATTAAAAAAACTGTTAAGCCCTGAAAAGGTCTGTGTGTTTGTATTGCTAGTATATACCCTGCCTACTGGAAGGCTATATCCTACACTGACCCTCTCCCTGACCAGCAGCAGCTCTCTCCCTGATCTCTCACAGCATGCGTCTGAAGCCAGCACTGCCCCCGCCCAGTTTTATATGGCAGGGTCATCTGATCTGGCCAACCAATCGCTGCTATCGACATGTATGGGTCCCACGTCATCCCAGGATGTACCAAAGAGTCTCCTCCATGTTTATTGGCTGAGAAATAGCACCTAAACTTACAGGAAACGGATGATGAGATTTTCTCGAGTATCGCGAGATGCTGGTCCGAGTAACGAGTACCATGGAGTACCCTAATACTCCATCGATCACCAAGCTCGGACCAGCATACTCACTCATCACTAGTTATTATGTGTTCATTTTCGGCACATGTAATGCCAGCAGAGTCAGTTTGGTTGGCTGTCGGGCACTTAAGAATGGCCAGAGGAGGCATCCCTTAATCCCTATTCCTATTACACGGGACGATTATCGTGCAAAAAAGTTATATCGTTTGAATTTAAATGATAATCATTCTGCATAATTGCAGGCAACAATCAAAAAATCGTTTGTACTGTATGTCGTTGATCGTTGATTAAGATCTGAACCTAAAATTATCGCTAATCGTTCGCTGTAATTCCACATTCGTTCGCTCAAGTTTTTTCACTAATCGTTCAGTGTACTTGCACATTGTTTATTGTGTTGCTGGGATCAGAAGGAATAAACGATCATAGTAACTATCGCAATAACGCTCGTAGTAACAATCGTATCTAACGACCATCGTTCTGTGTAATGTGGTGAACGATTTCAGGTTAACAATAAACAATAAAAAATGTCATTTATCGTTAGTCGTTAAAAATCGCTCCATGTAATAGGACCCTAAGAGTTGATGAGGAGATTGGCACTAGGAGCAGCAAGCCTGATCTTAGCCGCTCAGATTCTGTCATGAGGGGAGAATCTCCCGGATGTCATGTGACTTGTGTCTCTTTCAGCTCTGGGTCATCTTAATGCTGAGTCTACTGGATGAAGATTCGAGGCCTTAGGTGCTGCAGATGGGTCTCTGACACCTTGAGGATCATGGAGAAAGGATTCCCAGCCAGGAGGTGGGAACAGGCAAAAAAAGATGTGAAGACCTTCTGGGAAATGCATGGTGGCTGATGCCGGTCCCATCCTAGCCCTGAGAGCAAAGAGGAACCCCCATCAGTACAGAATGTTTGCAACAATGAAAGCAGGGGCTTCAGTAGGGCTCAGTTCAATGCATTGCTTGGTACCCAAAGGGCCCCGTTTAAGTCGGTCAATTGTAATCAGTGGGGGACATTTATTACTCGTAACCCAGTAGCGGACGCCACACCACCTAGTAAAGTCACCTGCACATGTGTAAACCATGGTAAATGAAGTGTGGGAGACCATGCCTTGGATCTCCCTATGTTGGTGGTAAAATCCTCCTAATTGGCCTGAGCGAAGAGGTTCATTATCTTTCAGCCAAAGCCTCAGGCTACACCTTCTTCTCAGATGTTCCAGCCAGAGCCTCAGGCTACACCTTCTTCTCAGATGTTCCAGCCAGAGCCTCAGGCTACACCTTCTTCTCAGATGTTCCAGCCAAAGCCTCAGGACACACCTTCTTCTCTGACATTTCAGCCAAAGCCTCAGGCTACACCTTCTTCTCAGATGTTCTGGCCAGAGCCTCAGGCTACACCTTCTTCTCAGATGTTCTGGCCAGAGCCTCAGGCTACACCTTCTTCTCAGATGTTCCAGCCAGAGCCTCCGGCTACACCTTCTTCTCAGATGTTCCAGCCAGAGCCTCAGGCTACACCTTCTTCTCTGACATTTCAGACAGAGCCTCAGGCTACACCTTCTTCTCTGACATTTCAGCAAGAGCCTCAGGATACACCTTCTTCTCAGATGTTCCAGCCAGAGCCTCAGGCTACACCTTCTTCTCAGATGTTCCAGCCAGAGCCCCAGGCTACACCTTCTTCTCTGACATTTCAGCAAGAGCCTCAGGCTACACCTTCTTTTCTGATGTTCCAGCCAGAGCCTCAGGCTACACCTTCTTCTCTGACATTTCAGCAAGAGCCTCAGGCTACACCTTCTTCTCTGATGTTCCAGCCAGAGCCTCAGGCTACACCTTCTTCTCTGATGTTTTGGCCAGAGCCTCAGGCTACACCTTCTTCTCTGATGTTCCAGCCAGAGCCTCAGGCTACACCTTCTTCTCTGATGTTCCAGCTAGAGCCTCAGGCTACACCTTCTTCTTTGACATTTCAGCCAGAGCCCCAGGCTACACCTTCTCTGATGTTCTGTCCAGAGCCTCAGGCTACACCTTCTTCTCTGATCTTCCAGCCAGAGCCACAAGCTACAACCGTCTCTGATTTTCTGGCCAGAGCCTCAGGCTACACCTTCTCTGATGTTTCGGCCAGAGCCTCAGAATACACCTTCTTCTCAGATGTTTTGGCCAGAGCCTCAGGATACACTTTCTTTCTCTGATGTTCCAGCCAGAGCCTCAGGCTACACCTTCTTCTCTGATGTTCTGGCCAGAGCCTCAGGCTACACCTTCTTCTCAGATGTTCTGTCCAGAGCCTCAGGACCCACCTTCTTCTCTGATGTTCTGGCCACAGCCTCTGGATACACCTTCTTCTCAGATGTTTTGGCCAGAGCCCCAGGCTACACCTTCTCTGATGTTCTGGCCAGAGCCTCAGGCTACACCTTCTCTGATGTTCTGGCCAGAGCCTCAGGACACACCTTCTTCTCTGATTTTCCAGCCAGAGCCTCGAGCTACACCTTCTCTGATTTTCTGGCCAGAGCCTCAGGCTACCACCTTCTCTGATGTTTCGGCCAGAGCCTCAGAATACACCTTCTTCTCTGATGTTCTGGCCAGAGCCTCAGGACACACCTTCTTCTCTGATGTTCTGGCCACAGCCTCAGGACACACCTTCTTCTCTGATGTTCTGGCCACAGCCTCTGGATACACCTTCTTCTCTGATCTTCTGGCCAGAGCCTCAGGCTACATCTTTTTCTCTGATGTTTCTGATCTGATTGGAGGGCGACATTGGAAGATGGAGGAGGCAAAGAGTTAAAAGATTCTTCTCTGACATTTTAGCCAGAGCCTCAGTCTACACCTTCTTCTCAGATTTTCCAGCCAGAGCCCCAGGCTACACCTTCTTCTCTGATGTTTTGGCCAGAGCCTCAGGATATACTGTACCTTCTCTGATGTTCTGGCCAGAGCCTCAGCACACACCTTCTCTGATGTTTCGGCTAGAGCCTCAGGACACACCTTCTTCTCAAATGTTCCAGCCAGAGCCCCAGGCTACACCTTCTTCTCTGATGTTTTGGCCAGAGCCTCAGGCTACACCTTCTTCTCAGATGTTCTGGCCAGAGCCTCAGGCTACACCTTCTTCTCAGATGTTCTGGCCAGAGCCTCAGGCTACACCTTCTTCTCAGATGTTCTGGCCAGAGCCTCAGGCTACACCTTCTTCTCAGATGTTCCAGCCAGAGCCTCCGGCTACACCTTCTTCTCAGATGTTCCAGCCAGAGCCTCAGGCTACACCTTCTTCTCTGACATTTCAGACAGAGCCTCAGGCTACACCTTCTTCTCTGACATTTCAGCAAGAGCCTCAGGATACACCTTCTCAGATGTTCCAGCCAGAGCCTCAGGCTACACCTTCTTCTCAGATGTTCCAGCCAGAGCCCCAGGCTACACCTTCTTCTCTGACATTTCAGCAAGAGCCTCAGGCTACACCTTCTTCTCTGATGTTCCAGCCAGAGCCTCAGGCTACACCTTCTTCTCTGACATTTCAGCAAGAGCCTCAGGCTACACCTTCTTCTCTGATGTTCCAGCCAGAGCCTCAGGCTACACCTTCTTCTCTGATGTTTTGGCCAGAGCCTCAGGCTACACCTTCTTCTCTGATGTTCCAGCCAGAGCCTCAGGCTACACCTTCTTCTCTGATGTTCCAGCCAGAGCCTCAGGCTACACCTTCTTCTTTGACATTTCAGCCAGAGCCCCAGGCTACACCTTCTCTGATGTTCTGTCCAGAGCCTCAGGCTACACCTTCTTCTCTGATCTTCCAGCCAGAGCCACAAGCTACACCGTCTCTGATTTTCTGGCCAGAGCCTCAGGCTACACCTTCTCTGATGTTTCGGCCAGAGCCTCAGAATACACCTTCTTCTCAGATGTTTTGGCCAGAGCCTCAGGATACACTTTCTTTCTCTGATGTTCCAGCCAGAGCCTCAGGCTACACCTTCTTCTCTGATGTTCTGGCCAGAGCCTCAGGCTACACCTTCTTCTCAGATGTTCTGTCCAGAGCCTCAGGACACACCTTCTTCTCTGATGTTCTGGCCACAGCCTCTGGATACACCTTCTTCTCAGATGTTTTGGCCAGAGCCCCAGGCTACACCTTCTCTGATGTTCTGGCCAGAGCCTCAGGCTACACCTTCTCTGATGTTCTGGCCAGAGCCTCAGGACACACCTTCTTCTCTGATTTTCCAGCCAGAGCCTCGAGCTACACCTTCTCTGATTTTCTGGCCAGAGCCTCAGGCTACCACCTTCTCTGATGTTTCGGCCAGAGCCTCAGAATACACCTTCTTCTCTGATGTTCTGGCCAGAGCCTCAGGACACACCTTCTTCTCTGATGTTCTGGCCACAGCCTCAGGACACACCTTCTTCTCTGATGTTCTGGCCACAGCCTCTGGATACACCTTCTTCTCTGATCTTCTGGCCAGAGCCTCAGGCTACATCTTTTTCTCTGATGTTTCTGATCTGATTGGAGGGCGACATTGGAAGATGGAGGAGGCAAAGAGTTAAAAGATTCTTCTCTGACATTTTAGCCAGAGCCTCAGTCTACACCTTCTTCTCAGATTTTCCAGCCAGAGCCCCAGGCTACACCTTCTTCTCTGATGTTTTGGCCAGAGCCTCAGGATATACTGTACCTTCTCTGATGTTCTGGCCAGAGCCTCAGCACACACCTTCTCTGATGTTTCGGCTAGAGCCTCAGGACACACCTTCTTCTCAAATGTTCCAGCCAGAGCCCCAGGCTACACCTTCTTCTCTGATGTTTTGGCCAGAGCCTCAGGCTACACCTTTTTCTCTAATGTTCTGGCCAGAGCCTCGAGCTACACCTTCTTCTCTGATGTTTTGGCCAGAGCCTCAGGATATACCTTCTCTGATGTTCTGTCCAGAGCCTTGAGCTACACCCTCTCTGATGTTCTGGCCAGAGCCTCAGGACACACCTTTTTCTCTGATGTTCCAGCCAGAGCCCCAGGCTACACCTTCTTCTCTGATGTTTCGGCTAGAGCCTCAGGACACACCTTCTTCTCAAATGTTCCAGCCAGAGCCCCAGGCTACACCTTCTTCTCTGATGTTCTGGCCAGAGCCTCAGGATACACCTTCTTCTCTGATGTTTTGGCCAGAGCCTCAGGATATACTGTACCTTCTCTGATGTTCTGGCCAGAGCCTCAGCACACACCTTCTCTGATGTTTCGGCTAGAGCCTCAGGACACACCTTCTTCTCAAATGTTCCAGCCAGAGCCCCAGGCTACACCTTCTTCTCTGATGTTTTGGCCAGAGCCTCAGGCTACACCTTTTTCTCTAATGTTCTGGCCAGAGCCTCGAGCTACACCTTCTTCTCTGATGTTTTGGCCAGAGCCTCAGGATATACCTTCTCTGATGTTCTGTCCAGAGCCTTGAGCTACACCCTCTCTGATGTTCTGGCCAGAGCCTCAGGACACACCTTTTTCTCTGATGTTCCAGCCAGAGCCCCAGGCTACACCTTCTTCTCTGATGTTTCGGCTAGAGCCTCAGGACACACCTTCTTCTCAAATGTTCCAGCCAGAGCCCCAGGCTACACCTTCTTCTCTGATGTTCTGGCCAGAGCCTCAGGACACACCTTTTTCTCTGATGTTCTGGCCAGAGCCCCAGGCTAAATCTTTTTCTCTGATGTTTCTGATCTGATTGGAGGGCGACTTTGGAAGATGGAGGAGGCAAATAGTTAAAAGATTTGAAAGGTTGCAACACAGTGCACGACCTGTAGACAGACGAGTCCTCATATTTGGTAATAGAAGCAGTGGCGCCCATACTTTTCTAATACTGGACAATTTCATGAGGAATAGACAAATCTAATGGCTTGGATACACTTTGCTATCTCACACCTGTCACGGTGCCTTCTGGTGTTTATACAGTGTAAGAGATCGGCATTGTACAGCTTCATGATCCCCTCAGGCGGCAGGTTGGTTAAGTGCCAAAAAATTCTAGGTAGCTAATTTGCAGGGCATTTTATTATTCCTGAAAGGGATATGAGACAATGTGATATGAACATGTTATGGGCTTAATTGTTAATTTAAGTCCTTTTCATCCCTGCCCGCCCTGGGCCATGCAATCTTCCTATCCGGCCCCGACAATGTAACATGCTTCTATTTCCACGAATGTGAAGAGATCATCTGACACCATTCCCACAATGCAGAATGGGTTTATATTTGCAGACTGGTGAGGGCCGCCCCCCCCCACCCCCCCCCCCCCCCAGGGGCCGTCCTGTCTCTGGAGGGTCTGACGCCCCTGATATCACTAATGATGCCCCGATCTGCCTCCTCCATCTTTTCTCGTTTTGTTTTAATCCCTTTCTGTAAATCAGCCTCCGCCACCCACTCCTTGCGTCTCACTACCGATTAGAATCAACACCGCGCTGCCGGGGAATACAGCGACCTCCAGCTGTTCTGTTTTGTTACTTTTAATAATTAAAAACAGTAAGTATGAGTTAACCAAGTATAGCAAAACTGGCAAATGATGTGAATGGGAGCCCATGGGTAGGAGACGCTGAATGGGCAATCACTATGTGGAGGGTGATTAAATATTTAGGAATCGGAGCTGAAAGAAAGAAGCCGAATTATTGTTGACAATTTGCAATATGAAAACTGTCAGCAAGTCTGCACACAATGGCTGAATATGTGGCGCTCTCCTGATTGTGTTTACTCATCAATTATCCCAGAGTGGAGCCGTTCCTAATGAGATGATTTGCAGCGACACGTTTGTGTAGTAAATGTAGTGTAGTTTGTCATTTCATTACCTTAGTAATGAAGGAACAATGATCCTCATTCAGGCGATGGCAGGAAATGTTGGGGAATATTTGCCTAATGAGTAGTTCACAAAGACACAATAATACGCGACAGGTCACGCCGCACAGCGCCGCGCCCAATCTGACTGTAAGTGGTGCACACTATGATTATATACAGTCTAGAGAAGACTCCAAATGGGGATGGAGAGCAGAACCTGAAAAGGTCAGGATCTAGGATCCCCATCTCTGTCATGTCTATCTTTTCCAGATTCCTTTGTCCTTGGTCATTGAGGCTCGACTACCCAGGCCAGGATCTCACTACCAACCTTATGGGTTTTTATGATGTAATGGTATCAAGAGTATATGAGAACTATGTGGTCAAAGAAAAACTTCCAGCAAAGGGGGATCCTATGTACGGAAAGAACCCATCATGAAAGACATCAGAGGAGGATGTGAGGAATCATTCTAAAAACCAGGCAGAGAACAGTCATGGAACTGCAGCCAAACACAACACTGGTGTACAACTAACATGTCTGAACCTACAACACTCCAGATCTCTGTGAACAAACATGGCCGGTCAGATAGATCCAGATCTCTGTGGAGAAACATGGCCGGTCAGATGGATCCATATCTCTGTGAACAAACATGGCCGGTCAGATAGATCCAGATCTCTGTGGAGAAACATGGCCGGTCAGATGGATCCAGATCTTTGTGGAGAAACATGTCCGGTCAAATAGATCCAGATCTCTGTGGAGAAACATGGCCGGTCAGATGGATCCAGATCTCTATAGAGAAACATGGCCGGTCAGATGGATCCAGATCTCTGTGGAGAAACATGGCCGGTCAGATGGATCCAGATCTTTGTGGAGAAACATGGCCGGTCAGATGGATCCAGATCTTTGTGGACAAACATGTCCGGTCAGATGGATCCAGATCTCTGTGGAGAAACATGGCCGGTCAGATGGATCCAGATCTTTGTGGAGAAACATGTCCGGTCAAATAGATCCAGATCTCTGTGGAGAAACATGGCCGGTCAGATGGATCCAGATCTTTGTGGAGAAACATGGCCGGTCAGATGGATCCAGATCTCTGTGGAAAAACATGGCCGGTCAGATGGATCTAGATCTCTGTGGAGAAACATGGCCGGTCAGATGGATCCAGATCTCTGTGGAGAAACATGGCCGGACAGATGGATCCAGATCTCTATAGAGAAACATGGCCGGTCAGATGGATCCAGATCTCTATAGAGAAACATGGCCGGTCAGATGGATCCAGATCTCTGTGGAAAAACATGGCCGGTCAGATGGATCCAGATCTCTGGAGGAGGTGTAATGGTGAGGGGAATGTTTTCTTGGTGCCCCCAGAATATATTGACACCTGTGGTCCTATCTAAGCATTGTGGTGACCTTGTCCTTTCCTCCATGGTGGTGGCTTCTTCTTTCGGCAGGACAATGTTTCACCCTGTCCACTTGGGCTGATACTCCTTCAGGACATTTCATCATCTAGTGGGATATATGCCTGAGGGCCAGTGGAGGTCTAACGTCTCCAAGAAAGAAGATCCTATAAACATTGAGTGTTGTCATTGAAGTGACGTATCACTTTGTTGGTCTTCATGGTTTCCATCACGCACCATAGTAAAGATACAAATAAAGAATTAAACAATCCTTTTACTAATACTTTCTAAAAGCAGAAAGCCAAGTGTAATCCATTGAGGCTTCTATCTCGATGGCAACCCACATGGCAGCATTTCATTACATCCCCCTTGGGCTGGGAGGATAAACACCATCATTATCCCCATGCTTTTCATACCTTTGCTTTTATCTTGTTACCAGAATACAATAATTAATCCGAGCGTCTATTTAGGATATCAGGAGGCTGCGGCTTCTCACCCTCCGCTGCTACATTAAAACAAATGTGTTTGCCTGACTTCTTTTCACCGCTGGTTGCTATGTAATCGGCATTTATTATGAAGCCATCTCTCACTTCGGAGTCAATAATCTGACAATATTCGGCTGGAATCCATCACCATGGTCACAGCTTGTTAGAAGGAGATTTCATGTTACAGGAGGAAACGGTGGTGCCAAATGGAAGGTAATTAAAAAGAAATAAATGGACAAATATAAGTCCAGCTGCAAGGTAGAAGCCCAAGAAGTTGGAGAGGCTGCAGTCGGCTGTTCCTTGGCAGCCGCTGATTGGAATGACATCCATTCTCCGCACACAATAGATCCCTGGCCTCGGCCTCACTCCGCTTATTAAGATGTGGTCAAGTAGAAATATCATTAATTTAAGAAACTCGGGTTATTGCTTCTCTCTTGTGGTTCCTTCTGCCGAAGAAAGTTGGAAATTCAGACAGAAAAAGCAAGAGCGGTTCCTCCCTTTGGTCTAGTTACCCGGAGTTTTGCCACACACTGTACAACAAGCTTTAAAACAGTAATTTCTGAAAACGTGAGAACGGCGAGAAGAGATGAAATGAGAACAAGGCCGGTGAGCGCCGACTGATGACTGCCGGGAGTGCGGCCGAGAAATGCACCCTGCTAAAACCGCTAATTGGTGGAACCAGAGGCCGAAAATATTGTTACCAAGAAAATGCAACTCCATAAAGCGAGTCACATAACATAACAGAGTCCTCCAGTTATAGGGAAAGTCGGGTGACTGCAAAATACAGGAACCTCTGCCTGACGCCAACAGGAACAGTTGCTGGATCCCAATCAGATCTATACACAATTTTGCTAATTTAAAAAAAAAAAAAATTATTAGAATCCTAAAATCTTAGTTTTCACTTTGGTCACAGAGACTGCCCCAACTGTTCTGTAGAGATCCCTAACAGTATCCTCCTCTTCCTCCTCCTTCTCTTCCTTTTCCGGCCTCCTCTTCCTCCCCTTAAGATGAATGTGAGACATTACTGAGCGCACTCTGTGACCTGTGAAGAGGTCATTCCGTAGGGGGCTGCTATTGTCTCCTCTATCTACTGGTGTCACATGATGCTGCAATGCTGTACAGATCACTTTACTGCAGCCTCCTCTTATCAACACAGGGAGCTGCTACTGTCTCCTCTATCTACTGGTGTCACATGACGTTGCAATGGGGTACAGATCACTTTACTGCAGCCTCCTATCACCACAGGGAGCTGCTACTGTCTCCTCTATCTACTGGTGTCACATGACGTTGCAATGGGGTACAGATCACTTTACTGCAGCCTCCTATCACCACAGGGAGCTGCTACTGTCTCCTCTATCTACTGGTGTCACATGACGTTGCAATGGGGTACAGATCACTTTACTGCAGCCTCCTATCACCACAGGGAGCTGCTACTGTCTCCTCTATCTACTGGTGTCACATGACGCTGCATTGCTGTACAGATCAGTTTACAGCAGCCTCCTCTTATCACCACATACACAACAGGAAGTCTCAGCTTAGTTTTAGCCCAGTGGTGAGAATGAGAACTGCAGGATATCAGGATTATTTTATAATATACTGTAGATAGAAAAATTTAAAATTAGAAAAAATGTCACCAAAAATTCTTAAAGAATCTGTTTAACATAAAAACATTATTTATACAAAAGTCATTCTCTGATGAGACTGTCCCTTTAAATTGTAAACAGACGTGGTTCCTGGCTGATATCAGGGACAAGTACTAAGAGGGCTCACATCCTGACTCCTCTCTGTAACCCCATAGAAACTCCATGATCTACCAGGTAAGTTATGGGTCCTTAAGGGGTTAAAGGGGAACCCCAGAGCATTTCTTTTCTTTCAAATCAACCAATGTCAAAAAGTTATATAGATTTGTAAACTACTTCTATGTAAAACTCTCCAGTCTTCCAGTCCTTATCAGCTGCTGTATGTCCTGCAGGAAGTGGTGTATTCTCTCCAGTCTGACACAGTGCTCTCTGCTGCCACCTCTGTCCATGTCAGGAACTGTCCAGAGCAGCAGCAAATCCCATAGAAAACCTCTCCTGCTCTGGACAGTTCCTGATTTTTGCTGGAGTTCCCCTTTAAAGCTTGTTGAACGGAGCCTTCGGCAGAATTGCAACCATCTTTTTGTGTACCGAGCACCTGAACAGCTCGCTAAACACTATTTCTAGTCGGTGTTTGCTTCTTGGGGTTCTTGGCTCATCCTTGTGTTGTCTTTTTGAATCATCTTGTACTTTCTGTTTTTTCTTCCCCTTTGTTTTTAGTTTGGTATCATCCTGTCTTGGTGTTTGTTTCTGGGTCCTAGTGCCTTTGTGTTAGTTATGCAGATTAAGGTTTACTCTAGGGATAGTGCAGGGACAGTGAGGTCAGCAGTGTTAGTGTTCGGCTCAGTCTTCATCACCCATCTGCATCGCTCCTGCCTGCTACCTTTGTTTCTGCCTCTCCTCCGCAGGCCCAGCAGCAGCTCTGGCTACTATTACACAAAGTGATTTTTCAACGATTAACTATAAACTATCTCAAACAACCGCTATGGCGAACAACCTGAAATCGGTCACCCAATTACACAGAACAATAATCGTTACTTATGATCGTTCTTGCGGTCATTTTGTCGTCGCTACTGCAAACGACCCAACGACGTCTTATTACATGTGAACGATTTGCAGACGATCAATGATAAAATAGGTCCAAATTCTATCAAAGACCAATGATTCCTTGTTGGTCTTTTAATTGTTGTCTGCTATTACAGTAAATGTTCATCGTTCAAATCCGAATGATCTAACGATTTTTCGAACGATAATCATCCTGTGTAATAGGGCCCTTAGGCTGTCTGAGCCCTCTGGTTAGTTACTGACCCCTTGGCAGCGGCTTTGTTCTGGGAGACAGTTAGGACCCAGGGAAGGCGACTGCCCGTTCTGCCATCTAGTGCCCAGGTGGTGGGAGAACAGTCACACAGGGATTTCATTAGATGTCACCTTGTGATCTCTGCATCTTCATCATCTTCATGTAACAGCAGCGGTGGTCACAGAAATAGAAGATACCAAGAGGTAAAATGCGGCCATCACGTTTTAGGAAATAGAGGAACAGCGTCAGACAGATGTTATTAAGTCGGACTCTGCTCTTAGTGTCATCGAGCCATCAGACCATCGAGTGTTTTCTCCCGTTTTTTTGTTTGTTTGTTTACTGTAGAGGCTTCCACTTCCAGGTCAGCGAGAAAACAAGTTTCTAGAGGAAAGTATCAGGTGAGTTGTATAACCTGGAGGAGCCGGATTTCCTCGGATCATCAGAAATTGCTCGTCCACAAATCCCGACTCCTTTTCTATGTCATTGTGTTGGGCGCAGTGTGCTGCGGGGGTTGTGGCAGACGGTCGCTGCCTCACCTGCCGCTCAGACACCGCTGTGTAATCTCTATCAATGTCACCTTATCCCTCTCTCACAGAAAAGGTTTCCTAACAAAGGTTTTCACTTCTGATCTGAAATAATCCTCTGACAGATAATCTTTTTTCTGCAATTTTTCAGCTGTCATGTACATTTGATTTATCCTTGAATCCGGCTATTACGCTTGTACTGTAAATCATAACCTGCAGAAGGGATCTGCGAGTGGCAGCCGCGTTCCTGCCACCGAGCTGCACCGGTAATTGCTTTCATTAAGTGCAGACCAACACTGGGGGAGCCGCGAGACGTGCGCACTCCACCTGCCCTGACCCCGGCATAACCAGGAACATACGAAATAACCAGCAACATGCGGAATAACCAGGAACGTGCAAGATAACCAGTAATGTGCGAAATAACCAGTAACATGCGAAATAACCAGGAACGTGCAAGATAACCAGGAACGTGCAAGATAACCAGGAACATGCAAAATAAACAGGAACGTGCAAAATAAACAGGAACGTGCAAAATAACCAGGAACATGCGCGATAACCAGGAACATGCAAGATAGCCAGTAATGTGCGAAATAACCAGTAACATGCGAAATAACCAGGAACGTGCAAATTAACCAGGAACGTGCGCGATAACCAGGAACATGCAAGATAACTAGGAACGTGCGAGATAACCAGGAACGTGCAAGATAACCAGGAACGTGCGAAATAAACAGGAACGTACAAAATAACCAGGAACATGCAAATTAACCAGGAACGTGCGAGATAACCAGGAACGTGCAAGATAACCAAGAACATGCAAAATAACCAGGAACGTGCAAAATGACCAGGAACGTGCAAGATAACCAGGAACGTGCGAGATAACCAGGAACGTGCAAAATAACCAGGAACGTGCAAGATAACCAGGAACGTGCAAGATAACCAGGAACATCCAAATTAACCAAGAACGTGCGACATAACCAGGAACGTGCGAGATAACCAGGAACATGCAAAATAACCAGGAACATGCAAGATAACCAGGAACGTGCAAATTAACCAGGAACGTGCGAGATAACCAGGAATGTGCAAAATGACCAGGAATTTGGGAAATGTTTTGACCGTTTACCACAGGTTATAGAATGCGGCCACATTTGCCGCTACAGATCTTCTATGTGAAATTTCGATGTGGAAAATCTGCAACACTTACAGTAAAGTGCTGCTGAATAAAAATGCACAGTGAAATTTGAGGACACTCTGGTTTCCAAGTGCACGACCCATAGAGTGTGCCGGATCTGCACCTACAAGAGCACCCGGTGTGTCCGCATCATTAGAGCATCTGGTGCCACAAGTCATGAGATGAGAGGGAGCAGAGATTCTCGTATCCCCTCCCCATATTGGTGAATTGCTGCCCCTTCTGGTCAATTCAGCGTGCACGCCCAGCCCCCGCCCCAGATGGCGCTCTCCTGCTGATAAACATGAGCACAAGTTCTGTACGCCCAGATCTTATCCACTTGTTCGCGTACTGAAGCGCAGCTACATAAACAATGGCGGAGACGCACGCAGTGATATTTGCTTTAGGAAAATGAAAGCTGTTTGTATTTTTTTTTACCCTGGGCGCGCGCCGACTCTGACAGATAAACCAACGTGTGGAAACCAATTAGGACGTCTCAGTGAGTGGATGGGTGGTTTCCATCGCGGCACAGAACACGAGCCATTGTTTGTTATCCCGAGCCGGTGACGGGAGGCTTTGTGAGCAGAGACTAAAAGGTTCCTGGTGGAATTATGGATTTGTAAAGTGTTTCTCTCGGTTCTTCCTGTGTCATTCATCTTCCCTTACTGACAGACACAACTGATTCAGCGTTTTCTGTCTTCCTGCCGCCGTCCTCTGATATTGGCCGTAGACATCGGCCACATAAGGGTTCAGACTCCCGACCAAATAATCAAAATCATCTCACAGATTCTGCAGATGTCACTGAGGAAATAAAGGCCCCCAGACAAATCTGACCGACCTCAAGGTCCGTAGTAATGGATGGGGTCAGCAGCACCAATAGGCCCTGGGGAGTGGAGATGGAAGGATGTCCGCTGGGTGGCCCAGAATCCCAGAGAGGTCTCACGTAGCTTGTAGTAAGGAGGTCCAACAACATCCAAAAGATAAACTTCAATCTTGACAAAGACTCAGTAAAGATTGAAGTTCATTTTTTGGATGCTGTTGGACCTCCTTAATACATCTGGCCAACTATCTAATGTCTGTGGGGTCTTCAGACTCCCAACAGATGCCAAGGAAGAGAAGGATCAACTGCCTGCTCCTTTTTCACAAGAGTCTGGATTGGGCCAGAAGATTTGGGCAGCGGCTTGCTCTCCTCTCTTCATTCAGGAGACTGGAACGCTCATCCAGGCTTTCACATGTATAGTAAGATCCGGAGATATTAAGGTGTTTTGGCCACATGTATGACTACCAATCACACCTATCACATCCATATGAGCTCTGTGGATATACCAAACAATGGATGTTAATATGTTGGTTTGCAAAGTTCAGGATTTCAGTGTAGCAGAGGTCAGAGGTCTCTGCACCAACTTACACCAAACTCATCATCACTTCACGTCTTAGAGATTCTCCCTTTGTGCACAAGGATAAGGTCATACTGGGAAAGGAAAGGCAACTGGAGGCCTAAGATTGTCTACAATGTCTTTGTATACATTAGTAATAACATTTACCTTCAAAGGAAATAAGAGGCCAAGCGCTATAAATGACCCCGCTACTACCATCCGTTCTCCACATGTTCTTCATACACCACATTCATCCATCAAACCATCTGGTAAAAGATCAAATCCTAGGAACATGACATCACTTACTTTACTTGTAAAATACTTCTTGTGTCCAGGATGAAACATGACATTAAGGAGGCCTTCAAGCCTTTGGAGACCTTTACACCCATCTAGAAGGTAAAATGAAATAACTTCTTTAGAACAGTCCATCATTCAGACTACTCTCTCTATTAGAGATAGAAGCAGGAAGGGGGTTGTACACAAGTGACAAAAGTATAAGGAGTGGGGAGAGTGTACAAAAAGGACAGCTCACAAACAAGTTGTAGAGTGGGTATAGAGCATACATGGAAAGCAACTAACACAGGCTGTAGAGAGGGAGGAGAGCATACATGAAGAGCAGCTAGCGTCGGCTGTATATAAGGAGGAGAGCATACATGAAGAGCAGCTAGCGTCGGCTGTATATAAGGAGGAGAGCATACATGAAGAGCAGCTAGCGTCGGCTGTATATAAGGAGGAGAGCATACATGAAGAGCAGCTAGCGTCGGCTGTATATAAGGAGGTGAGCATACATGAAGAGCAGCTAGCGTCGGCTGTATATAAGGAGGTGAGCATACATGAAGAGCAGCTAGCGTCGGCTGTATATAAGGAGGAGAGCATACATGAAGAGCAGCTAGCGTCGGCTGTATATAAGGAGGTGAGCATACATGAAGAGCAGCTAGCGTCGGCTGTATATAAGGAGGAGAGCATACATGAAGAGCAGCTAGCGTCGGCTGTATATAAGGAGGAGAGCATACATGAAGAGCAGCTAGCGTCGGCTGTATATAAGGAGGAGAGCATACATGAAGAGCAGCTAGCGTCGGCTGTATATAAGGAGGTGAGCATACATGAAGAGCAGCTAGCGTCGGCTGTATATAAGGAGGAGAGCATACATGAAGAGCAGCTAGCGTCGGCTGTATATAAGGAGGAGAGCATACATGAAGAGCAGCTAGCGTCGGCTGTATATAAGGAGGAGAGCATAAATATGCTGTAGACAAAGGATAGATATGAGAGGATACATGAAAGATAACTCCCACAAACTGTAGATACAGAGGAGAGCATATATATATAGGAGAACATACACAGGCTGGAAAGAGGAAGGAAGGCAGATACAAGGCAATCCGCAAGGGAGAATCACATGGGCTGAGTACAAATGCAGAGAGTAAGCAGAGCATCTACCGCAGCCTATAAACTACTGAATACACAGCCTCACATACAGCATGTATTATAAGGAGGGCACAGCAGACTGACACTGTGCAACATTTTTATTCAAAATAACAACTGAAATACAAAATAATCTTTTTTCTGTTTTAAAGGCGCCCATGGCCTTTAAACGCACATCCCATGTAAACACTCTAAAGAAAGTTTCTAGTACAAACACTTGGAGGATGGCATACTGAGTGTTTGTTAGTTATCATCCTCCAGGGCTACTAATTCATAAATTCATCAAACCTCCCGTAAACGCTCAAGACAGTATTAGGCTTGTGCCACAGTAATAGTATTAGGAGGATTTCGTGCCACAGTAATAGTATTAGGAGGAGTTTGTGCCAAAGTAACAGTATTAGGATTTTGTGCCGAAGTAACAGTATTAGAAGGTTTTTGTGCCGAAGTAACAGTATTAGGAGGGTTTTGTGCCACAGTAATAGTATTAGGAGGATTTTGTGTCAAAGTAACAGTATTAGGAGGATTTCGTGCAACACAGTAATAGTATTAGGAGGATTTTGTGTCAAAGTAACAGTATTAGGAGGATTTCGTGCAACACAGTAATAGTATTAGGAGGATTTTGTACCGAACAGTATTAGGAGGATTTTGTACCGAACAGTATTAGGAGGATTTTGTGCAGAAGTAACTGTAATAGGAAGATTTTGTGCCGAAGTAGCAGTATTAGGAGGATTTCGTGCCACAGTAACAGTATTAGGAGGATTTTGTGCCAAAGTAATAGTATTAGGAAGAATTTGTGCTACTGTAACAGTATTAGGAGGATTTTGTGCCACTGTAACAGTATTAGGAGGATTTCGTGCCACAGTAACAGTATTAGGAGGATTTTGTGCAGAAGTAACTGTAATAGGAAGATTTTGTGCCGAAGTAGCAGTATTAGGAGGATTTCGTGCCACAGTAACAGTATTAGGAGGATTTTGTGCCAAAGTAACAGTATTAGGAGGATTTCGTGCCACAGTAATAGTATTAGGAAGATTTTGTGCCACTGTAACAGTATTAGGAGGATTTTGTGCCGCAGTTACAGTATTAGGAGGATTTTGTGCCACAGTAATAGTATTAGGAAGATTTTGTGCCACTGTAACAGTATTAGGAGGATTTTGTGCTGCTGTAACAGTATTAGGAGGATTTTGTGCAGCTCTTTCAGTATTAGGAGGATTGTGTGCTACAGTAACAATATTAGGAGTATTTCGTGGTGCAGTAACTGTATTAGGAGTATTTTGTGCCATAGGAACAGTATTAGGAGTATTTTGTGGCGCCGTAACAGTATTAGGAGGATTTTGTGCCACAGTAACAATATTAGGAGGATTTTGTGGATGCCTTCCATCAATGGTGCCAGGTCCCTGTAAGGGTTATCATCTATACCCGGGGGCGTATCTACTCTTCAGACAAACCTCTTGATGAACTCCTTGAGATGTACCTACTAAGGAGGGAAACACGTAGAGGTGTAAGACGGGTGTGAGTAGGGGTTCACAATCATTCACCAGACTTGGTGGTGTGGCCCCTATGTGCACTGCCCTTTAGTAATTTTTTCAATGGCCTTGTGTTTTGGGACAGGGACAGACTAGGGATAGCCTGGTCCTAATAAAGGGATGACTAGGGCTGTTTCCCATGAATCAAGGTTCTTTTAATTTTTGATGTGCAGTAATCTGGTGATTCACTGTGGGATTTTTTTGTTTCCCAGACTCTTGTCACTATTGAATGAGGGGTTAGAATTGACCTTGAAAACTCCAGAACCGTAAGTTGATCTGTTCCTTTCCATTTTGTGAGGTATCTATGCGCCATTGAATTTATGTGGCAGAATCCTTTACTTTATATGTTGTTTGTATTTTGTAAGTCCATGCATTTTAAATGATTTAGTAAAAGTTATTTTTAAAATTGACATGCACCAATACTACTTGCAGTGATATTACTACTTGGTGTTTTGGCTTGACCAATAATTTAGTTGCTGTGATGCAGTAACAGTATTAGGAGGATTTTGTGCCACGGTAACAGTATTAGGAGGATTTTGTGCCGCTGTAACAGTATTAGGAGGATTTTGTGCTGCTGTAACAGTATTAGGAGGATTTTGTGCTGCAGTCACAGCATTAGGAGGATTTTGTGCTGCAGTCACAGCATTAGGAAGATGTTATCTAGAACCAGGTATCCTGGTTCTAGATAAAATACCGTTGCAGTTGACCTTTCCCATTCACACTTGGACCTGAGTCCTTGATGATATTTCCCTGTGATGTTTATATAGTTGGCGTTCAGCTACAGCCATGGCGGTGTCCCAGCAGCAGAGCTGCTCCGGAGAAAGCTTGGGTATATAATACTAAGTTTTGAGACCCACATAAAACATATTATTATTCTTCATTATTATATTGGGCTCATACAGTAAATTAGCTTAGGCAAAAATGTACTAAAAATTCATCAAAAAATTACAATTGAAAGGGGGGCGGGGGTATGGCATTGGGTGCAGGAGGAGAAGTTAGCTACCCCTCTAGATACCGGGACTCATGCATCTATACACGTTGTATTATATATAGACATCGGGACTCATGCGCCTATACACGTTGTGTTGCTTTATACATAGACATCAGGATTCATGTGTTTATGGCTGCGACCTGTGTAGACGCGGTGGCCGTGACCTGGGGCTGTGACCACGGCGTGCCGTTTGTCGCTGTTTTGCTTTTGTTCAGTCATTTTTTGCTGCGTTTTCCTCTGTACCTCTGGAGTGTTGTGCTCTCCGTAGCTCGCTGTATGTTTAGCACATAAATGATGGCTGCGTCTTCTCAGCTATTTGACACGGAGCGTTCTGCAATGCAGATACAGAACAATTACGCTCCCAGCAAATGGAGCTTTACCTTGAACCGCTGAAAACAGAAGAAAGAGGAAAAAAAACAAATGCTAAAACAGACACATCCGATAAAGCAAATAGAAATAAGAGAGGCGGCCGCCGGCTCGCAAGTTAACCCTTCTCTGCCACCTAGTGACACTGCAGGAAAGAACGGCTCCGTCTCCGCAGATTCCTCCCATACACGGCTCCTGATGGACGCTCTCTATTACCTCGCGTCTTCATAGAGATTAAAGAACACGGAGTGACAGGGTTCTATTACACGGGATGCTTATTGCGCAAATAACCTTTTTAACGTTCAAATTTAAACAATAATCGTCTCATGTAAATGCAGCAACGATCCAGCGACCAACGAGAAATCGTTCATCAGTGTAAATTGTTTGCTGTAATTCCACATCGTTCCTTCATTTGCCGGGATCAGATGGTGTAAGCAATTGTAGTAACAATGGTTCTGTGTAATATGGTGAACGATTTCAGGTTAACGATAAACAATCTCGTTTGTGATCATTAATCGTTAAAAATCACTTTGTCTTATGAGACCCTAAGAGCAGATTATTAATGTCACTCTCCTATCTGCTCCACCACCCTCGGTCGCACCATACGTACAGTATGTGTGTGTATCGGGGATGGTGTCAGTCATGGTGTATGGATACCGGACACCTCCTCCGGACTCCCCCGTCACTGATGAGCCGCTGTCCTCCTGGCTGCTTGTCACATGACACAGGATTGGTGCTACAATAGGTCCATATAAGGGCAACATGTTTGAAGAAGAACATCTTTATATGTACGAAGCCTTATGGAGCCTGCTGTGAGAAACTAAGGGCATATGGAGGTAGAGTAGAGGCCCCATGCACCTATATTACAGCTGCATACAATATAGCGCCATAATACAGCATAATTCTCCACCTTAGATATTTTGAGGTGTCTGCAGGAATTTTCAGCCCTTCATCCAGAAAGCACTGATATTAGGGGGAAGCCGAGGTCAGTCTCTATTCTTCTTCATCCCATAGGCGTTGGATGTGTCTGGGCTACAGGCTCTGTTCTGGGTGTTGGATGGGGTTGGGGTCCAGGTTCTGTTCTGGGTGTTGGATGGGGTTGGGGTCCAGGCTCTGTTCTGGGTGTTGGATGGGGTTGGGGTCCAGGCTCTGTTCTAGGTGTTGGATGGGGTTGGGGTCCAGGCTCTGTTCTGGATGTTGGATGGGGTCGGGGTCCAGGCTCTCTTCTGGGTGTTGGATGGGGTTGCCATCTGGGCTCTGTTCTGGGTGTTGGATGGGATTGGGGTCCAGGCTCTGTTCTGGATGTTGGATGGGGTTGGGGTCCAGGCTCTGTTCTGGGTGTTGGATGGGGTTGGCATCTGGGCTCTGTTCTGGGTGTTGGATGGGGTTGGGGTCCAGGCTCTCTTATGGGTGTTGGATGGGGTTTGCATCTGGGCTCTGTTCTTGGTGTTGGATGGGGTTGGGGTCCAGGCTCTATTCTGGGTGTTGAATGGGGTTGGGTTCTGGCTGTCTCTATGGTGTAGAGAAGAGAACCCAAACTGTTCCCACAAAGCTAAAGGACAATTGTTCAAGTCTTGGTGCTTAAGAATTAAGATTTCCCTTTGCTGAAAGGAAACTAGGCCATTCCATGAGGAGCCCCCATAAATGTATTCCTCCTCCTCCACTATAAAGTTGGCACAATGCAGTTAGGTAGGTAACATTCTGCTGGCATCACCAAACAGAGACCCCATCATCAGACACCAGATAGAGAAGTATGATCGACCACTGTGCATTTTTTTTTAAAAGCCAATGGCGGCGGCTTTACACCACTCTATCCAACACGTAGCACTGTGCTTGGTGATTTAAGGTCGCATGCAGCTGCTCAGTCATGCAGTTACCTGTAGGCACAATCTTAGAGCTAATGTTAGATGATGCCATTCCTTTTTGTTGTTTTTAGCTGCGCTCCTACCATGTTCCTCCCAATGATATTGCTGTAGATTTGCAGTACTGGTTAGTCAATCGGCACTTCTAAAGACCATTACTCTGTTTGGATATGGTAGGGGGCAGAATTTACAAAAATCCTACATTTCTCCTGCTAGGAGGGGGAAGCTCTGATAAACCAATAGGCTCCACACACCTCTCCATGCCCCGGTATTATGGGGTAGGGTAATTCCATAGTTAATGCTGGACATAAGAAGAACATAGCTGTGGATTAGACATTTGTACAGTGAACTATTTTTTTGGCCCTCAGTTATTGAAAGTGTTCAAGGGCCTTTACAGTGAACGGCCAATGTATGACATCACGTCCATCCAACATTCTGTACAGACTCGTCACTTAATAAATCTTTATAGTGGCTGGAGATAATAATGCAGAGCCCTAAATGTCATTCATAGTTTATTGACAGAGTTCCATCTTCAGCCATTGTTTGGGGGACGCTTACAAGGTTTTCCAGTTCCGTTGTCGCCTTACCTTATCCGGGACTTTCGCCTTTCCTGGGCAATAACTGTGGCCCTAGTATTTAGATACCCCCAGGACTTATAGGAGGACTGAACTGTAGGACAGTCACTAGAAGAAAAACAAACATATAAAGCAGGTATCACTGCAAGTAACACGAACAGCAACTGGGATAAATGACCAATGGGTAATGGCTCCAATGTATGAAGATGACGCTCAGGAATTCAATCAGAAGACAATAAACAGGAACTGCAAAAACCATAACTACCGTTCCCCGATCATTCCCTAAACGCCTAACCCAACACCAGACCCTACAGAACATCATTGTCCCGGCAAGTATCCCCAATATCCCTGACAGAACAACAAGCAGGCACTAGGACCCAGAGACCAAAGCATCAAGGAAACTGCAATAAAGCAGCAAATACAAGATACAAACACAAAAGACTAAACCACCAACTGGCCGAGAAACAACAAAAACTGGATGAGGACAAGATACAAGAAAACACACAAATACAAAACACAAGAATACCATTATCTGAACCTTCACATGTAACTTATTTTCTTTCCGTGTTCCCCAAAAAGTCATTGACGCTGTGTTTGTACTGTACCGGTATTTGCTGATCTGCAATATACATGGACACATTATAGCCATGTGTGTATGGAGCCTAATGGATATGCCGTTGCATAGCATCTTCCCTTAGCAAACTCTAATGAGAATAAAAAACTGCAGAACAAATCTACACGGTGACTCTACACGGTCTCTAACATGGTGGCGATACACGGTCTACATGGTGACTCTGCACGGTCTACATGGTGACTCTACACGATCTACATGGTGACTCTACACGGTCTACATGGTGACTCTACACGGTCTACATGGTGACTCTACACGGTCTACATGGTGACTCTACACGGTCTACATGGTGACTCTACACGGTCTACATGGTGACTCTACACGGTCTACATGGTGACTCTACATGGTGACTGGCTGGGGGACATGGAGGTTCCAGTCTCACATTGGGACACAACACATGGTGATTGCCAACAAGGTTTGGTTATAGCACGCCACACAATACGGACAAATATTAAAGGAAGAATGCAGTTAGTCTTGTGCTCCATGGTTTGGTGAGACACTGCCCTCACAGTCCAAAAATCCACCCCACCCCCATAAAGGATCAGTGCTATGGGGGCGGGTAGTGCTTCTATCTCACCGGACCATGGAGCAAAAGACTAACTGCACCAGATTGGCACGGAGGAGGAACGTAGGAGACATACTGTAAGAGACATACTATTAGAGAAACACTATAAGAGACATACTAAAAGAGACATCCCATCATCCTCAGCGTCTCCTATGCAATAGGGAGATATCAGGTTAGATTCATCTACCTGTTAAGAGTTATCCTTTAAGAAGTTCTTGGTCCTTTTACATTATAAGTTCTAGAAATTCCTACTAATACCATTCTAGACTATACACTGGATGGCGGAGGATCAGGGCCGTACACTGAATAAGGACTCCTACCTACCTGCCTAAACAATATGGTTTCCGGGCTGTAACCCTGTCAATGCCGCTAACACAGAATGAGACAAGTAGCGGAAAAATATCCAGAACAGAAAGGGAAGATTCCCCATTGCTTCTAATACAACTGAATTATAAAATGCTAAATCATAGTGATGGGTGCGATGCCGTCCGGGAGGTAATTACACCATCATAAAAGTCACATGTGGCCGCCAAAGCCGGGACTTCATTTCACTGGAAAGATGGCAGGAAATGAGGAGACAAATTGGATCAGTGATTGTTACCGAGATTCAGACGTGCAGAACATCTATTACTGCGATGCTGATAAGTACCTGGAATATACGATCACATAAAATCAGCCAGCGGGAACGGACCAACATCATCCGGGAGAAGAAGAGTCGCCTCAATCCCTAGAACTCCTGTGCCAACAACGTCCACTGAGATGGGGGCAAGATCACAATATACACCAAGCAGCCACAAGGGGTATTCCAAGGTATATCCAAAGGAGAGGGGACAAGTAAGAGATCACAGGGGGTCCGAACTCCTTAAACCCCCCCCCCTTCATCGCCATATCGGCGCACGGCTACTTTGTTTAGAATAGAGGTGCAGGTACGACATGTGCTGTACTCCACCATCTCTAGTGGCTCCATAGGAATGAATAGAGCCGCGGATCACGTGCCGTACCTGCGCATCCCCACCCCCCGTGATCTCTTACTTGTTCTTGTGTTGTTTTATTTTGGAGTACCGCCTTAACACCACCTGCGTTGATTCCCCCCCCCCCTGCCTGGTACTCTGACCACAATAGCCCAGTCTTTATAGCCCAGTCTGTGAACCCCCCAGACCCCATAACTATGTGCTGTGAACCCCAGAGTCCAATAGACCTGTAATGTGAACCCTTTGACTCTATACTCAATATTCAGCTTCCGGGGTCTACACATCACTCTCTAGCCCCCAGCATCTACACATCACTCTCCAGCCCCCAGCATCTACACATCACTCTCCAGCCCCCAGCATCTACACATCACTCTCTAGCCCCCAGCATCTACACATCACCCTCCAGCCCCCAGCATCTACACATCACTCTCTAGCCCCCAGCATCTACACATCACTCTCCAGCCCCCAGCATCTACACATCACTCTCTAGCCCCCAGCATCTATACATTACTATCTGGCCCCCGGGGTCTACACATCACTCTCCAGCCCCCCAGGGACTACACATCAGTATCCGGCCCCCCAGGATCTACACATCACCCTCCAGCCCCCAGCATCTACACATCACTCTCCAGCCCCCAGCATCTACACATTACTATCTGGCCCCCGGGTCTACACATCACTCTCCAGCCCCCCAGGGACTACACATCAGTATCCGGCCCCCCAGGATCTACACATCAGTATCCGACCCAGGTCCCAGCTGCCCATTTTTCATTGCTTCCTTATATATCTCATCCCCCACAATCTCTGTTATTTCCTTCACCTGTCAGTGGTTTTATTGTTATGGCCGATGAGTATATAAATATATATATATATATATATATTATAGACATTTGTACCTCCAGTAATAAATTGTTCTATATGTAGAATGAATGTGCGTCTAAAACAAGTAATTATATTGTCATGAAGATGGGACTTTCATGTGTTTCTATGGTAACGCTGCGTTCCCGTTCGGAGGATTTCTTGTCACTGTGCTGGACATCTTACAAACCAGTCATCAATAGCGATGTCAGGAGCCATTGTGTGCAGCATGTGTAGCTGGATCAGATCTGTATGAAAACCCCTCGTGTCTGCTTGGTGGAATGGCGACCATCTTGTGCCAACCAGGGACCTGACTGTAATGGCCGTGTATTAGTGTCCGGTCACACAGATCAGTCACAGATCAGTGAAGGAGTCGATCTACGGCAGCACCCTGTGTGTAGGAGCCCATTGTCAGGTGTGTGTCCTTCCCTCTATGGCCCTGGCCTAGAACATGGCCGTCCAACCTGCAGCCCTCCAGCTATTAGAAAACCACAATTCCCATCATGCCTTGGCAGCTGGAGGACTGCAGGTTGGACACATATGGTCTAGATAAAGTGTTTGAAGGATTTACTATGAGAACTCACACTACTGTATCTTACATCAATGGAGTAAAGAGCCACAAGGTCTCCAGCTCTGCGCCAGTAGTGATAGAAAATGATGGGCCAATCTGCCCTTATGATAGTCCAGTCAGTCCGCTCCCTGTGAGAAGATTATACTGGGGACAGCTGGGATCTTGAACCACCAACAATTATGAGGGGGCCAGGGGCCAAAGGAAGGATGAGGAGGCCAGAAACCAAAGAAAGAGTGAAGGGGAAGCCAGACGATAGAGGAAGGATTAGAAGGAGGCCAGAGGTAGCCAGAAGCCAGAGTAATAGTGAGGAGGAGGCCAGAAGCTAGAGGAAGGGTAAAGAGGAGGCCAGAAGCTAGAGGAAGGGTGAAGAGGAGGCCAGAAGCTAGAGGAAGGGTTAGAGGAGGCCAGAAGCCAGAGGAAGGGTGAGGAGGCCAGAAGCCAGAGGAAGGGTGCGGAGGCCAGAAGCCAGAGGAAGGGTGAGGAGGCCAGATGTCAAAGAAAGAGTGGGGAGGAGGCCAGAAGCTAGAGGAAGGGTAAAGAGGAGGCCACAGTAGACCAGAAGCCAGAGAAAGAGTGAGGAGGAGGCCAGAAGCTAGAGGAAGGGTGAAGAGGAGGCCACAGTAGACCAGAAGCCAGAGAAAGAGTGAGGAGGAGGCCAGAAGCTAGAGGAAGGGTGAAGAGGAGGCCAGAGGAGACCAGAAATCAGAGGTAGGTTGAGGACGCTACAAGACAGAGAAAGGGTGAGGAGACCAGACCAGGTGAGAAGCCAGAGGAAGGGTGAGGAGGCCAGAAACCAGAGAAAGAGTGAGGAGGAGGCCAGAATCTAGAGGAAGGGTGAGGAGGCCACAAGCCAGAGAAAAAGTAAGGGGGGCCAGAAGCCAGAGGAAGGGTGAAGAGGAAGCTAGAGGAAGGGAAAAGACGAGGCCAGAGGAAACCAGAAGCCAGAGGAAGGGTGAAGAGGAAGCTAGAGGAAGGGAAAAGAGGAGGCCAGAGGAAACCAGAAGCCAGAGGAAGGGTGAGGAGGCCAGATGCCAAAGAAAGAGTGGGAAGGAGGTCAGAAGCTAGAGGAAGGGAAAAGAGGAGGCCAGAGGAGGCCAGAAGCCAGAGGAAGGGTCAGGAGGAGAGTGGTAATCCAATAATATTCTGTAAATCAAGTGATTGTATGTCCACTAGAGGGAGTGAAAGGTAAAGTCAAATATACTTTCCTTCTGGAGAGATGCCGGGCTTGGCTTTTATCCCCATTCCTAAGACTTCCTATTGGAATCCAAAAAGTTGGCGCCACACCTCTGCTTAGCGCATTCTTCTTCCTAAAAATAAATAAACTTTCTCATATGAAAAAAATAAGCGTATTCGGTATCACTGCATCCATGAGAGTCATTAAATAACCATGTTATTAATCTTGGCCGGTGAACACCAGTAACCACAAACCTAGCGCCATATCTGCCCTTGTCTATGTCACCTCCCTCCATAAATCACATGGATTGAAGGGATAAGAACGTGAATTGTAACTTCATATAGGATCAGTAAGCCATCCCCGCAGTGACCCCTCTACAAGTATGGAGGATCGGGGATCAGAATAGATCCATGCTAATCTATTACCCACTATAACCTAGCGTTACCGTATGTCAGGGACGGCAGAATATGAACCAATATACGAGAAGCTTTCATCCATGTAATCTAGATCCATAGGTGCCCCGATACATCTTCGCATCCTCTCCTCTACATGTGAGAAGCTACCGGAACTTTCTCCTCTTCTCTTTCTGTGGGATCTGACAGACTTTCGTGGTCTTTCCTACAAGTGATTACTTAATGGCAGCCAGCACCTCCGGCTCTCCTATCAGCGGGGCATTGTGGAATGGAGTCCAGCGGTGAGCAGGACCACATGACGGCTGGCGCACACCACCAAAACACAGGGGGGAAGGGAGAATGTGAAAATGGCTTTTCTATCATTGCTTCATCCCTGGCGCTATCCTCAAAATGAAAAATTATTTATCACCTAGAAAAGACGGCAAAATTCCAGCTGCACAATTACATCTCCCGACATCCGGCACGGCTCTACGTATGAGGTCTAATGAGGGTGAGACATTGTGAAGACCTCAACCCAGCAGGCTGACTACGGTTCTTATTGATTAGTGATGAGATTTAGTAGGTAAGTGCAGGGCCGGGACAAGGAGTTTTAGTGCCCTAGGCAGAGAAGGCAAATGGCGGCGCCCCCCCCCCCCCCCCCCCGCCGAAAAAAGACAAAAAAAAAAAAAAACGTATATACTGTATCTGCATAAAAAAGACATGTATACACACTTTTAAACACACTTAGTATGGCATGCTCATAAATTAATGTAAATAGTTTTTTCCCCTGTAGCTAGTGCAAACAATAAGAGGTATCTTCGACATCAATAAAGTGCTTCATAACTTTTGATACTCAATACCATTTCGATACTTAATACAGCGCCCTACAACTCCCAACATACCTTCTTGTGCACTACAACCTCCAGCATACCTATTTGTGCACAAGAAGGTATGCTGGGAGTTGTAGTTGTGCAGCAGCAACCTCCCGACACAACAAATCCCAGCATACCTCTTTGTGCATTACAACTCTCAGCATACCTTCTGCTGCTAGGGTCCTAAAACATCCGGGGCACAGACCCTCTGAGTTGCTATAAGTGGAGGATGGGAGAGATCTCTGCACTGACGTTATTTATATAGTGTACATACGTATGCTTATGTGTATATAGGTTTTGTTGTTCATTCCAGTTAGTGTTTGGAATAGTGACTCACAGTTGACGTCTTCTCTGATCACAGTTGTTCATTATTCTTTTTTTTTTCCACTCACCCTGAGCCACGATTCCTCTTTGCAGAATCTGCCAGAGAGACACTTTAGGATCCTTGCTCCAACACATATATATTAATATAGTCCCCTCTGTACTCCTATGTAGTATAGACCTCTTCTCTACCCCCGCATAGTATTAAACCCCCTCTGTGCCTGTATAAAATATGGACCCCTTCTGTGCACCTGTATAGTATAGGCCCCCTGTGCAGCAGTCTCCATAGTATGTGGGCCCGCCATGCAGCTTCCACATATAGAATAACCCTTCCTGCTGTGCAGCATCCCCATATAATATATGCCCCCCCCGTGAAGCATCACCATATAGAATACACCTCCCTGATGTGTAGCATCCCCATGTAGAATAGTCCCACTTGATGTGCAGCATTCCTATATAGAAATATAGAATACACACACACATATTGCAGCATTCCCATTTAGAATAAACCCACTTCACACACACACACACACACACACACACACACACACACCACTGCCTCCCCCTCATGTACTGTACCACTGCCTCCTCCAACGTTTTTGTGTGGTACTAAATTTGTTGGGTTTCTGCGCTTGCTCTGTTTACCGTGCGTGATCAGGAAGGTGATCATTTTGTAGTATGGACAATAACACTTCAGATATCAGGGGGACGATGGGGATTGTAGTCATGTAACACTTCAGCTATCAATGGGATGATGACGACTGTAGTCATGTAACACACACTGCTATCAGGGGGATGATGGGGATTGTAGTCATGAAACACACACATACTATTAGGGACATGATGGGGGTTGTAGTCATGGAACACCAGCTATAAGCGGATGATGGGGATTGTAGTAATGTAACACACACTTCAGCTATCAGGGGGATGATGTGGATTGTAGTCATGTAACACACTTCAGCTATCAGGGGGATGATGGAGATTGTAGTCACGTAACACACTTCAGCTACCAGGGAGATGATGGTGGTTGTAGTAGTCATATTTACATCCACAATTCTCATACACAGACTGACAGGCACACACACACACAGCTCACACACACAGCTCACACACACACACAGCTCACACACAGTTCACACACACACACAGCTCACACACACAGCTCAAACACACACTTCACTCACATACACACACACAGCTCAAACACACACACACACACACACACACACACACACACACACACACTTATCATAAGGAACTTTACTTTCAGCAGCTCCTTGCCTCCTCCTGCTTCCATCTCCTTCCTGGAGCCGGCCCCGGGTTCTTCCGCCCCTCCCCCCACCTCCTCTGTGTGCCTGTCTGTCTGTGTATGAGAGCAGAGCAGGAAACATGTGATGTGGAGGGAGCAGGACCCCAGATGGCAGGTGAGGCAGCCTGTCAGTGCAGCCAGGCAGTAAGTGGTGAGGAGACCCAGCAGCATATTCACCTTCCTCCCCAGCGTCTTCCTTCTCCTGGAGTCTGAAGGATCCGGAGTAGTAGTCAGGAGGAGGAGCAGCTATGACTGCCGCCGCGGGACTAGAGCCTGCTCCCCCCACACATGTGAGGTGTGTGTGGGGGTTAGATCTTGTGTCCTGCAGAGGGCGCTGCTGGCGGCCGGATCCCGGCCTGCCCGTTGGCATGTGAGCCCCAAAGCAGCTTCATAGCTGATGCTGCTGCAGGTGAGGGGAATATGAGGGCGCTGGTGGAATGTGAGCGCGCAGGGGCAGCGCTCGGCAGCCACCAGGAGGCAGAATACAGTAGCCAGTAGTTAAAAAAAAATTTCAGAGACCACAATTGCGCCCCCTGTATATTACCACTAGATGGCGCCCTAGGCCATCGCCTACCGTGGCCTACCCTTTGTCCCGGCCCTGGGTAAGTGTCTGGATCCGGGCCCATCTGCCCCGATGGCCGGCCTGGTGGAGAGAACCTGGAGAAAGGGGACACCAAAGCCTCGGCCTCCTCGCTGATCTAACAGCTCATGTATGGGGAGAACCAAACAAAGTAGCCGTCACAGGAGAGCCGCTCCATTCATCCTGTCAACACCAGCATGAGACCCCCCATATTAGCTGCATCTGTTATTACGGAATAGGAAGCACAGCATTGCTGCCTGTAACATGCATCAAAATCTACAGATTGGGGTCAAAGATCACTTTAAGGCTTTAATGTTCACACATCGTAAAATAAAAGGAAAAATACAGCCGTTATTTCAAATACAGGTGTTAAATAATGAGGCTGTTATCCTATACGCTCTGTGCACTGCCTATCTCCCATTGACTTCAATGGAGAGAATTATTATATTGAGAATATGGCCGTATTTTACAGTGTGTAAACAGAGCCTGAATCCATGGAGCTTTGGGGAACATTAATATACATATATCTATAGACTAATCAGCCATAACATTGACCCCATGCCCAGTATCATCCCCCCAGTGCTTTGACCCCAACTCCATAGACCTGTGATGTGTCCTGTGCTGATCCCCAGACTCCATAGACCTGTGACTTGTTCGGTGCTGACCCCCAGACTCCATAGACCTGTGATGTGTCCTGTGCTGACCCCCAGACTCCATAGACTTGTGATGTGTCCTGTGCTGACCCCCAGACTCCATAGACATGTGATGTGTCCTGTGCTGACCCTCAGACTCCATAGATCTGTGATGTGTCCTGTGCTGACCCCCAGACTCCATAGACATGTGATGTGTCCTGTGCTGACCCCCAGACTCCATAGACATGTGATGTGTCCTGTGCTGACCCTCAGACTCCATAGACATGTGATGTGTCCTGTGCTGACCCTCTAACTCCATAGACCTGTGATGTGTCCTGTGCTGACCCTCTGACTCCATAGACTTGTGATGTGTCCTGTGCTGACCCTCTGACTCCATAGATCTGTGATGTGTCCTGTGCTGACCCCCAGACTCCATGTACCTGTGATGTGTCCTGTGCTGACCCCCAGACTCCATGTACCTGTGATGTGTCCTGTGCTGACCCTCTGACTCCATAGACTTGTGATGTGTCCTGTGCTGACCCCCAGACTCCATGTACCTGTGATGTGTCCTGTGCTGACCCCCAGACTCCATGTACCTGTGATGTGTCCTGTGCTGACCCTCTGACTCCATAGACTTGTGATGTGTCCTGTGCTGACCCTCTGACTCCATAGACTTGTGATGTGTCCTGTGCTGACCCCCAGACTCCATGTACCTGTGATGTGTCCTGTGCTGACCCTCTAACTCCATAGACCTGTGATGTGTCCTGTGCTGACCCTCTAACTCCATGTACCTGTGATGTGTCCTGTGCTGACCCTCTGACTCCATAGACTTGTGATGTGTCCTGTGCTGACCCCCAGACTCCATAGACCTGTGATGTGTCCTGTGCTGACCCCCAGACTCCATGTACCTGTGATGTGTCCTGTGCTGACCCTCTGACTCCATAGACTTGTGATGTGTCCAGTGCTGACCCCCAGACTCCATGTACCTGTGATGTGTCCTGTGCTGACCCTCTAACTCCATAGACCTGTGATGTGTCCTGTGCTGACCCCCAGACTCCATGTACCTGTGATGTGTCCTGTGCTGACCCTCTAACTCCATAGACCTGTGATGTGTCCTGTGCTGACCCCCAGACTCCATGTACCTGTGATGTGTCCTGTGCTGACCCTCTAACTCCATAGACCTGTGATGTGTCCTGTGCTGACCCCCAGACTCCATGTACCTGTGATGTGTCCTGTGCTGACCCTCTAACTCCATGTACCTGTGATGTGTCCTGTGCTGACCCTCTGACTCCATAGACTTGTGATGTGTCCTGTGCTGACCCCCAGACTCCATAGACCTGTGATGTGTCCTGTGCTGACCCCCAGACTCCATGTACCTGTGATGTGTCCTGTGCTGACCCTCTGACTCCATAGACTTGTGATGTGTCCAGTGCTGACCCCCAGACTCCATGTACCTGTGATGTGTCCTGTGCTGACCCTCTAACTCCATAGACCTGTGATGTGTCCTGTGCTGACCCCCAGACTCCATGTACCTGTGATGTGTCCTGTGCTGACCCTCTAACTCCATAGACCTGTGATGTGTCCTGTGCTGACCCCCAGACTCCATGTACCTGTGATGTGTCCTGTGCTGACCCTCTAACTCCATAGACCTGTGATGTGTCCTGTGCTGACCCCCAGACTCCATGTACCTGTGATGTGTCCTGTGCTGACCCTCTAACTCCATGTACCTGTGATGTGTCCTGTGCTGACCCTCTGACTCCATAGACTTGTGATGTGTCCTGTGCTGACCCTCAGACTCCATAGATCTGTGATGTGCCCTCTGCTGACCCTCTAACTCCATAGACCTGTGATGTGTCCTGTGCTGACCCCCAGACTCCATGTACCTGTGATGTGTCCTGTGCTGACCCTCTGACTCCATAGACTTGTGATGTGTCCTGTGCTGACCCCCAGACTCCATGTACCTGTGATGTGTCCTGTGCTGACCCCCAGACTCCATGTACCTGTGATGTGTCCTGTGCTGACCCCCAGACTCCATAGACCTGTGATGTGTCCTGTGCTGACCCTCTGACTCCACAGACTTGTGATGTGTCCTGTGCTGACCCTCTGACTCCATAGACCTGTGATGTCTCCTGTGCTTTCAGCATCAGATGTGGAAAGTCTTGGGCCCTCGATGGATTGGGACTGTTCTCTAGCACATCCCACTGATGATCACACCAAGTTTGTGTCACTAGACGTCCCTATGCCGTGGCCCTGGGTGCTGGAGCGGGTGTTGGGCCTGCTGGTGGGTTATGGTGTTTTGGAGGCTACTTGTCACAGTGGCCAGGAGCGGTAACACCTACCCCCAGACACACGGCAACCAGACCAGAGGCTATCAGAAGCTCAAGGGTGAGATCCTTGCCAGACTTGGGGTCAATATGCATGTGCAAGCAGGCCGGGTGCACAACAGGACTTTTTCTTAAAGCTCGCCACCACGGTCACAGATGCATGACCTGATCCATCTTGGCTACAGCCTGAGTAAACTACCCCTGGCCAAACTGTGGAGAGTGGTCCTGGACAAGTTCATCCGTTCCCTTTCGCCAAGGATCCAGCGCTGGGTTGGACAAGCTGGGCCTACAGATGCCGACTAGCAGAGGTACAGCGCCACCGAGGAGCTACTACAGGTGTTTCCAAGACGTGCCAGCTCCAGGGACAAGCCATTGAAGCCAACTAGTAAGACTGTTCCAGTTACTAAGGGGGTGCAAAATGTTTTAAGGGGAGGTGGCTCAGAGGGGGAACTAGCAGTTGGGCCCAGAAACAGTGGAACATTTGGTCAACGACCATGGTGTCAAGACCAGGGCCGTATACAGTGTTGGCGGTGCCATGAACTGCGGCATATAGCTGCTAATTCTCCCCTGATGACTGAGCCCATGGAATGTTCTTGCTGCAGAGACTTTGTCAGAGAATGAACCTCAAATGTGTACTGTGTCCATTGGAGGTTATGCTGTACTTGCTCTGCTGGACTCGGGGAGCTTGGTGACTTTAGTTGCATGGCTCTCTAATAGACCCTGGAACCCACAGTGGACATACTGTCGGGGCCTTGTGCATACATGGGGAAACCAGAGAGTATCCTACCGCTGTGGTCCCAATAACAACTACTTGTGGAATAACGAAGGGAACGAAGTGGGGGTGGTTAAGTCTCTAATGTATAATGTGATACTGGGAAGAGACTTTCCCCTATTTTGGGACTTGTGGCGGGGAAAACAGGTAACTTGCACTGAAAATGTTACTGTTGATGATGTATGCCATGAGGTAACCCCGGTTCCATTTGACCCAGATGCTGAGGTACCAGCCATAGGGGTGACCACAGAAAGTGACAATGTTCCCTTAGCTGTACTGGCTGGTGAGGGTGAAGTCCAGGAGGAAGTTCCTGATATGCCTGACTTGGAAGTGTCACGTGATAACTTTGGCACTGCTCAGCTCAGGGATCCCACCTTGATAAAGGCCAGAGAGAATGTTACCGTGATAAATGGGGTGTCACAACTTCCAGGGGCCAACAAGCTTTTCCACATGGTATTCCGAAAGAGATCCTTACCGATCAGGGGACACCCTTCATGTCAAAGGTCACAAAAGAAATGTGTAAGCTATTGAAAATTAAACACCTGCGTACACCTGTGTATCACCCACAAACGGACGGTTTGGTTGAAAGGTTCAATAAGACATTAAAAAGCATGTTGAAAAGGGGGGTTAGTAAGGATGGGAAGGATTGGGATTGTCTTTTGCCTTATTTAATGTTTTCCATCCGTGAGGTTCCCCAATCCTCCACAGGTTTTTCCCCATTCGAGTTGGTGTATGGCAGACACCCACGTGGACTCCTTGACATTGCAAAGGAAACGCAGGAGCGCACTCCTTATAGAAGTGTAATAGAGCAGATTTCCCTTATGCAAGATAGGATTGCTGCTGTCATGCCCATAGTCAAGGACCACTTACAGCAATCGATAGAGGCACAAAGCCGTGTCTACAATAGGTCCGCGAAAATTAGAACCTTTAGCCCAGGTGATCGAGTGTTGGTGTTAGTACCAACTGTGGAGAGTAATGGTGCGTTTACACAGGCAGATTTATCTGACAGATTTTTGAAGCCAAAGTCATGAACAGACCATAAACAGGGAATAGGCCATAAAGGAAAGACTGAGATTTCTTCTCTTTTCAAATCCATTCCTGGCTTTGGTTTCCAAAATCTGTCAGATAAATCTGCCTGTGTAAACGCACCATAAGTTTCTAGCATACGGCAAGGGCCGTATGAGGTGACTGAGAGAGTAAGAGCGGTAAATTATAAGGTGCACCAGCCAGGTAGACGAAATCAAGAACAGCTGTACCATGTAAATTTACTCAAACCATGCAAGGAAAGAGAGTCTTTGTTGGCAGGAGCCAGGGGCGTATCTAATGTCTCCTGGGCCCTGGTGCGAGAGGTCAACTTGGGCCCCCCCCCCCTTTCACGACCAAGTGATGCTACTGGTAGGTGTATGTGTGTGTATTTATTTATATATATATATATATATATATATATATATATATATATATATATACACATACTCCAAGGGAGATATTACCAATAACACCAGCATATAGGAAGAGAAAATATTATCACCATATATATTACCGCTAGGGATGGTCCGAACCTGCCGAGGTTTGGGTTCGTATGAACCCGAACGCTCGGCAGCAGATTCCCGCTGTCTGGCCGCTCCGTGGAGCGGGCAGATCCAGTGGGAGTAACGCCTGGAAAGCTGAGATACAGCCTATGGCTATGGCTGTATCCCAGTTTTCCAGGCGGTCCTCCCGCTGGATCCGCCTGCTCCACGGAGCAGCCAGACAGCGGGAATCATTACCGAGGGTTTAGGTTCGTACGAACCCAAACCGAACTCGGTTCGGACCATCCCTAATTACCGCCATACTGTTACTCTATACTGAGACCAATATCGCCAATAATACAAGTATACAAGGGGCAAATATTAACGCCACACCACAACCACTACCATCACCACCATATTGTTACTGACCAAATCCAGTATACTAAATCCAATAAAACACAGTACCAGATAACACGTAACAAATATTACCACATACCGACTAACACCGCCACACAACATTTCGTAATCTCGTCTCCCTTTGCTATCCTCTCTCTATAACTTCTTTGGTGCAAGTTACACTGTCCTTGTGATCTGAGCTTAGAAAATGGCTTGTGATTGGCTCGCCCAGTCACCTATAGGCACTTAAAGAATCCATGTACAATGACTGGAACATTGACAAATAAAGCCCTTGTCGCCTGTCGTGTTACTCCCAGTCATCCTAGTCTGTACGCTCTTGAGAGCAGGTCACTAATTTGGTATTTTAATTTATTCATTGTATAATTTAATATATAACCTGTAATGTATTTATATATTTAAATAAGCGCTGCGGAATCTGTTGGCGCTATACAAATAAATATTATTATTATTATACTGACTAACACCACCGCTGCTACTGAATCCACTGTACACAGATAATTATCTCCTCATCTAGTCATATAGAGGTGGACACAGCTCCACACAGGTTGTATACACCATTACACTGCAGTTATATCAGGTGACTCACAGGGGACGTCTTCTCTGATCTGAGTTCTTCCCTTTTCATTTTCTTCTTCTCCATCTGTCCTGGGCCGTTATGAGAGCCACGAATCCACAGATTCTGCCAGACAGACATATTAGGCTCCTCACACTGGCACCATCCTCATCTTTATACAAGCTGCACATCTGTATTGGCCCCTTTACACCCTCATTTAGTGGGTAGACTGACACTATGTGATCCCCCTTATAGTATATATAGATGGCCCCCACTGCATGTTGCACCCCCCTTATAGATGGCCCCCTCTCTCCCCCACCCCTTATAGATGCCCCCCTCCTCCCCCCATTATAGATGCCCCCCTCTCCCCCCCTTGAAGATGCCCCCCTCTTCTCCCTCCCCCTCATAGATGCCCCTCTCTCCCCCCATTATCGATGCCCGCTCTCCCCCCCCCTCATAGATGCCGCCCTCTTCTCCCCCCCATCATAGATGCCCCTCTCTCCCCCCCTTGAAGATGGCCCCCTCTTCCCCCATTATCAATGCCCCCTCTTCTCCCCCCTATAGATGCCCCCTCCCCCCATTATAGATGGCGCCCCCTCTTCTCCCCCCCCCCATACAGATGCCCCCTCTCCCCCCTTTCCTCTATGCGAAGCAGAATTTATCTGATGCACGGCTGCCGGGGGTGTCCTATCCTATCCCCGGTAGCGTGGCGCATAAGTGAACTCGCTGTACGCCAGGGCTGGGACTTCCGGCACAGGAAGCTTCTCTGTGCACTTCCTGTGACGGAAGTCAGGGCCCCAGGCAGCACAGGGAGCTCACTGATGCGCCGCGCTGCCGGGGATAGGATGGGACACCCCCGGCAGCCGCGCATCAGCGGGGGACCCGGACGAGCCGTTCTTGTGACAGCAAGCAAAACAATGCTTGCGGTCACAAGAGTAATTTAAGGGGGGAGCAGTGCAGTGGCCTCGTGGGCTCCCCCCTCGTAGCGGGCCGGGTCGCAGCGGCGACCGCTGCTACCCTGGTAGCTACGCCACTGTCAGGAGCCCCCCTCTAGTAAGGATGCTCCAGTAGAGCTGGTGTCAGTGGTAAGCACCCCATGTAAAAAGGTCCCAGAGGTGCGGATATCAGAGACTTTGTCCAGAACCCAAAAACAGGAGACAAAAGAGTTTGTCCTTAGAAACACAGATGTGTTCTCAGAATTGCCTGGGCGCACCTCTGTGATAAAACATGACATTGTCGCCGAACCACAGGTACGGGTTCATGTGAAGCCATACAGGGTACCAGAAGCTCGTAGGCAGGCCATATCAGAAGAGGTCAGAAGCATGTTGGATCTCGGGGTTATTAAGGAGTCAAAAAGTGAGTGGTCACGTCCCATCATCCTCATTCCAAAACCAGATGGGACACTCCGGTTTTGTAACCACTTCCATAAACTGGATGAGGTGTCAAAATTTGACGCATACCCAATGCCAAGGGTTGAGGAATTAATTGAGCGGCTTGGCCATGCTAGGTTTTTCTCTACCCTGGACCTTACTAAGGCTGGGTTCACACACAGTATATTTCAGTCAGTATTGCAACCAAAATCAAGAGTGGATTAAAAACACAGAAAGGCTCTGTTCACACAATGTTGAAATTGAGTGGATGGCCGCCATATAATGGCAAATATTTGCTGTTATTTTAGAACAACGGCTGTTATATTGAAATAATGGCCGTTATTTACTGTTATATGGCGGCCACCCACTCAATTTCACCATTGTGTGAACAGATCCTTTCTGTGTTTTTAATCCACTCCTGGTTTTGGTTGCAATACTGACTGAAATATACTGACTGAAATATACGTAGTGTGAACGCAGCCTAAGGCTATGTTCACACTGCGTATATGTCCGGCCGCATATTTTCGCGGCCGGACATATACGCGGTAAACTCCGGCCGGGGATTTACGCTACTTGCGGCCGGCTACGTACGGAGCGCAAACTTACGCCCGTAGTCTACTTACGCTTCCCGAGCGCCCTACGTAGCGATCTGACAGCGGTCTTTTACTTGGAAATCTTCGCCTAGCTCCGGACACCCCACAGAACCTTTTGGATCATCACAAAAAGCTGCAAAATGAAGAAATCACCACTACGTATGGGACCGCATGTAACGCTACGGGCGTAAGTTAAGGCATTTTCGTCCGCAAACAATGGTCTGGTTCATTTTTTACACCGCCGCGTACGATCCGGGCGTAAGTTCATACGTAGTGTGAACTGTGCAGCCGTACTTCGTATACTTTCCATTATACGTAAACTACGTAAGTCTCCGGCCGCTTATTCACGGAACGCGCTACGTCCGGAGACTTACGTAGTGTGAACATAGCCTAAAGGATATTGGCAGGTACCCCTTACTGACACTGCTAAAGAGAAACCCGCATTTGTCACCCCAGATGGTCTCTTTCAGTATGTCTGTTTACCCTTTGGGTTACATGAAGCCCCCGCAACGTTCCAAAGGTTAATGGACATAATCCTCAAACCCCATGGCAGGTATGTCTCCGCATATCTGGATGATTTCATTGTTTTCAGTGATGACTGGGAAAGTGCAAGCAGTGATAGATTCCCTCAGGGCGGCAGGGTTAACGGCCAACGAAGAAGTGTGCTTTAACGGCCTAAGAAGTGTGCTTTAGGTCTGGAAGAAGCCCATTACCTGGGGTATGTAATAGGAAGAGGTGTGATTAAACCCCAAGTAAACAAGGTGGAAGCTATCCAAAATTGGCCCAAACCCTTAACCAAGAAACAAGTGAGAGCCTTTTTGGGTATAGTGGGGTATTATCGCAGGTTCATACCGAACTTTGCTACCATAGCAGCTCCCCTGACCGATCTCACTAAGGGTCCATTTACACACAAAGATTATCTGACAGATTATCTGCCAAAGATTTATAGTCAAAGCCAGAAACAGACTATAAACAGAGATCAGGTCATAAAGGAAAGACTGAGATTTCTCCTCTTTTCATATCTATTCCTGGCTTTGGCTTCAAATCTTTGGCAGATAATCTGTCAGCTAATATTTCTGTGTAAATGGACCCTAATGCTGCATTTACACAGGCATTAGAGTCCTGGAATTCTGGAAGCCAAAGCCAGGAATGGATTTGAAAAGAGGAGAAATCTCAGTCTTTACTTTATGATCAGTTCCCTGTTTATAGTCTGTTCCTGGCTTTGGCTTAAAAAAATCTGTCAGATACATCTGCCTGTGTAAACACTCCATAAGAGCAACAAGTCTGCTATGGTCAAGTGGAGTGCGGAGGCCGAGGGGCATTTCAAAAGTTAAAGTCAGTTCTGTGTAGTGAACCAGTGTTGATTTTGCAAAGACCTTTGTACTTCAGACAGATGCATCTGATGTGGGCTTAGGGGCCGTTCTTTTACAGGAGGTAGAAGGTGAAGAACACCCTGTAACGTCCCTGAGCAGGAAACTTACAGCACCTGAGAAAAATTATAGCATTGTGGAATGTGAATTCTTGGCAATAAAATGGGCCTTAGAATCGCTCAGGTATTACTTGTTAGGCCGACATTTTACGTTAGTTACAGATCACGTTCCTCTTACCTGGATGAGTCCGGCCAAGGAACGAAAAGCACGAGTTACAAAGTGGTTCCTGACAGAATTTTAAGTTCTCAGTAAAGCACAGGTCAGGAACACTTCAAGGTAACGCAGATGCGCTGTCCCGAACACACTGCTTGATGGCCAAAAGTGTTCGCCCCCACAGGTTCGAACAGAGGGGGAGGGTATGTGAGACAGTGACAAGGATTGTGGTTGGGAATCGCTATATCTCCCCGAGGTACCTGTCATATGTGAATACTAGGTTCCAGGAAGTCCATACCTCATCCAGAAAATACTGGCTGAGATATGGAGGAATCCAAGAAAGTTAAAACTCATATCAAACTCCTTGCTTTGGGACTGTTTGTATTGGCTGTAAAAGGGCCTGGATTTTATGGAATGACAGGCAGGTTGGTAGTGGGGCCGGTCATTCCCTTTCTGGCCAGTCCGGGTTTTCTATCTGGCCAAGTCACCCAGGTGCTGGAGGCCACTGATCACAGGTCTCTTAAGGGGAGGCACAGAGTGTATAGAGTGCGGCTGTACATGGAGGTCTCTCCTGGCTGTGCATGTCTCTCCTGTGCATGGAGGTCTCTCCTGGCAGTGAACGTCTCTCCTGGCTATGCATGTCTCTCCTGTGCATGGAGGTCTCTCCTGGCAGTTAATGTCTCTCTTGTGCATGGAGGTCTCTCCTGTGCATGGAGGTCTCTCCTGTGCATGGAGGTCTCTCCTGGCAGTTAATGTCTCTCCTGTGCATGGAGGTCTCTCCTGGCAGTGGAAGTGTGATGCCCAAGCCCCTAGGGGCCACTCCGCTGATAGGTGTAGTTACTGGCAGGAGCAGCTGCTGAGCAGAGGATTGTCACGGTTTTGGCACGAGGGTGATACAGCTGGAAGCCGCGCTCCTGACCATGCGGGAATACTGGGCATGCGATTCTTCGTTGTCCTTAGTCAGGGCACCAATGATCACACCAATGCCAAGGTTCAGAAACAACGGTAGTTGTATATTTATTGTAACGGTGGTAACTAGTAGTAACAGTCTCTCCGGATGCAACAGGGTATAAGGCAGAGTAATGGGTGATGCTGCAATAGGCTGTGAGAGTAGCATGCTGAATGATGGGAGTAGTAGTGATACTGAGGATAAGATACTGGGCGGAATGAGACTGAGATGAATACTTGCTGTTGATGATCAGAAAAGATGATGAGAGGAATGACTGAAGAACGGCACCCAGATCTGGAGAATAGATGAGAATCTTGAGGACTTGAGAATAGAACACAGCCAGAAACACTTCTTGTGGAACTGGAGCAGCCGAGCACACGTATCTCTCTCCTGACAGGGGAGAGAGAACACACACAGAAGCTGTCCCCCTGATGGTGGAGGACAAGACTGAGCTAGAACAGGAAGTCACATGGTATCCCCAGCCAAAGCTCGATGGCCATTGGAGTTACCATGGAAGCAGGGGCAGTCACGTGACATCCAGCCATTGCATCATCACACCATTAGGCATATACAGTGAAATATACATGAGAAGTACTATACTTGAACACTGGGGGGCGACATAATACCTTAAGGCACTGATAACTGAATATGCATACAAGAAATGAATGGAATAGCAGACCTGAACACTGAGAGGGGTGACACAATACACACAGTTTGCAGTAAACCATAGCTTTCCAGAACAGAACCGGTCATAATAAAAGTGTGAGGATAAGAGGACCTGTTCTGGGACACTGCATATGTCTCTCCTGGTAGTGGAGAGGGTCAGGGCTGCTTAAAGTGACTGTACCACCAGGCCCAGGCTGAAGCACTGGAGGCGGCCGACTCACGCTTAGTTTGAGGAAACCCCAGCCCCTCTATGACGTGACTCCATTAGAATCAATGGAAACCTATCATAAAGTGGCTGGAGTTTCCTCCCACTAAGGGTGGGTCATCCCACCTCCAGTACTTCAGCCTGGGCCTGGTGGTACAGTCACTTTAAGCTGCTGCTGGGACTTTGAGCCACACCAGTATTGTACCAACTGATGTTGTGTTATGTTGGGTGACAGGTAGCCGGTCCCCTGTATAGTCTGTCCCCTGTATAGCCTGTCCCATGTATAGCCGGGTCCCATGTATAGCCGGTCCCCTGTATAGCCGGTCACCTGTATAGTCGGGTCCCCTGTAAAGCCGGTCCCCTGTATAGTCGGGTCCCCTGTATAGCCGGTCACCTGCATAGTCGGGTCCCCTGTATAGCCAGTCACCTGTATAGTCGGGTCCCCTGTATAGCCAGTCACCTGTATAGTCGGGTCCCCTGTATAGCCAGTCACCTGTATAGTCGGGTCCCCTGTATAGCCGGTCACCTGTATAGTCGGGTCCCCTGTATAGCCAGTCACCTGTATAGTCGGGTCCCCTGTATAGCCGGTCACCTGTATAGTCGGGTCCCCTGTGTAGCCAGGATTTGCTGTGTTAGAGCTCAGACGAGCAGGATTTATGTTACTTTGTGCCTGTATGTAAGGGCTGAATTTCTTTTGGTTTCAATAAACTAACTGGGACATCTCTGTTTTATACACATTTGTGTCACTGTCTCTAACTGCCAATCCTTCTGTCTGCCCAACTCTACAAAGCTCCCACAGCATATAATAACTACATCACTATTGTAAGCATATAATAACTACATCACTATTGTAAGCATATAATACCTATATATCACTATTGTAAGCATATAATAACTATATATCACTATTGTATGCATATAATAACTACATCACTATTGTAAGCATATAATAACTATATATCACTATTGTATGCATATAATAACTACATCACTATTGTAAGCATATAATAACTATATATCACTATTGTAAGCATATAATAACTATATATCACTATTGTATGCATATAATAACTACATCACTATTGTAAGCATATAATAACTATATATCACTATTGTATGCATATAATAACTATATATCACTATTGTATGCATATAATAACTACATCACTATTGTATGCATATAATAACTATATATCACTATTGTAAGCATATAATAACTATATATCACTATTGTATGCATATAATAACTATATATCACTATTGTATGCATATAATAACTATATATCACTATTGTATGCATATAATAACTACATCACTATTGTATGCATATAATAACTATATATCACTATTGTAAGCATATAATAACTATATATCACTATTGTATGCATATAATAACTATATATCACTATTGTAAGCATATAATAACTATATATCACTATTGTAAGCATATAATAACTATATATCACTATTGTATGCATATAATAACTATATATCACTATTGTAAGCATATAATAACTACATCACTATTGTAAGCATATAATAACTACATCACTATTGTAAGCATATAATAACTATATATCACTATTGTAAGCATATAATAACTATATATCACTATTGTAGGCATATAATAACTATATATCACTATTGTATGCATATAATAACTATATATCACTATTGTATGCATATAATAACTATATATCACTATTGTATGCATATAATAACTGTCACTATATGTCACTATTGTAGGCATATAATAAATATATATCACTATTGTAGGCATAAATTAACCGTATGTCACTATTGAGAGATGTTACAGCACATAACTCTAAGCCGTATGGCAGAAGTTACACTAAGAAATTTTCCTCTCTCTCATATCCCATGTATAATGATTCCATACAGCACTATGGCAGCTACTATATGGCGGTATGTGCGTTGCACGGACGCTGGAGCTAGTTAGTGTTCTTGAATAGGAAAATCTATCGTTGTGTCTCCAGCAATACTTTACTGTAATAAATTACATCTCAAAACTCTACATTCAGTGATGAGCGAGCGTGCTGGTCCGAGCTTGGTACTCGATCAAGTATTAGGGTACTCGATGGTACTCGTTACTCGGACGATTATCTCGCGATACTCGAGAAAATCTCATCATCCGTTTCCTGTAAGTTTGGGCGCTATTTCTCAGCCAATAAACGAACAGGAGACTCTTTGGTACATCCTGCGATGACGTGGGACCCATCCATGTCGATAGCAGCGATTGGTCGGCCAGATCAGATGACCCTGCCATATAAAACTCGGCGCCGGCAGTGCTGGCTTCAGACGCATGCTGTGAGAGATCAGGGAGAGAGCTGCTGCTGGTCAGGGAGAGTGTCAGTGTAGGATATAGCCTTCCAGTAGGCCGGGTATATACTAGTAATACAAACACACAGACCTTTTCAGGGCTTAAAGCTTTTATTAATACTATTACTACAGACTGCTGGCTGGGAGTTGTAGTGCTGCTACCACGATGTAACCAGCACACTGTGGTGACCGGCTGCTGGCAGAAAGGGGGCATTAGGTGTTGTATACACACCCCTAAGAAGTGCTCAGTACTATTATATTAGGACCTCTACTATATTTCCTGATTGCTGTATTTCTTACGCAAGCCTATCTAAAATCACAGCAAAAGAATAATGGTCGGGTCCAAAACATTAACTGCAAAAAATTCATGGTGTGTATCAATCTAAAACATAACTTTTACTACTTATTTTAAAATTCATGGACATAACAACATAGATTTAAGAAACTCTGCCACATTACATACAATGACCACAGACTTTTGATAATGCAGAGTAGGGATAGGGACAGTATAACTTACGGTTATGAAGTTTTTAAGGTCAGCTGACCCCAAACTTACTGATGGTCTGGGAAAAAAAAAATCCCACAGTGAGTCACATTGATTACTGTATCTCAAAAATTAAAAGAACCTTGATAGATGGGAAGATACCCTAGTCAACCCTCAATATAGACCAGGCTCTCCCTAGTCTGTCCCTGTCCCAAAACACAAGGCCATTGAAAAAACAATCCTAATAGGGCTACAATGGATGGGGATCACATCACTGTATGTAGATAAACTGTGACCTCATCCAGAGCCCGTCTTATACCTCTACGCGTTTCCAGGGGCGTAGCTAGGATTCATGGGGCCCCATAGCAAAAAACTGTACGTGGCCCCATGAATCCTGTACGCTCCCCCCCCCCCCCCCCCCCCGCCAAACACAGACAATAAAGCACATATATACACACAGAGGCACCATTAACGTATATACAGATACGCCACTGACATACACACACATATATACGCTGTAATGTGATTACACTAGTACAGATGTATACACCATGAATAGACTGTATACAGGGAAATCATCTCAGTGTAATAAGAAATACTCAACCAGAAATAATAGAAAATGCTGCAGATATTAGTGGTGGGTTCTTTTATTAGAGCCCAGCATTAATAGAAGCTGCTGCAGAACATCTTTGGGAGCAAACCTGTCAATCACTTGAGACACAACTGACATACACAAACACACATATACACCAGTGCTACAGACATTGCTGACATACACAAACACACACACACACATATACACCAGTGCTACAGACATTGCTGACATACACACACACACACACACACATATACACCAGTGCTACAGACATTGCTGACATACACACACACACACACACACATATACACCAGTGCTACAGACATTGCTGACATACACACACACACACACACACACACACACACACATATACACCAGTGCTACAGACATTGCTGACATACACACACACACACACATATACACCAGTGCTACAGACATTGCTGACATACACACACACACACACATATACACCAGTGCTACAGACATTGCTGACATACACAAAAACACACACATATACACCAGTGCTACAGACATTGCTGACATACACACACACATACATATAGCCCCAGATACATACACATACTGACATATAAATATATACACAGATACATATATACACACACTGACATATACATATACCCACAGATACATATATACACTCACTGACACACATACACAGCACTTACAGCTCCCAGGCTTCCCCCTCCTGTAGTCCGGGCCAGTGGCGTAGCCACCGTGGTCGCGGGGGTCGCCGCCGCGACCGGGCCCGCCACAAGGGGGGCCCGCGGGGCCCCCCGATCAATCACTCTTGTGACCGCAAGCATTGTTTTGCTTGCGGTCACAAGAGACTGGCTCCGTCTTTCCCCCGGCTGCTGCGCGGCTGCCGGGGGTGTCGCGTCTTACCCCCGGCAGCGCGCGCATCCCAGAACTCCCTGCGCGCCTTGGGCCCTGACTTCCGGTTTCCGGCGCGCAGGGAGTTCTGGGATGCGCGCGCTGCCGGGGATAAGACGCGACACCCCCGGCAGCCGCGCAGCAGCCGGGGACAGACCGAAGGCGAAGGAGTGAGGATCAACGTGGGAGCGCGATGTCAGGTGAGTTAAGTTTTGTTTTTTTATCAGCCTGTACGGGTGGGGGGAAAGAGGGGGACATTTATGAGGGTGGGGGGGAAGGAGGGGGGCATTTATGAGGGTGGGGGGGAAGGAGGGGGCCATCTATGAGGGGGGGGGGGAAGGAGGGGGCCATCTATGAGGGTGGGGGGGAAGGAGGGGGCCATCTATGAGGGTGGGGGGGAAGGAGGGGGCCATCTATAAGGGTGGGGGGGAAGGAGGGGGCCATCTATGAGGGTGGGGGGAAAGGAGGGGGCCATCTATGAGGGTGGGGGGAAAGGAGGGGGCCATCTATGAGGGTGGGGGGGAAAGGGGACCATCTATAAGGGTGGGGGGGAAAGGGGACCATCTATAAGGGAGGGTGGGGGGAGAGGGGGCCATTCATAAGGGAGGGTGGGGGGAGAGGGGGCCATTCATAAGGGAGGGTGGGGGGAGAGGGGGCCATTCATAAGGGAGGGTGGGGGGAGAGGGGACCATCCATAAGGGAGGGTGAGGAGAGAGGGGGCCATCTATAAGGGAGGGGGTAGAGGGGGCCATCTATAAGGGAGGGGGTAGAGGGGGCCATCTATAAGGGAGGGGGTAGAGGGGGCCATCTATTTGGGGGGGCAACATAGGGGGAGAGGGAATACACAGAGGGGGGCATATATTAGGAGGTCACATAGAGTCAGGGCTACCCACTAAATGAGGGTGTAAAGGGGACAGTACAGATGTGCAGTGTGTAGAGAGATGGAGATGGTGTCAGAGTGAGGAGACTAACATGTCTGTCTGGCAGATTCTGTGGATTCGTGGCTCGGAGAAGTTCTCATAACGGCCCAGGACGGATGGAGAAGATGATGAAAAGGAAAGAACTCCGATCAGAAAAGACGTCTCCTGTGAGTCACCTGATATAACTGCACTGTAATGTATATGGTGTATAGAGCCTGTGTAGAGCTGGGGCCACCTCTATATGACTGGATGAGGTGATTTAGTATACTGGATTTGGTCAGTAACAATATGGTGGTGATGGTAGTGGTTGTGGTGTGGCGGTAATGTTTCCTCCCTATATACTGGTATTACTGGTAATATTGGTCTCAGTATACAGGATTTGGTCGGTAACAGTATGGCAGTAATAGGTAATATCTGTCTTGGTGTGTGTGTGTGTGTGTATATATATATATATATATATATATATACAGTGGTACCTTGGTTTAAGAGTAACTTCGTTTAAGAGCGTTTTGGTTGAAGAGCTCACAGTTTTTCAAAATTGTGACTTGGTTTAAGAGCATTGCTTTGGTTTAAGAACTTCCTGTATTGGGTGGGAGCGCGAGTGGAGAAGGGGCATGGCCTGCATAGCGGGGTCTACAGCACTGTACTCTAAACACCTTCCAAATCATAGCAGATCCCCTTCAGGCTGGGGCTTACATCAGGGGACAGGACTGTGGGGGGGGGGGGGGTAATCTCTCCATAGCTGTAACCCCTCTCTCCCCGGACAGAGAGTGCTGCATGTATGTGCCCACATCTGCCCTGCTCATTCCTTCATGCTCCCTGCAGTCTCTGTCCACCCTTGTGTTTCCCATCCTCTTCATTACTGGACAGTACAGAATAATAAATATATTTGGGGTGTGGAACCAATTGTCTGCATTTACATGATTTCTTATAGGAAAATTTGCTTTGGTTTAAGAGTGGATTTGGATTACAAGCACGGTCCTGGAACGAATTATGCTCATAATCCAAGGCACCACTGTGTATATATATAATATATATATATATATATATATACACATACACATACACACACACACACACACACACACAACAATAGCATCACTTGGTCGTGAAAGGAGGGGGGGGGGGGGGCCCAAGTTGGCCTCTCGCACCAGGGCCCAGGAGACATTAGCTACGCCCCTGGTCCGGGCTGATCTTCACATAGAAGTATTGAGGACCTTTGGGTCATGTGACCCAAAGGTCCTTCATCCCTCTCCTGTGCCGTCTGGCAGATCCTGCTCCTCTGTTCAGCCCGCTCACCCGGCACTACAGTGAGGGGGCTGAACAGTGCAGTGGGGGTCCCTCTTCCTCTCTGGACCCCTGGGGCAGCAGGGTACCTACCATGAAGGCAGGGCAGGCTTCCTCGGGCCCCCTTCCGGCAGGGGCCCCATAGCAGTCGCCTTCCCTGCCTTCATTGTAGCTACGCCACTGCGCGTTTCCCTCCCCTGCAATTATATTTCAGGGAGTTCATCAGGAGGCTAATCAAAAATATAGGATACACGTCCCCGGGTAAGGATACGGATAGCAATCCACACCGGGACCTGGCACCATGGATGTCCCTATCCCTACTCTGCATTATCAAAAGTCTGTGGTCATTGTATGTAATGTGGCAGAGTTTCTTAAATCTATGTTGTTATGTATGTCCATGAATTTTAAAATAAGTAGTAAAAGTTATGTTTTAGATTGATACACACCAAGAATTTTTATCTAAGTTCACTACTGCTTGTTCAGTGTACAGGTGGTGTCACAGAGTGTATATAGGTGCAGCCACCAACAGATTGTATCCCACAGCCCCCAAAAACTAGTGGGACCACCACTACACAAGGCATAGCTAAGTTCCATACTGTGCAGTGTCCATAAAATGGTGAACCCCAGGGGTAAGGGTCGGTAAGGGTCGGTAAGGGTCGGTAAGTTGCCGGAGGCCGTGTTTCAGGGCAGGGTGACACAGCAGCGCCTGTTGAGGAGGTAGCAGTGGCACACCACAGACGGCCACTCCCTAGCTGCTTCTTAGCCCAACTTACGGGGTCTCATGGTAGACCAATAATGAAACCGCAGCAGTGTGAACAGGTGATCACGTGGATAGCGGATAATGTGTCCAGTAACTTATCCACCACCCAGTCTTCCACGCAGTCCATCCACGCTACCCAAGCGAGTGGAACCCTTGCTCCATTAGCTCAGCCTCCTTCCCCACAGCCTGGCCCCTCCATCCACCACCACCACCAGGCTCCCAGGAACTGTTTTCTGGACCCTTCCCTGAGTCAGAGCAACCGGAGCAGTCGATCCGTCCTGATGCCCAAACTATGCAGCTCACGCAGTCAGTGGGTGATGAGAGTGGGGACTTGGGGTTGGAAGAGGTGTCTGATGATGATGATGATGATGAGACCCGGTTGTCAGACTGTGAGCTTGTTGTCATGGATGTAACTCAAAGTGAGGAGGAGAGTGAGGAGCTGGTGGATGAGGACGAGGTGACTGACCCGAGCTGGGTGGATAAGCCTAGTGAAGACCGTGCTTCTGAGGGGGAGGCAAGTTCACCCGCAGGACCGGTTGGAAGAGGAAGAGGGGTGGGCAGAGGGAGAAGCAGGGGCAGAGCGGGTAGATCAGCAACTGTTTCATGGAGTCAAACTCCCATGGCCAGGGCTAGATGTTCCCAAGTCTGGAGGTTTTTTTCAAAGAAAGTGCGGATGACCGAAGGACTGTAGTGTGCAACGTGTGCCATGCCAGGATCAGCAGGGGAGCCACCACTACCAGCCTAACCACTACCAGCATGTGCAGGCATATGAGTGCTAAACACCCCACTCAGTGGAAACAAGTCCGTTCAGTGACTGCAAGTCGCACCCCTGCTCCTTCCCCTGTGTCAGGTGCTGGCTCTGTCTGTCCCCCCGCCCAGGCCCCACCCTACAAGCATCCCTTCACCTCCACTATGCTCCACACCCTCCAGCAAGGTGTCCAAGCGCAGCGTTCAACTGTCCCTGCAGCAGACCTTTGAACGGAAGCGCAAATACACTGCCACTCACCCGCATGCACAAGCCCTAAATGTGCACATAGGCAAACTGCTGAGCTTGGAGATGCTGCCCTATCGGCTGGTAGAGACAGAGGCTTTTAGGAACCTCATGGCGGTGGCTGGCCCTCGGTATTCTGTCCCCAGCCGCCACTACTTTTCACGATGTGCCGTCCCAGCCCTACACCTGCACGCGTCGGATTACATCATCCGTGCCCTGACCAACGCGGTCAGCGACATGTTCCACCTAACCACGGACACAAGTGCTGGCGGGCAGGGACACTATATCTCCCTGATGCCACATTGGGTCAACTTGGTGGAGGCTGGGACAGAGTCTGACCCTGGTTCTGCTCATGTGCTGCCCACCCCGAGAATTGTGGGGCCTACCTCCGTCGCGGTCTCTCATGATTTGTATACCACTTTCTCCTCCTCTCTATTACCCTCCACGAGCACGTTGCCTCCATTTCGTAGCGCTAGCTGCATCAGCACTGCGGTGGGTGGGTGAAACTGCTGAGGTTAGGTGACAAGAGGCACACGGCCCAGGAGCTGTTGCAGGGCATCATAGCGCAGACAAATCTTTGGCTCGCTCCACGGAGCCTCAAACCAGGCATGGTTGTGTGTGACAACGGGCGAAACCTGGTGGAGGCTCTGCAACCTCACACATGTACCATGCCTGGCCCACGTGTTCAACCTAGTGGTGCAGCGGTTCCTTAATACCTACCCCAATTTGGCTGACTTGCTCACCAAGGTGCGGCGCATCTGTGCGCATTTCCGCAAGTCAACCACGGATGCTGCCACCCTTAGGGCAGTGCAAAGGCGCTTGCAACTGCCGTCTTACAGACTGCTGTGCGTCGTGGAATTCCACCTTCCAGATGGTAGCCAGGGTTTACCAGCAACGCAGCGCCATTGTGGAATGCCAGATGTCAACCTCAGTAAGAAGTGGTAGTCAGGTCAGTAAGCTACCTCAAATCTACAATGAGGAGTGGATGTGGATGTCTGCTATCTGTCAGGTACTGGGCCCCTTTGAGGAGTCAACACAGATGGTCAGCGGCGATGCCGCCATCATCAGCCTCACCATCCCACTGCTGTGTCTGCTTCAAACCTCCCTGCTCAGCCTGAAGTCTGACACTTTGCCTTCGTCTCAGGAGACGGGTGAAGAACAGCTGCCGCTAGATAGCCAGATCACCGTGACGTCTTTTTCTTACCACAGAGTAGAGGATGAGGAGGATGAAGAAGAGGAGGAAGAGGAGCAGACTGCTGCTGCCACTGAAGAGGGTACCCATGCTCAATCCTTAGTTGTTGAGCATGTATGGTCTGAAGAGGATGATTTGGTGGAGGAGGAGGAAGAGGAAACTGAGGCTAGTGAGGAGAGGGAGTTTTTGCATGTTGGGAGCCTGGCACACATGGCTGACTTTATGTTAGGCTGTCTTTCCCGTGACCCTCGGATTAAAAATTTTTTTGCCAACACTAATTACTGGGTGTTCCCTCCCCCCCCCCCCCCTGGACCCTCGGTACAAACAGAACTTTTCCACTTTTTCCTGCCGAGGAACGCAGTATGAGAGTGAATCAATATCAACAGGCCCTGGTGCGAAAGCTGAAAATGTACTTCCCATCTGACACCACTAGCGCCAGAGGACGTAGTTCTGTGGTTCAAAGAGCGGGGGAGAGGAGCGGTGGAGCAGGCAGCTTTTCAAGGGGCAGGGGAACACTCTCCAAGGCCTTTGACAGTTTCATGGCACCTCAGCAAGACTATGTCAACCGTCCCCAGTCTAGACAAAGTAAGGGGGAGGCCTTTAGGAAGATGGTGAGGGAATACCTTGCTGACCATACCAATGTCCTTCCCGATCACTCTGCTACACACAACTACTGGGTTGCAAAACTGGATACATGGCCCGAACTGGCGCTTTACGCCTTGGAGGTACTGGGCTGCCCTGCCGCTAGCGTGTTGTCAGAGCGGGTCTTCAGTGCAGCTGGTTCCATCATCACTGATAAGCGCACCCGCCTGTCCACTGACAGCGCTGACAGGCTGAGGTTTATAAAAATGAACAAAGCCTTGATTTCACCTGAATTCAACTGTCCACCCGGGGAAAGCAGCTCAACATGAAGATTGTTGGTATCTCCTCTCCGCCTCCTTCAGTTCTCAGCCAACAGCCAAGTCTTCTTCCGCCATGCTGTGTCTGGCCTAATTTTTGGGAGGCTCACTTGCTACCTCATTCACTTTTAACGGTTGTCTCTGTCCTCACTGCGATGCTCTGACGTCACTACGTCTGCGGAGGAGCGGGACTGGTTGCCGGGGGCCCGCCGATCGAGTCCCCGGCAACCAGCCAGCTGTGTTATCTTTTTTTTTGTGTAGCCGTGGCCAGGGCCTCACCACCCCCGGTCGATCGGCATCAGGTGTACCCTTGATGGTGACTGACAGCTGGCCTAGCCAGATATCTGTCAGCACCTAGGTTCGTGTCCACTATAAATCCCAGCCCCTGGACTCACTCCAATTTTTTGGGAGGCTCACTTGCTTCCTCACTCACTTTTAATGTTTTTCTGTGTGTTCACTGCCATGCTGTGTCTGGCCTAATTTTTGGGAGGCTCACTGGCTATCTCTTCTACCTTGGTCACTCTGTCCTGACCGCCATGCTGTGTCAGGCTAAATTTTGGGGTGGTTCATATGCTACCTCTGTTTTTAATGGTTCTCTTTGTCCTCACCCCCATGCTGTGTCAGGCTAAATTTTGGGGTGGTTCATATGCTACCTCTGTTTTTAATGGTTCTCTGTGTCCTCACCCGCATGCTGTGTCAGGCTAAATTTTCGGGTGGTTCATATGCTACCTCTGTTTTTAATGGTTCTCGTGCTACCTCTGTTTTTAATGGTTCTCGGTGTCCTCACCGCCATGCTGTGTCAGGCAAAGTTTTTGGGTGGTTCATCATATGCTACCTCTGTTTTAATGGTTCCCTGTGTTCTCATTGCCATGCTGTGTCAGGATGAGTTTTTGGGTGGTTCATATGCCTACCTCTGTTTTAACCAGGCTGTTGCCCAGAATTTGGCATAATGGTGCAATTAGGCAGCCTCAAAGGCATCCATACATGCTGTCTCTGCTGTTTTCTGTCCATTTCCATGGTGTTTCCATCATTTTCTGAGGTTGACAGATTTTCACACGACCTTCCCTCTACCGAACTTGGGTCCCCTGCAAAAATGCTCGAGTTTCCCATTGACTTCAATGGGGTTTGTTACTCGAAATGAGCACTCGAGTATCGGGATTTATACGTCTTGAGTAACTAGCACCCGAGCATTTTAGTACTTGCTCATCACTACCCGCCAGACAATACCTTTAAGGAGAATGAGGTTTGGAGTTGCAGAACAGTGGCTGTGGTCAGAGGTTTCCAGCTATTAATCCCAGGTAATTCTTTCAGATGGAGGGGCCGCCACTAGAATCAACCTGTTAGTTTCACTTTCTTGAACAAACACTATAATTCTCATTTTTGGGACCTTCTCGGGTTATTTTGTTTGGAACACAAAAGATTAGAGACAGAAGACAGAGCGGCCATCTCTGCGGGAACCGCTGACAATTCTGATGAACAGGAAAACCAATTGTGCACTTTGCTGGCAACTTGCAAAAAGAAGGTGAAGCCCAGAGACCTGACCCCCCCCGGGACGAAATCTGAATAACAAGGGAGAATAGACTTCCCAGGACTCGGCTCCCACTCAATTAATTCTTCCTCATTCAATTCCAGGTTCAGCAGGTGTCACAGATACTTTGCTCATGTTCAACTCCATGAAACCAAATTAAGATGGAATAAAGAAAACTGCAAGCGTGCAAGGAAGCCTATTGTGGCCGCTAACAGGGTGACATGTCGTCCTATTGAGATGACAGACCTGGAATTAGACGTACACCGAGCGCCGACAATGACAATCATCCTGGTGAAAGAGACAGAGATTTCAGAATGGTTTCTTTCAGGCTTTTACAAATGACGCCTAATGGAATTCTAATAGCAGCTATCAGCCTGGAGGGAGCGGCGAGACGGACAGAGAATGGCGAGATGGACAGAGAATGGCAAGACGGAGAGAGAATGGCGAGACGGAGAGAGAATGGCGAGACGGACAGAGAATGGCGAGACGGACAGAGAATGGCGAGACGGACAGAGAATGGCGAGACGGAGAGAGAATGGCGAGACGGACAGAGAATGGCGAGACGGACAGAGAATGGCGAGACGGACAGAGAATGGCGAGACGGACAGAGAATTGCGAGACGGACAGAGAATGGCGAGACGGAGAGAGAATGGCGAGACGGACAGAGAATTGCGAGACGGACAGAGAATGGCGAGACGGACAGAGAATTGCGAGACGGACAGAGAATGGCGAGACGGACAGAGAATTGCGAGACGGACAGAGAATTGCGAGACGGACAGAGAATTGCGAGACAGACAGAGAATGGCGGCATCACTTATCAGGTTGTTTCCTCTTTGTTTTCTAGGAATACAATGGCTGCACGTACGGGGAATTATCGATACACAAGGGGAAGAGATGTAAGGAACTGGTGAAGGATCGAGACATCTATAGGAATTATGGGGGAATATGTATATACTGGTGTATAATGGGGAATATGTATATACTGGTGTATAATAGGTGTATATGTATATACTGGTGTATAATGGGGGATATGTATATACTGGTGTATAATAGGGGGATATGTATATACCGATGTATAATGGGGAATATGTATATACCGGTGTATAATGAGGGATATGTATATACCGGTGTATAATGAGGGATATGTATATACCGGTGTATAATGAGGGAATATGTATATACTGGTGTATAGTGAGGACTGGGAAATATTTTGTTCCAATATCTTGTACCAGATTTATTAAAATACCGCACTGCCATAGTGATTGCATCTAAGATTAAAAAAAATTGCAAAGAAAGTCTCAAAATTGTTGAAAAAAGTAAAAAATTTACCTGGTAGGCCCGCATCAGTACTGACTAGATTTAGGCCCGCACCAGTACTGACTAGATTTAGGCCCGCATCAGTACTGACTAGATTTAGGCCCGCACCAGTACTGACTAGATTTAGGCCCGTACCAGTACTGACCAAACATCGGCCTGTACTAGTTTGTGCAACTTTTTAAAAAGTCACAAATGATTAATTAGGCGCTAATCCTGGATTATGTGAATTTTTGGGTGAATACTCAGGAAAAACAGTAAGGTTAAAAAAAAAAAAAAAGATTGTCGAATACTGGTTCATAAACAGAACTTAGTCCAAAAATGGGTGAAAAAAAATCAGTTATTCACCTAAAAATAGGCGCGAAACCCTTGATAAATGTCCCCCGTGTGTTAGTTAGTAATAATGTGGCTGCTGTGTATTAGAAACTATTACATGACATTGTGCTCATATACTTGCAACCTCCTATATACACCTAGTAGGGTGACTTCATGCAATTACATACACCAGTACACTATAACCTGCACGTCTAGATTCTAGAAGAACATCGGCCGTGGCCTGATACAGGAGGCTGATGTCTGACATAACAGCATTAATGGATAGTGTACTATCCGTGTGTGACCTATGCCCCACCGGATGCTGGCGCAGTGATTGTGTCCTATTAGAATGTTTGGGTAGTGAAGTGGCTGTTGTACAGTATATATCACAACTGGCACTGGAGATACAACCCAGGAATCTGTTATGTATAATGTGTCTATATACAATCATATAATAATTTACTGGGATGGAAGCAAGAATGGAGAAATAATAGACGGATGGGTATTAGACAGAGAGATGAATATTGGGTGTATCTGTTTCTAAAGTTGGCCATACACCATTTTTTTCAGAACAAGTATGGTGCCTCCTGACTCTTGTCCGACAAGGGAAGAGAAGGGTCGGTCCTGTTGGATTTGAAGATGCCAACCTTACTATGGGGGGTCGGAAGAGATGGGCCACGAGCCCCCTAAGCCTGGTTAGCGGCTTCGTGAAATGTTTGTCTGATTTGAGACCTCAGACATTTCCACAATCTACAGAAAAGGGCAGAAACCTTCATGTGTTCAGGATCCAAAGAGGAGCTGAATACCAGCCTGTGAGGATTTTGCCACATCTCCAACCCAATTAGATCCCGGTCACCCCTCTAATTCTATATACCATCTTGGCATTGGTCGATGCTACAGTATATAACTCAGTCCTCTAGGAAGAGCAACAAAGAAAAGTGGTAAAACGGGGTGAGAGTTCACCATCAGGGTAACAGGGTCCTCCATAGGGTGAAGGAATTTCCAGCCGACCCCATTACAAGATCCCTTACATGGGGTGGGACACAAAGTAATCCACTGGCTTGTCATTGTGCTTCTCTATGTTATAATGTACAGTTTGATCCACAAATATTTGGACAGATACAGCATTCTTTTGGTCTTTCTTCTGTACGTTACACAACGATCAGATGCACCAACGTCCAGACTTTCAGCTGTAATTCAGGGGGAACAAAATGATTGCAGAAAAACGTGAGGATGTAAAGGGTTTCCTACCCATAATCCCTTCATCTCAGGGGCTTAGAGGTATTAGACAAGGGAAATTATTGAATATAAAATGTTACTGTAAGGTAGGGTACTAGAAAGACACGTAGACCCGTGCAGCCCTAGACTGGCACCCGCCCCAGCTGTCCCTACCTACTTGCCACAAACAGTACTAAGATTTACTGCGGACAACTGGTCGACAAACCTTACACTGAGATAAGTGCAACATAGAACCAGACAATACAAACAAACACAATATGGAATGGTCAGGACACTAAGTCAGCAACAGCCGGGCAGCGAAGGTACAGATTCAGAATCCAGAAAGCAAAGTCAGGGAATGAAATCCAAAGGGTCTGAGCAAAAACAACAAATGGTCAGGAGAATGCTAGGTCAAGGCACAAGGCACTATCACAGGCACTGGATTGAGACCAGAGGCTGGAATATATAGGAAAGAGGAACCTAGGTGCTGACAGCTAACTGGCTAGGTCAGCTGTCAGTCACCATCAAGGGTAATTACTTTTGGTCCCTTTAAAAACAGGGTGGTACATGTTACAGAGCTAAAACTCCTAAATCCTTCATCCAATGTTCACATGGATCCCCTGAAGCAAAGGCAGAAAGTCTGGACTTTATCTCTATTATATAACTATAACGTGAATATGTTAAATTTGGACCTAACTGTATACACTGTGTATATTATATAACTACAGTATATACAAAAGAGGTTGTATGGGATTGGAATCAATGCGTCTCTGACGAGTCATACAGCTGTGGTGTCCCACCACGGGTGTTACTATTGGTTACACTTTTCGCAAAAGCCTGTACTTTTATGTGTAAGTGGTAATGTAGCAGTACCAAAGTTTTACCACAAGATGTCATTGTGATAACTATGTATATTCAGATATTGCACAGCTGTAGTACCGAAGGCGTTATTGTTCTTGTTCATGTGTCACATGGATCTGTACACCAATGAGAGTTCTTCTCTTCAGCTATCATCTCTCTCTTTACTTCTACACATGCACTCCTCACCCAATCACAGCACCGTTTACACATGCTGTAGGTAGGAAGTCACATGGGTAGAGGAAGTGTAGAGTCTATTTCACCTCCGCAGTTCCGGCAGAGTACAGTACAGGACTCTCTCTTCATCCTCCTCTCTACTCTTCTGATCCTCTTTTCTACCTTTAATCACACAACTCAGTCAGCACGGCTGTATTATTTCTTCTACTCTCAGTGCAGATCTGAACTCTGAAGAGTTAAGTAACTTATCAAGTGTAAAGTATTGTATCAAGGCAAAGCTGTATTATCTGCTGCCTACCTCAAGTATCTTCACAGTAAACAAGATTGTATTTATGCTAAAGAGACTCTGTGGTTCTCCACAAAGGACCGACACAGCAGATATACTTTCCTTGGATCATCTACCCTTTCTGTGGGTGGCAGTGCCAATAGTCCACTCTGGACCACTGTGATAATTGCCCAAGGGACCCCGCAACAGCCCGGCAGGTTACTGACCACAGGGGAAAAAAGTATAGTCTACCCATCTAAATAAAAGCAGGTGTGCCCGCATACCTGTGTGTCCAATCCGCACTGGCGTCACAATACAACACCATCAGGCAAGACTATATCTCGGCCAACCACCACAGGAGTGGCGTCACACTCAACCACCTGTCAAGTGACCGGCCGTACCTCTACCCCGGTGGGCACCACAGAATTGGCGTCACAAACAGGATTCAAAAATCAATATCAAAATTCAATAATCTCTTTCTTAAAGAACTGTGTACAGTGCATGACATACTGCCTAAAGATCGTTGGGAACTGTGTGCTTCTCATTGCCAAAGGGGATTACAAAGTGTTAACTACCAAAACCACCATTGCCCAGAAGATAAGTGCCCCAAAGAGTTGTCCTATCTTTATTGTTTCGGGACTGTATCCTGCCTTTCCTAACTACGCCACCACTTTTAAAAAGTATGCTAAAGCGAATACGGGAAAATTCCACCAAAAGCCCGCCAACGTTGCAGTGCGACCTAGCGAAGGACTGGAAAAGACAGGACCATCCACTGGAAGTTCAGATGGTGCCCTCTTGCTTCTCTTATCTGTGACCTCAGCTCCAGCCAGCAGTGCACTACAAGTCTCGTCCAGCCTAAAAACCGCAGAAGTGACTACCGGAACCCTTCTACAGCAGCCTTCACATCGTTACCGCACCCACCATGTCTAGTCTGGACAGAAACGACCACAGCTACAGCAGCCACCATGAAAGGGGACTGTCTTTGTTGCAAAAGGATTGGACCCCAGAGGCTTCATCCAGCACAACCCAAGAAGAGATAAACAGGAGCGTCTCTCACCTACCACCAGCGCTCCCAGAGGCGCTAAACAAGAGTGTCCCATGACACAGAACAGGACGCTCTGCTGTCCCTGAAGGAGGTCGGCCGAGCTGTTTGTTGAGCCATGTTGGCCCCAAGTTGTTTTGTGTGTCCCCCATTTTTGCAACGCACTTGTTCAAGTTCCTGTACCCGGTCTAGCCGTGATTCCCTTGCCGTGGCCTCACACTCCCCAGAGGGCACCACTTAAATATGTAAGGGATTCACACAGAAAGGCTCCTAAATCCACCCAGGATGGTCAATGGTCAATTCCATATAAGCAATCCCCAGCGCCAGTGAGTAGAGAATTGAATAGAGACAAATTTAGAGAAAAAATCTAATTGCTTTCTTATCTCAGTAATCTGCTCATCAGCTTCTCAATGCCTCTATGTGCTGTTCCTCCGCGGGTGTCTGGAAAAGCTGGATCAGAACCCCCCCTCCCGGCAGCTCCCTGCGGCCTCCCCTGTACTCACTTGCTTGCTGCCGCTGTGCATGATAGCGGCGACAGCAAGCGGGGAATGAGGAGCAAACGAGCGCTGCCACCGTTCGTTTGCTCCTCAAGTCGCCACGTGTAATAGGGGCAGAGGAGGATGCAAGGAGGATGCAATGCAGAGGAGGATGCAAGGAGGATGCAATGCAGAGGAGGATGCAAGGAGGATGCAATGCAGAGGAGGATGCAATGCAGTGCAGAGGAGGATGCAATGCAGTGCAGAGGAGGATGCAATGCAGACTGGAGCGAGTCCCGCCACTGACTGGCTGAGCGAGCATACCACATCATGTCTCAGAACCCCTTTGCCAAATAAAAGTGGTCCTGGTCAGACAACCCTTATAAGTAGGGATGCACAGCATCCCCACGTAGCCTCTTCCTATGTAGTGTTCAGGGCCTGGTGCCCATACAGAACCCCCTTCCTACATGTGTGGGCACCAGGCCCTGAACAGTACATGTATCATACATGATCACCTCCCTAAATACTGTTCACTAGGCCCGAAACGGTATATGGAGAGGGGAAAATACAGCATAATAAACATTTCCCACCCAGATACCATTCAGGGTCCAGCAGATTGTAACGACTGGAGTTGTGGATCCTCTGTACTGTCACCAGCGATGACATAAACCGCAACAGGGAGCGGAGTCTAAGGGGCCGCTGGTTTTCACCAGAACCCGCCGCAAGGCGGGATGGGCTTGCTGCGGCAGGCGACCCCCAGGTCGCTACCCCTGGCTTGGTTTGCTAGTGACGGCGGGCAAGGTGAAGCAGGAGCAGTAGGCAGGAGACGGTGCAGATAGTGGTCTTAGGCCTAACCGCAGGCGGCAGAGGCAATGGACAGAAACTACGGACAAGGGCAGCGGACAGGAACAACAGACAAGGGCAGCTGACAGGAACAACGGGGAGCTGGGCCAAAACGCTATGGGAAGCATATAGAGGCTCCAACAAGAGGGACAGGGCATGCTGGGATTTATAGGGAGTGATTATGTGCAACCACCAATTAGGAGCGGACTGGCCCTTTAAATCTGTGACAGCAGGCGGGGACGCGCGCACCAGACGGAGACAGGAGCGGGGCGAGGAAAGACGCCCCCGGGGGCCGAACTAGTCGCAGCGCCGGGTCCCTGCACCGAGACACTAGGAGGGGACGCCGCTGCAGCCCTGACACAGATGAACCCCAAAGACACTTAATGCTGTAGTATCCCACTATGTGTTTTCTTTTCTCTCCTTACACCTTGGTAAACTGTATCACTCTAGTGTCACAAGTTAGGACAGGAGGCCGCTGTTCCTTACTCCAACCACTAGATGTCACTCTTATACAGCACAGCTGCAGATAACTTTTTGTCTAGTAACTTCTTCCTTTAGTCAGTTAGTTAGTGTCTGGCTGCAGGCCGTGTATTCACTTGTTCCTGACACTATTTATCCAACCCCTATGGATTGCTAGAAAAGACAACCTAGGGAAACTGGAGTCAAGGGAGACTGCTCCTTTACCTATGCCAAGGACAAACTAACTGAATAGGACAGCAGACCACCTTAGAGAAAAGGGACGGACATTCTCAAGACTGATCCTACAGTAGAGCACAGTGCAAGTTCAAGCGCTCTCTGCTGTCAAACACTCAGCTTTGTAGGAAGGACACTTCCCCGCCCCCCAAAGCAGAGACCTGGGACTCGTACTACCCCAGAGGACGAGTCACTGGACACTGTGGGGCAGAAGGCGGTTAGGTGGGATGACTGGGACTCATCCATACATGAGTATGAGGATTTTCTTCAAACACTTCACCAGATTTGGGCAGAGTGCCAAGTACACTAGGCAGGGGCCCTCCTATCTGGTACCTATCTCCTGTTGTTGTTTCTTCTATCACCTCACCTATCTACCTGTTGGAGTATTGTATTGTGTTTGTAACAGTCTACAAGAAGATGCTGTGTGCCTGGGGGTGGGAGTTCACAAAACACCAGAACCCACCAGCAGGCCCAGCAGTAGTCCCAGCACCCCGGCCACGGCACTTCTCTTTTTCGGGCGGTGGCTGGACAGTTTCATTGGTGGAGCAGGGAAGCTGCCTGCAATTGGCAGAGGGCCTCTGAGGAACCGTGCTGACTCACGTGATTCTTACAGACACTTTAAATACAACAATTTTAATTCTCAAAAAAATAGATTTTATATTTATAAGGAGTTAGAAAGCTGTATATATATATATATATATATATATATATATATATATATATATATATCTTTAAGCCAAAAGTTTGTTTGCAGTGTAACAGTATGAAGAATAGAAGACAATAGGGCGTCTGTTACCGCTATGCTACATCAATGAGTAGAGATGCTGAGCTGGACAGATGAGCAGGCCCCTCAGGCAGCCGGCCCCTGGGTGGTCTTTTCCCGGACATCAATACTCTGTGTTCTTTTGGCTCTTTGCTGCAGTCAGAGCTCTGCCAGCTCTCCAGCTTCATCCTCCCAGTAACACTGCCGATCTGCAAGATTTTGCCAACTATTTCTTTACTTATCGATAAATAATCAAAACTGCAACATTTACTTCCTATGGCCGAACATCAGGATCCTGTAAGATTATAAGTGTCTGTAAGTTTATAATGAGATGATAAGCAGCGTGCGGCCTGTGTGCAGGGGCAGGAGCTTCTCCTCTGGACTAAGCAGACAGAGAGGCGTCCCTGTAGGTGAGAACCTAGAAGGAGGAGAGGACACGGCCCGAGGCGGCATCGCACACACATCCTCTATACATACAAACAAGCACATGTATGTATCATCTCACCACTCATATACAGCACATGTATCATCTCACCACTCATATACAGCACATGTATCATCTCACCACTCATATACAGCACATGCATCATCTCACCACTCATATACAGCACATGCATCATCTCACCACTCATATACAGCACATGCATCATCTCACTACTCATATACAGCACATGTATGCATCATCTCACCACTCATATACAGCACATGCATCATCTCACCACTCATATACAGCACATGCATCATCTCACCACTCATATACAGCACATGCATCATCTCACTACTCATATACAGCACATGCATCATCTCACTACTCATATACAGCACATGTATGCATCATCTCACCACTCATATACAGCCCATGTATCATCTCACCACTCATATACAGCACATGCATCATCTCACCACTCATATACAGCACATGTATTATCTCACCACTCATATACAGCACATGTATCATCTCACCACTCATATACAGCACATGCATCATCTCACCACTCATATACAGTACATGCATCATCTCACCACTCATATACAGCACATGTATGCATCATCTCACCACTCATATACAGTACATGTATGCATCATCTCACCACTCATATACAGCACATGTATCATCTCACCACTCATATACAGCACATGTATCATCTCACCACTCATATACAGCACATGTATGCATCATCTCACCACTCATATACAGCACATGCATCATCTCACCACTCATATACAGCACATGTATCATCTCACTACTCATATACAGCACATGTATCATCTCACCACTCATATACAGCACATGCATCATCTCACCACTCATATACAGCACATGTATGCATCATCTCACCACTCATATACAGCACATGCATCATCTCACCACTCATATACAGCCCATGTATCATCTCACCACTCATATACAGCACATGCATCATCTCACCACTCATATACAGCACATGCATCATCTCACCATTCATATACAGCACATGCATCATCTCACTACTCATATACAGCACATGTATGCATCATCTCACTACTCATATACAGCACATGCATCATCTCACCACTCATATACAGCACATGCATCATCTCACCACTCATATACAGCACATGCATCATCTCACTACTCATATACAGCACATGCATCATCTCACTACTCATATACAGCACATGTATGCATCATCTCACCACTCATATACAGCACATGCATCATCTCACCACTCATATACAGCCCATGTATCATCTCACCACTCATATACAGCACATGCATCATCTCACCACTCATATACAGCACATGCATCATCTCACCATTCATATACAGCACATGCATCATCTCACTACTCATATACAGCACATGCATCATCTCACCACTCATATACAGCACATGTATGCATCATCTCACCACTCATATACAGCACATGTATGCATCATCTCACCACTCATATACAGCACATGTATGCATCATCTCACTACTCATATACAGCACATGCATCATCTCACCACTCATATACAGCACATGCATCATCTCACCACTCATATACAGCACATGCATCATCTCACTACTCATATACAGCACATGCATCATCTCACTACTCATATACAGCACATGTATGCATCATCTCACCACTCATATACAGCACATGCATCATCTCACCACTCATATACAGCACATGCATCATCTCACTACTCATATACAGCACATGTATGCATCATCTCACCACTCATATACAGCACATGCATCATCTCACCACTCATATACAGCACATGCATCATCTCACCACTCATATACAGCACATGCATCATCTCACTACTCATATACAGCACATGTATGCATCATCTCACCACTCATATACAGCACATGCATCATCTCACTACTCATATACAGCACATGTATGCATCATCTCACCACTCATATACAGTACATGCATCATCTCACCACTCATATACAGCACATGTATGCATCATCTCACCACTCATATACAGCACATGTATCATCTCACCACTCATATACAGCACATGTATCATCTCACCACTCATATACAGCACATGTATGCATCATCTCACCACTCATATACAGCACATGTATCATCTCACCACTCATATACAGCACATGTATCATCTCACCACTCATATACAGCATATGTATCATCTCACCACTCATATACAGCACATGTATCATCTCACCACTCATATACAGCACATGCATCATCTCACCACTCATATACAGCACATGTATCATCTCACTACTCATATACAGCACATGTATGCATCATCTCACCACTCATATACAGCCCATGTATCATCTCACCACTCATATACAGCACATGCATCATCTCACCACTCATATACAGCACATGCATCATCTCACTACTCATATACAGCACATGCAGGGGCGGATTAACTTTACCATAGGCCCCGGGCTGTTCACCAAGCCTGGCCACCCCCACCCCACTGTAACTATGGAAGCACTAGCCTGGTGTTTATAGTACAGGATAGATAATGTCATGATGTCCTGATTTGTGCAAAATTGCCATAAAAAACAGTGATTTTTTGCAAATCATGGCAGAAGTGTAGCCAGGAGACAGTACACCACTGAAAGTATAAGTCTTTTTGGGTGGTCATGGGCCCCCCAGGAGCTCAGGGCCCCGGGCTACCGCCCAAAACGCCCCTATTATAATCCACTACTGAGCACATGTATCATCTCACCACTCATATACAGCACATGCATCATCTCACCACTCATATACAGCACATGCATCTCACCACTCATATACAGCACATGTATCATCTCACCACTCATATACAGCACATGTATCATCTCACCATTCATATACAGCATATGTATCATCTCACCATTCATATACAGCATATGTATCATCTCACCACTCATATACAGCACATGTATCATCTCACTACTCATATACAGCATATGTATCATCTCACCACTCATATACAGCACATGTATCATCTCACCACTCATATACAGCACATGCATCATCTCACCATTCATATACAGCACATTTATCATCTCACTACTCATATACAGCACATGCATCATCTCACTACTCATATACAGCACTTGCATCATCTCCCCAATTATATACAGTAGATCTATGCATCATCTCAATGTTCCTTAACACAAAAAAATGCTCCTATGTGTTGATATTGCTATTACTGTCCATGCTTGTTCCTTCCTCTCAGTAGGTCCCTTACTAGTGACATTGCCCCCCCCCCTAAGAGTCACCCCCCCCCCATCACCAGGAAGTTAGAGCCCTGAGCAGATATCATCTTTCCTCCCCTATGTGGTGTCCCTCCACAGGTGTTGCTATTGATTAAACACTTTGCAAAAGCCTGTACTTTCTTATAAGCAAGTGGTGATGTAGTAGTGATAAAGTTTCGCCACAAGATGTCGCTATTGTGAGTATATGTACTTAGTTGCTGCATAGCTGAAGGATGGAAAGGGTTATTGTTTGTATATATGTCACATGGATCTGTGGACCAATGAGCGTGTTTTCTTCTTCTATCCTATCATTTCTGTCATTACTTCTTCTGTATGCACTCTTCACCCATTCACAGCACACCTTACAGGGGCTGTAGATAGGAAGTCACGTGGGTAGAGAAAGTGGTTGGTCTCTGTAGAGACAAGACACAGCTTACAGTTTCTCCTCAAGTAACTCCACTCAGCACTATGCAGTGTTAAACTCTTTTCTAGAGAGGGCAAGTCAGAGATAATCTCAACCCACGCCGTGGACTAGGAGAGTCACAGTGCAGGACAGTATTCACAAAGGCAGAAAGCTAGGAACTGATCTGGATAGAGCAAAGTTGCTAGAAGCCTATAAACTCTATCTCGCAGCGCGGTTGTCGGCAGGGAACCCTCACCATTCTGCTCATCCCAGGTAACAAGGTCTGGGGCTTGTGTCACCCACTATGATGGGTCCCCCAACACTAGTAGGGTGATAGGTGGTTAATTTCGACAAGAGTGAATGCACAGGCACAAGTATTTTCTCTCAAGTATTCTTATACATCTACCTCATCCTCCAACATCCTGGCAGAGCACAATACTACTTGGGTTTGGACTCCTCTCTCTGCTCCTCTGATTCTTCTTTGTACCTCTCAACACACAACCCAGTCGGCACGACTGTACTCCTTTCTCTCTACTCTCATTCCAGATCTGGATCCTGAACTACTAAGTGTCTTATCAAGTGTAAAATATCCTGTCAATGCAAAACTGTATGTTTTGCTGCACACAAGTATCGTCAGAGTAAAAAAGATTTTATTTATGATAAAGAGACTCTGTGATTCCTAGTCTCACACCAACACAGCACACGAACACTCCTTGGGACATTTCCCCTTTCTGTGGGTAGCAGTACCAATAGTCCGGGTGGGTCACTACTCCACTTCGGACCACCGTGACAACAGCCCATGGGACCCCGAAACAACCCGGCAGGTCACTGTCAACAGGGGGACAAGATGTAACCGGCCCTTTAAAATAGCACTGGCACTGGCGCCACGACATAACATCCTAGGGTCCGGCTAAGCACCAAAACCCCTATTGCCCTGAAGATAAGTGCCCCAACGAGAAGAGTCGCCCTAACTGTACATGTTAAGGTGGGGGAGCCATCTTTATTGTTTCGGGACTGTATCCTGTATTTGCTTAGTGCGCCACAACTTTCAAGCAGAAAGAGCCCGCCAACAAATCCGCGGGAAAACTCTGCCAAAAGCCCACCAACGCACACCAGCGCCACCTTGCAGCAGAACCAGAAGTCCTCCAGCGCCATCTTACTACCCTCACTCATCCAGTGGCACACTACGAGTCCCATACAACCTAAAAACAGCATTAGAGGCTACTAGAACCATCCTACAGCAGCCTCCACCACACCGAGATACACTATGTCTGCCATAGATAGTGATGACCCGCCAGTTGTTGGTGCCTCCACGCCCCCACCCAAATCATCAGCTTCACCTGCATCTCCAGCCACCCCCTGCTGCTGTCTCATCAGTCCCCGCTATGGCAGCTCACCCTGCTTCTATCTTCCTCCCCCCAATTAATCTGCCATTTTACCCGGGTACCCCAAGAACACTGGCCCATTTTAGTGAGAAGCTTTGCAGGTCTTAAAAATTTCTCCCCTTGTCTCCTGAGCAGCAGGTGGAGATCCTCTTGGACCAGTTAGAAGGACCAGCACCTGAGGAGGTCCGCACCTGGGCACCCGCTCACAAGACCAGCGTTGATGCCATCCTCCGCAAGCTTAAGGAAGAGTTTGAGATCCAGTCACCATAAGAAGTAAGACTCAGGTTCTATGACAGGCGTCAGAAGCCAGGTGAGACTCTAAGAGTCTATGCACTCGCACTACACGCTGCCTTCAGAGCTGTGTGCCAGCTAGACACCTTCACACCTGCAGATGCAGAGCACATCATAATGGACAGATTTATAGAGGGTGTAGATTCCAGGCCCACACAAGATAGACTATGGGAGTTAGCCAAACAAAACCCAGGCTTGCCGTGGCACTCAAGTCACTTAGCCCTCCAGGCACCGGTGATCCCCCTGCAGAAGCAGTCTACGCTACTCCTTCCCCCTAAGGTCTGGCTGTTGCATCTGTTTTACCAGCACCTTCTGCTATTCCACCTAGTCAGGCTCTACAAGCTGCAACTGCCCGTTAACCCTCTGCAAGAACAGGTGGAAGCAATGACAGAGACTCTCAAAAGTGTATATCATGCCTTAAAAGACTTACAAGCGCCCCTTGCTTCCAGTTCTAGGGAGTCCTCTTGCAGCTGACCACGTTCACCTGCACCCCATATTCGGCTTGCCAGCCCTGAACTTCCTCCACCTAGGAGAGGACCCCCTCCTAAGAGACCTTACTGTTCTTTCTGTAGGAGATCTGGCCATTACAGGCGTGATTGCTACCAGTTAAACGAGCTGCCCCAAGGAAAGGAAAACCCCCAAGGTCCAAGAAGGCGTCCAAATGGGAATCAAGGTTCTTATCGTCTTGCCCCTATGTCCTGGTTAACGGTATCCCCTTAAAAGCACTCAGACACTGGCTCCCAAGTTACCACTCTTGATCAAGTGTTCAAAAAGCATTTGGATTGTACTGAACTGTCTGGTGAATTTCCAGGAGGTCTGTCACTCGTTGCAAGTAATGGTACACCCCTACCCCAGGTTGGTTACTGGGAAGCTACAATTCAGTTAGGTAGAGACAGGATACCAGGTCAAGGTATAATTGTGACTGAAAATTATGGTAGCACGAGTTCTGATATGGTACTAGGTATGAATGTAATCAGGCACTGTTTCAGTGATGTCCTTGAAGCCTTGCATGCCTCTCTTTCTTTTGTTCCCCTTTCTGACAGGTCCTCCGTCCAGAAAGCTAACAGCCAACTTAGTGCTTAACCGAAATTCACGAATTCCAAGGGAGAGATATACGGAGTCAGAATTGCAGACGATGTCCAGTAGTCCTTCCGGCCAATAGTAAAGTGGTGATCTGGTGCAGAGCACGACCCGGCATAGGGAATGAAGACTACCAAGCCGCCCAAGAACCATTTAAAGTGGTAGTGCGGCGCTAAACAATTATTCACAAAAAAACACACATTACAAAGTTAGACAACTTTGTAATGTATGTTATGTATGTGAATGGCCCCCATCCCCGTGTTTCCCCCCACCCACGCTAGACCCGGAAGTGTGGTGCCTTATACTCACCGCATCTCGTGTCGACCCCCGTCCGCCATCTTGGGACAATGACGTAGTCTTCGGGAGGCCGGCTGAACCGCTCCATCCGTCCCTTATGCCGGCCCCCTCTGCTGCGTGATAACTGTGCTCAGTTATGCTCAGCCAATCGCAGCTGAGCAGCTGGTGATGCGGAAGAGGGGGGCCGGCATGAGGGACGGATGGAGCGGAACGAGATGCGGTGAGTATAATGCACCACACTTCCGGGTCTAGTGTGGGTGGGGGGAAACACGGGGAAGGTGGCCATTCACATACATAACATACATTACAAAGTTGTATAACTTTGTAATGTGTGTTATTTTGTGAATAATTGTTTAGCGCCGCACTAACCCTTTAATGTCGAAGGACATCCTCTCATCAGAGTAGCCAGAAGCCTTGTCACTGTCTCTAATGAGTACCCCTCCGTCTGGTGAACCTCAGTAGTGTCCTGGCCCAACTTCCTAAGTACCATGCAGTGGCCAAGCTGTACTAACTGCATTCAGAAGATGTCCTGAAGGAGAACCCTAAGGTTAACCAGAGGTCAGTCAACCTTAGTTCTGCTTCCACACCTAATACCCCTTGGTGGTCTGATATCCACATAGGAGATGCCAATACTCCTTCAGAACACATTAATGGAGTCCTTAAGGTGGTAAAGAGACATCATCTGGCCTTCAGCAAGAATCCTCTTGACTATGGGAAAACCACCTTACTACAGCATCACATAAATACAGGTGAGAACCCGGAAATCAAGGAGCCTCATCATCCCATAGCACCAGCAATGTACCAACCAGTTGAACTTATTCGAGAAATGAAAGACACTGGTGTAATCCAAGACTGCTAAAGTCCTTGGGCTGCCCCCATTGTCCTGGTCAAGAAGAAAGATTGTGCCAGTCACTTCTGTGTAGACTACAGGAAGCTCAACAATGTCACTCACAAGGATGCCTATCCTCTCCCTAGGAGAGCACTGGGATCAGCCTCCTACTTCTCCACCTTGGACTTAACCAGCGGATACTGACAGGAACCAGTAGCCCTAGAAGATTGGGAGAAAACTGCTTTCACTACTCCCATGGAACTATATGAATTCACTTAAATGCGTTTTGGCCTGTGCAATGCACCTGCAACCTTTCGGCGTTTAATGGTCTTGGCCATGTTAACTTCCAAAGTGTCCTGCTGTACCTCAATGATGTCATCATGTATTGTGGCTCCTAACAGGACCATCTACAGCACCTGATGGAAGTCTTCTAAGTCTTTATTCGTCACGGCTAAAAATCAAGCCATCCAAGTGTCATCTGCTGAAGCCCCGTGTCAATTACCTAGGCCATGTTGTGAGTTCTACAGGCGTTCAGCCTGACCCAGAAAAGATAGCTGCTGTCACCAATTGGGCTACACCCAAGACTGTCAAAAACATCAGAAGTTTCCTGGGATTCACTGGGTACTACAGGCGCTTTATCCCACACTTGGCCCAAATTGCTGCTCCTCTGACAGAGTTGTTGTGCGGCTGCCCAAAAGATGTTCCTAGGAAGAGACTGTCCATTAACTGGCAACAGGAACAAGAAGAAGCTTTTCAAGCCTTGAAAGCCCCCCTTACTCAACTTCCAATCCTGGCCTACCCGATTACACCCAGCCATTCCGTCTGTACACTGATGCCAGCTATCAAGGCCTAGGAGCTGTTCTTTCGCAGGTCCAAGATAATAAAGAGAGTAATCGTGTATGCCAGCAGAAGCCTCAGAGAAAGCGAGAAAAAAGGATTAAAATTATAGCTCATTCAAACTGGAACTCCTGGCCTTAGGGCCCTATTCCACCGGACATTATCGTTCAGATTATCGTTAAATCGTTTAAATCTAAACGATAATCGTTCGGTTGAAATGCAGTTAATGATTAACGACCGAACGAGAAATTGTTGATCGCTTAATAAGACCTGGACCTATTTTTATGGTTGCTCATTTGCAAAACATTCGCAAATCATTCGCATTGAATAAGACGTAATTTGGTCGTTCGCAGTAGATATGAACGCAATAGAGAAGAAATAGCGAAGAAAAAACGAACGCAAATACGATCATAAGAACCGTTTCCAGTTCTTTCACAATAGCGGTTGTTTGAGATCGTTAATCATTAACGATTATGCGAACGATAATCGTCCGGTGGAATAGGGCCCTTAGTCTGTGCTTTCACAGAGAAATTCAAAGATTATCTGGCAGTCTCCAGTTTCACCATGTACATGGATAACAACCCTCTGGCGCACCTTAATACTGCCAAACTGGGTGCCCTAGAGCAGAGATGGGCCTCGCGTCTGGCGAACTTCAGCTTCACCATCATGTACCGCAGTGGCAAGGCCAACGTGAATGCTGATGAATTATTCCGCTTGCAAACCGGTGAAGAGCCATCATCTGAAGATCAGTGGAAAGATGTCGAGATGTCATCCTTCTATGACTGCTTTCCTTGTCAAGAGGTGGCAACCCTGGTCAAACAAGAGCAGGAAGGTCCTAAAATCGACCCTCGGCATGACCTGCACAAATGGAAGCTACTACACGCAGAGAGCCGTGTGCTTGGGGAACTCCAAGATTACCTGCTTACAGGCAGGGTACCTGTCAGACTGCGTTAAACTCACCCAGACATTGAGCTACAGAGACTCTGGCGGCAAAGAAAACATCTCTTTCTGCAGAGAGGCCTACTTCTCAGAAACTCAGATCTTAGACCCTGTCACAGGAGAAAGGGTTCAATAGATCCGCATTCCCAGGCAAGATGCCAAGATGATCTTAGATGCCTACCATGATCTGTCCGGCAACTTCGGAGTACACAAAACAGAAACTACCATACCGAGAAGATTCTATTGGGTCGGTATAAAAAATGACATTGAAGGTTGGTGTCAAAATTGCCATGATTGCCGTCTTGACAAACGAGGTAAGACAGATGCCAGAGCCACTCTACATCCCATCAGCACCTTGAGACTGGGAGAAATTGTGGCCATAGACCATGTGAAATTGGCCCCTACTAGATCCGGCTACAGCTACACCCTGACCATGATTGACCACTACAGTAAGGGTTCTTTTCCACTGGCCGAGCAGGGCCCGATCAACAATGTAAACGAGCGCCAATCTGCTAGATCGGTACTCGTTTACTGGGCCTATTCCACGGCCCGATGATCATTGAGCGAGGGCTGCAGGGACATAGTTACCGATGTCTTTGCAGCCCTTGCAGCATACATTACCTGCCAGGGCTTCTCCTCCTCTCAGTTTTCCTCCCGGGGTCCCGCGGCGCAGCATTAACTCCGGTGCAGCCTGTCTGAGCTGTCAGATCGCTCAACCAATCACTGGCCGCGGTGGTCCTGGCCTGTGATTGGCTGAGCGGTCTGACAGCTCAGTTAGGCTGCTCCGGAGCTGCTGATGCTGTGCCGTGGGACCCAGGGAGGAAGACGGAGCGAAGGAGAAGTCCTGCCAGGTAATGTATGGTGCTTCTCAAATTGTCAGTCGCCCGCCGCGCACCGCTATTCCACTGTAGCAATGCGCGGTGGGGGACTGATTATTTTAGGTCTGGCCCTAAATAAACGATCAGCCAATGACACGATCATCGGCTGATCGTTTTCTCTATTCCACCGAGCGATAATCGGCCGAACTGGGCCGATTAGTAGGCAGTAGTCGTCCCAGTGAAGGACCTGACAGCAAGAACTACAGCTACTATGCTAGATCACCATTACATCAAGGACTATGGTTGCCTTGAAGCCATTTTCTCAGACCAAGGTCCGGTGTTTGAATCTCAGCTCCTCCAAGAACTCTGTCAATATCACAAGTGCAAGAGACTCAGAACCATGGCGTATCACCCCCCAGGGAAATGGACTGTGTAAACGCATGAATCAGGTGGTCATCAACATGCTGAGAACTGCTGCAGTATCTAAGCCGGGTGAATGGCCTGACCTTCTGGGAGAACTAGTTGAAATCTACATTAACACGGCTCATTGTTCTACTGGCTATACTCCTTTCTACTTGATGTTCGCGCGACAAGGTCAACTACCTAAGGACCGGGCCTTAGGCATCCAAGTTACAGATTCAGCTAACCTTCTACCACAGACAGACTGGGTTCAAGAACACCAGCAGAGAATCCAAGAAGCCCAAGAGATAGTCAACAATAGAATGAAAGAAGCTTGTCACCGTCAAGAGGAAGATTATAACCGGCGTGCCAAAGTCTGGCTGAAAGATGGTAATCGTTCTGGGAAACTTGATCCACTATGGGATCCACCATAGGAAGATTCCTATACCATCATCTCTATTCCCCATGAAGCTACTGGCGTGTACCAGATTAAAAAAAAATGGAAGATTGCCTATGATTGTCCATCGCAACAGACAGACTCTGCAGCAACAGAGACTTACCCTATCAAATCTTGGCTGCTGAAAGTGTAAAAAAATATACTGTTCCGGCTCGCCTGCCTTTAATAGGAGAAGTGCTCCTGAACACAGAACCTCTCTATTTACCCTGCAGCCTGACTACTGGTCCGGTTCCAGCAGAGGTTCCCTATGGTCAGCCAAGAAACCCAGATCATCTCCCTTCCTATGATCCGTTGGACAACTACCAACTTGACTACGTTATCTTCCCAGAAGGGAGTCTGTAATTGAGGAGGTCTGCAAGATCAACCAAAGGTCACCCACCTGCTCGCTACCATGACCTGGTTTTTGTTTAGTTTTGCCCCTCGATTTATTCTTTCCCTCATAGTTGTAATACATCCAAAATGGATATACAAATGTATGTATAGGTAATCGCTCAATGTTCAGCTTCTGTAATATGAGTCACAAACACACTCTTCTGCACATTGATGCGCTTTTTTGCACATTGATGCGCTTTTTTGCACTAGGTCAGCACGCTATGCACTTTACATTTGCACATAGTTATTCACACTATATGGAGTTTTTAGTCATAATTTTTGGTTTTATTGTTTGTTTGCTTTTGGTTGCTTCAATTAAATTTATTACCATGATTTTGTCGTTTTTAGCACTTTTTCACCTATGATGTATGATCTACATATACATATACTTGATTATGTGACACGTAGTTTCCGATACTTTATGTATTTGCTTAATGTGTTATATTATATTTTCTTGCTCTCCATCACATAATATTGTATTATCTTATTTTATTTATTTCATTATTGTATCCTACCTCTGCCATTATGTTATCCTTGCCTGGTGGGCGTCTCTACTGGGGGCGCTGCTGCGGGGAGGACGGGTCACGGTGACGTAGTTTGCCGTGGCCGGCCTTCCCCCCGGCGCGCGCGTCTGGTGACGTCACATCCGGCGGGACGGACCTAGACCGCATGCTGCATGCCGCCGATTATGGACTACAGGTGCGTTTTCCATTACAATTGTAATGGGGATCAGGTATATAAGACCAATCCTGCTGTGATGACGTCACCCCCTGATGAAGGAGACGAAACGTACGTCGGGGTTTGGCGGCATCCAGGACGGGCAGTGAACTGTGAATGGGTATGTTCTGCACTTTGCTTTATGTATTACAGCACTTAGTCACCTTACCATAGATGGTTTATTTAGGACACTATCTGGGCTTTAGAGCCACATACCTTGTTACATATGCCATTAGTGCATGGTTTTGACTATCTCTTAGTAGTTTACAGCGGGGTGCAGCCTGTATCATTAGGTTACCCTGACCTGCCCGTACCTGAGGTGCTGTTTTCCATGTGTGGTTTTCTGAACTTTTTACTGCTACTCTGTTGTTAGATTTTTAATCAATAAAGTTTTGGATTCTAATATTTAGTTTTTGTCGACTCCAGTAAATTATTACACGTAAGGTCTTTCATCCCTCATAGTTGTAAGTAGTGTAGTTAACTTTAGCTTAGTTAGAGACTTATAATAAAAGAAAAGCCATGGACTAAATGGACTTATTCTATTATATATAGGTTGCTCTCAAGGACTCTTTATTTTATTTTATTTATCTTTAGTTATGTGCACTATGGACAATAGGATTATTGCCTTGATGGTGTGAAACTGTTATTTTATATGTTTGCATTTTATAACCCATGCTGTGCCTTAACCAAATGTCCAGTCTTTTTCTCAAGGTGTTACGCTGTGGACGGCTTTTCTCAAGTGGGGGTGTATGTGGTGTCCCACCATGGGTGTTGCTATTGGTTACACCCTTCGCAAAAGCCTGTACTTTCTTATAAGCAAGTAGTGATGTAGTAGATAGTTTCGCCACAAGATGTTTCTATTGTGAGTACATGTACAGCTGAAGGATGGAAAGAGTTATTGTTTGTTTATATGTCACATGGATCTGTGGACCAATGAGAGTACTTTCTTATTCTATCCTATCATCTCTTTCTTTACTTCTTCTGTATGCACTCTTCACCCATTCAAAGCACTCCTTACAGGGGCTGTAGATAGGAAGTCACGTGGGTAGAGGAAGTGTAAGGGTCTTCGCAGTTGGTCTCTGTAGAGACAAGACACAGCTAACAGTTAAACTCTTTTCTAGAGAGGACAAGTCAGAGATCATCTTAACCCACGCCGTGGACTAGGAGAGTCACAGAGCAGGACAGTATCCACAAAGGCAGAAAGCTAGGAACTGATCCGAATAGAGCAAATTTGCTAGAAGCCTATGAACTCTATCTCGCAGCGTGGTTGTCAGCAGGGAACCTTCTCCATTCTGCTCATCCCAGGTAACAGGGTCTGGGGCTTGTGTCACCCACTAGGACAGGTCCCTCGACACTGGTAGGGCAATAGGTGGTTCACTCAGACAAGAGTCGATGCACGAGCACAAGTATTCTCTCTCAAGTTTTCTTTTATTTCTACCTCCAACATCCTGGCAGAGCACAGTACTACTTGGGTTGGGACTCTCACGACATCCTCCTCTCTGCTCCTTTGATTCTTCTTTGTATCTCTCAACGCGCAACCCAGTCGGCACGACTGTACCACTCTCTCTCTACTCTCATCGCAGATCTGGATCCTGAGCTACTAAGTGTCTTATCAAGTGTAAACTATCCGCAGAGTAAACAAGATTTTATTTATCATAAAGAGACTCTGTGATTCCTCGTCTCACACCAACACAGCACACGAACACTCCTTGGGACATTTCCCCTTTCTGTGGGTGGCAGTACCAATAGTCCGAGTGGGTCACTACTCCACTCTGAATCACCGTTACAACAGCCCAAGGGACCCTGCAATAACCCGTCAGTTCATTGTCCACATGGGAACAAGGTGTAACCGGCCCTAAAATAAAAGCAGGTGTGCCACCATACCTGTGTGCCCACCGGCACTGGCATCACAACACAACACCCTAGGGTCCAACCTCCATAGAACTGGTGTAACACTTCACCACCTAGCAAGTGACCGGCCATTCCTCCACCATACCTCCGCGGGGGCACACCATACCCTACACAACACAATGACTGGTGGTTAGTGATCAGGATGGTGTCGTACTGTCCTGCACTCACACTCATAGCCCCAGTGGTCAAGTACTCTCTGAGGTAAAATACATATGTATCATTTTTCCATATATAGTTCTATATAGTTAAGTTCTCAAACTTAATTGGTTCCGGAAGGCAGTTTGAGAACCGAGCAGTGTTTTCTCATAGGAAATAATGTAAATGTGTTTAATTGGTTCCAGCACCCACCAATAATTACCTACAGTACCCATATATTACATTGATAAGTGTCCAGTGTAATCTCTACAGTACATTACAGAACATCATACTGTACAGGAAATTATACACAAGAATCTTTCAACAAAACCAGCAATTATATTACAGTAGTCACTAACTCACTCATCCTTTACTGTATAGCGTCCCCCCCCCCCCCCCGCCATCCCAGTACATCCCAGCATGGGAGATGGTGGTGCACTGACTGTACTACTACTGTACTGTATATGCACTCCAGCAGTCTTATACAGTACTGTACTGTATGTGAAGCCTCACCAGTGCTGAACTCATCAGTTACAACCCACCATCCACGCACAGAAAAACGTTTAGGATACCGAGTACTTCAAGACTGGGAGCCCGAAAAGTGTTTGAGAACCAAAGCAAACTTTTCTTGAAAATACAGTTTGAGTTCCAAGCAGTTTGAGAACCGAGCAGTTCAAGAACCAAGGTACCACTGTATGTATATATATATCATAAAAATCAAAGTCTGTCTGTCTGTCCTTCTGTCTGTCTGTCTGTCTGTCCTCTATAGACTTCCAAACGCCTGAACCGTTTGACCCCAAATTTGGCACACAGATACATTGGGTGCCCAGGAAGGTTAGAGCGAAGGTCCCGTCCCCGCCAGATGTACAGGAGGGGAGGGGGAGGGGAAAGAGAGGCGCCCCATAGAGATGAATGGGAAAATCTCCTCACTGCACACACAGGTGATATAATTAGCTGCAGCAGACACGGCAGTTGGAGCCTTAGCAACCAATAGGATTACTGCTTTCATTTTCACAGGGAGCAATGGTTGCTAGGGAAGCTGCCTCACAACATCCACAGTAATAACTGGTAGACCCCCTACTCCATCTATACAGTACAGGTATACAGGACCCCCTACTCCATCTATACAGTACATGTATACAGGACCCCCTACTCCATCTATACAGTACATGTATATACAGGACCCCCTACTCCATCCATACAGTACATGTATACAGGACCCCCTACTCCATCTATACAGTACATGTATATACAGGACCCCCTACTCCATCTATACAGTACATGTATATACAGGACCCCCTACTCCATCTATACAGGACATGTATATACAGGACCCCCTACTCCATCTATACAGTACATGTATATACAGGACCCCCTACTCCATCTATACAGTACATGTATATACAGGACCCCCTACTCCATCTATACAGTACATGTATATACAGGACCCCCTACTCCATCCATACAGTACATGTATACAGGACCCCCTACTCCATCTATACAGTACATGTATACAGGACCCCCTACTCCATCTATACAGTACATGTATACAGGACCCCCTACCCCATCTATACAGTACATGTATATACAGGACCCCCTACTCCATCTATACAGTACATGTATACAGGACCCCCTATTCCATCTATACAGTACATGTATATACAGGACCCCCTACTCCATCTATACAGTACATGTATATACAGGGCCCCCTACTCCATCTATACAGTACATGTATATACAGGACCCCCTACTCCATCTATACAGTACATGTATATACAGGACCCCCTACTCCATCTATACAGTACATGTATATACAGGGCCCCCTACTCCATCTATACAGTACATGTATATACAGGGCCCCCTACTCCATCTATACAGTACATGTATATACAGGGCCCCCTACTCCATCTATACAGTACATGTATCCAGGACCCCCCTACTCCATCTATACAGTACATATATATACAGGACCCCCTACTCCATCTATACAGTACATGTATATACAGGGCCCCCTACTCCATCTATACAGTACAGGTATACAGGACCCCCTACTCCATCTATACAGTACATGTATACAGGGCCCCCTACTCCATCCATACAGTACATGTATATACAGGACCCCCTACTCCATCTATACAGTACATGTATATACAGGACCCCCTACTCCATCTATACAACACATGTATATACAGGACCCCCTACTCCATCCATACAGGACCCCCTACTACATCTATACAGTACATGTATATACAGGGCCCCCTACTCCATCTATACAGTACATGTATATACAGGGCCCCCTACTCCATCTATACAGTACATTTATACAGGACCCCCTACTCCATCTATACAGTACATGTATATACAGGACCCCCTACTCCATCTATACTGTACATGTATATACAGGACCCCCTACTCCATCTATACAGTACATGTATATACAGGACCCCCTACTCCATCTATACAGTACATGTATACAGGGCCCCCTACTCCATGTATACAGTACATGTATATACAGGGCCCCCTACTCCATCTATACAGTACATGTATATACAGGGCACAACAGGTATACCAAACTGTGACTGGGTAACACTGCTACACCAGACCTGACCAATACCGCCATACTGTGCTGGATAACACTGTCATACCAGACCTGACCAATACCGCCATACTGTGACTAGATAACACCTCCATACCAGACCTGACCAATACCAACATACTGTGACTGGGTAACACCGCCACACCAGACCTGACCAATACCGCCCTACTGTGACTGGATAACACTGCCACACCAGACCTGACCAATACCGCCATACTGTGACTGGATAACACTGCCATACCAGACCTGACCAATACCGCCATACTGTGCTGGATAACACTGTCATACCAGACCTGACCAATACCGCCATACTGTGACTGGATAACACTGCCATACCAGACCTGACCAATACCGGCAAACTGTGACTGGATAACACCGCTATACCAGACCTGACCAATACCACCATACCGTGACTGGATAACACCCCCATACCAGACATGACCAATACCGACACACTGTGACTGAATAACACTGCCATACGGGTAAATACAACCCTGCAGGTATACAGGACACTACAGGTATACAGGACCCCCACAAAACTATATACTACAGGTATACAGGACCCCAAACTTTACACTACAGGTATACAGGACCCCAAAACTATATACTACAGGTATACAGGACCTCCACCAACTATATACTTCAGGTATACAGGACCTCCACCAACTATATACTACAGGTATACAGGACCCCAAACTATACACTACAGGTATACAGGACCCCAAAACTATACACTACAGGTATACAGGAACTCTACCAACTATATACTACAGGTATATAGGACCCCAAACTATACACTACAGGTATACAGGACCTCAAAACCATACACTACAGGTATACAGGACCTACACAAACTCTATAATACAGGTATACAGCACCTTCACCAACTCTATACTACAAGTATACAGGACCCCAAATATACTACAGGTATACAGGAACTCCACCAGCTATATACTACAGGTATATAGGACCCCAAACTATACACTACAGGTATACAGGACCTCCACCAACTTTATACTATAGTTATACAGGACCCTCAAACTATTTACTACAGGTATACAGGACCCCCGAACTATATACTACAGGTATACAAGACCTCCACCAATTATACACTACAGGTATCCAGGACCCTCAAACTATAAACTACAGGTATACAAGACCTCCACCAACTATACATTACAGGTATACAGCACCAACTATATACTACAGGTATACAGGACCCCCAAACTATACAGTACAGGTATACAGGACCTTCACCAACTGTACACTGCAGGTATACAGAACCTCCCTCAACTATACACTATAGGTATACAGCCCCCCGAACTATGCACTACAGATATGCGAGACCCCTAAAAACTATACATTGTGGGTATACAGAACCCCTCCACCTATGCACTACAGGTATACACTAATTCCACTGATTAACTCAGATGAAACAATACCTTTAGCTTGGCCTCCTGGGCACCTTAGAACAAATCTAATTAACACACTGACACTTTATACCCGGGCAGCGCCGGGTACATTTTCTAGTATATATATATAAATCTATTTCCCCTACATGGCTTATGTCATAGAAGAAAAAGAAGAACCCAATCGCACAATGTTTCCTTCGGATTGTCCAGCCTAATAAGAAACATTGAAAAAAATGTTCTCATTAAAAACCCAAAGGCCGTTGCCAGACGTGACTATGGTGGGAAGGGTTAAGTAAGGGAACTTGGGTTTCAGAATAATAAAAGTTTTCAGCAAATAGACAATGTATTTGCAGTAACAACTAGATTTGCATTTCCAGGGAAATACATAGTGCTTGAAAAGAGCGCCCGTTTACCAGTGACTTCCTTTTAACTTTAATGCTGGGTGTCGTCCCTTGAAGAGTAACTTATGTCCCATCACTTTAAGAACAACTTGGTTCCCGTCCCTTTAAGAGTGACATGGGTCCCTTTATGAGTGACCTGGGTCGCTTAAGAGCGACATGGGTCCCTTCGCTCTTAAAGGGAACCAGATCGCTCTTGAAGGGACCCATTTCGCTCTTAAAGGGATCCAGGTGACACTTAAAGGGACCCATTTTGCTCTTAAAGGACAACTCCGGCGGGACCCCCCCCCCCCAAAAAAAAACACAGACACACACAGACACCATACTCACCATCCCTCCGGTGACGATCGCCACTCCATTCGCCTGCCGTCCGCCTCACCGTCACCTGCCTCCGCCGTCCAGCGATGTCTCTTGCTTCCGGGTCCATGAGAGAGAAAAGGCTGCCAGTGCGCTTGCGCACCGGCAGCCTTTTCATTGGCTGGAGCGCATCACATGGCTTCCAGCAAGCTCAGCCAATCAGGGCTGAGCAAGCTGGAAGCCATGTGATGCACTCCAGCCAATGAAAAGGCTGCTGGTGCGCATGTGCACCAGCAGCCTTTTCTCTCCCATTCATTCTCAATGAAGACGCCGAAGAGGAAGAAGACCCGGACCGCCCCCAGCTCTGACATCACCCGACACCAGAGAAGAGGACCGTGACGACCGTAATAGGTAATGTATACATTCTTTAACTTCCGGGGTGGGGGGTCGGGGGAAGGGGGCCAGACCGGGTATTTAACCACATTACAAAGTTATATAACTTTGTAATGTGTGTTAAATAAGCCAAAAAAAAATTCCGCCGGAGTTGTCCTTTAAAGATACCCATTTTGCTCTTAAAAGGGACCCAGGTCGCTCTTAGAGGGACCCAGGTCGCCCTTAAGGGGACCTAGGTAGCTCTTAAAGGGACCCAGGTCGCTCTTAAATGGACCCAGTTCGCTCTTAAAGGGACCAATTTCACGCTTAAAGGGACACATTTCGCTCTTAAAGGGACCCAGGTTGCTCTTAAAGGGACCCATTTTGCTCTTAAAGGGACATATTTTGCTCTTAAAGGGACCCATTTTGCTCTTAAAGGGACCTATTTCGCTCTTAAAGGGAACCAAGTGACTCTTAAAGGGACATATTTCGCTCTTAAAGGGACCCATTTCACTCTTACAGGGACCCAGATCGCTCTTAAAGGGACACAGGTCGCTATTAAAGGGACCCAGGTTGCTATTAAAGGGACCCATTTTGCTCTTAAAGGGACCCAGGTTGCTCTTAAAGGGACCAAGATCGCTCTTAAAGGGACCAAGATCGCTCTTAAAGGGACCCAGGTTGCTCTTAAAGGGACATATTTCGCTCTTAAAGAGACCCAGGTCGCTCTTAAAGGGGCCCATTTTGCTCTTAAAGGGACCAATCTCGCTCTTAAAGTGACGCAGGTCGCTCTTAAAGGGACCCAGGTCGACCTTAAAGGGACCCATTTTGCTCTTATAGGGACCCAGGTCACTCTTAAAGGGACCCAGGTCGCTCTTTAAGGGACCCATTTCGCTCTTAAAGGGACATGTTTCGCTCTTAAAGGGACCCATTTTGATCTTAAAGGGACCCAGGTCACTCTTAAAGGAACCCATTTTGCTCTTAAAGGGACATATTTCGCTCTTAAAGGGACCAATTTTGCTCTTAAAGGAACATATTTCGCTCTTAAAGGGACCCATTTTGCTCTTAAAGGGACACATTTTGCTTTTAAAGGGACCCAGGTAGCTCTTAAAGGGATCCATTCTGCTCTTAAAGGGCCCTATTTCGCTCTTAAAGGGACCCATTTAGAGCGACTTGGGTCCCTTTAAGAGCTACTGTCACGGCCGCGGCGGTTTCCCGCGTTCCGGGTCACCGCCGCGACCGCCTCCTGTCCCATGCAGCCGCCGGGATCCTTGTGTAGGGACCCGGCGCTGCTGCTAGTTCGGCCCCTGGGGCGCCTCACCTCTCCTCCATTCCTGTCTCGGTCTGTGCCGGCCGGTGCGCGCGTCCCCGCCTCCTAGGGCGCGCGCGCGCCGGCTGTCTCAGATTTAAAGGGCCAGTCCGCCCTTAATTGGTTGTTGCACCAATCACTCCCCTATAAATCCCAGCATGCCCTGTCCCTTGGGTTGGAGCCTCTACATGCTTCCCATAGCGTTTGGCCCAGCTCCCTGTTGTTCCTGACCTTAGTCCTTGTCCCTTGTTCCTGTCTTCAGTCCTTGTCCCTAGTCCTTGCCCGCTGCCTTCCCATTGTTCCTGAGTCCTGTCCGCCATCTGCGAGCACGTCTACAGTCCTCTGCCTGCACTATCTCCTGCCTACTGCTCCTGCCACGCCTCGCCTGCCATCACTAGCAACCAAGCCAGGGGTAGCGACCTGGGGGTCGCCTGCCGCAGCAAGTCCATCCCGCCTTGCAGCGGGCTCTGGTGAAAACCAGCGGCCCCTTAGACTCCGCTCCCTGGTGAGGTTAGTGCTATCGCTAGTGACGGTCCAGTGGATCCACTACTCCAGGCGTTACAGCTACTTATGTAATTCCCCTTACACAGCGACTTGGTTACCATCCCTTTAAGAGTGGCTTCGGTACCGTCCCTTTAAGAGCTGCTAGGGTACTGCCCCTTTAAGAGTGGCTTGGGTACCGTCCCTTTAAGAGCGGCTTGGGTACCGTCTCTTTAAGAGCGGCTTGGGTAACGTCTCTTTAAGAGCAACTTGGGTACTGTCCCTTTAAGAGCGGCTTGTGTACCATCCCTTTAAGAGCGGCTTGGGTACCGTCTCTTTAAGATGGGCTTGTGTACCTTCCCTGCTACATGGCTGCCTCAGCTCTGCTATTTTACTGACTGAACTCTGCTACTTATAATGGTAAAGATCATTGCTCGGTTACCATGACAATCTTACTCATGTCGGAGAGACAAAATCGTTAAGGACCTCCCATATATTACATCTTCTATTGGCCAATAGTGAACATGTGACTGTGGATGTTGTGATACATTGCCGACAGGACCTTAGAATTCCTATTGGCTGCTATATTTCAGCTATTTGCATATGTGCTGTGATTGGCTGTTAGTGGTTAGAGTGTGGCCATTATGTGCAATGGGCCATTATTTTCTATGGGAAATTAGGGGTCTTTAAACGTAAATTTCTTAAAAACGACAAATAGGATCGAAACGAAAAATAGATAGCACACCACACACCGCCGAGGGCTTCGAAACGCAGTTTGAATGGAGTCTGTGCGCAAAGCGGTTCGGGCTGTATTATGCGCAGAAAAATGAGAAGAAGAAGAAGAAGAACAAGAAGAAGAAGAACAAGAAGAAGAAGAACAAGAAGAAGAAGAAGAACAAGAAGAAGAAGAAGAACAAGAAGAAGAAGAAGAACAAGAAGAAGAAGAAGAACAAGAAGAAGAAGAAGAACAAGAACAAGAAGAAGAAGAACAAGAAGAAGAAGAACAAGAAGAAGAAGAACAAGAAGAAGAAGAAGAACAAGAATAAGAACAAGAAGAAGAACAAGAAGAAGAAGAACAAGAAGAAGAAGAACAAGAAGAACAAGAAGAAGAAGAAGAACAAGAAGAACAAGAAGAACAAGAAGAAGAAGAAGAAGAAGAAGAAGAACAAGAAGAAGAAGAAGAAGATAGGGATTTTCAAGCACTATAATGAGAGGTGATGTAAACAGCGTGCTGTGCAAGACCCCGGGCTGCTTCTCCGCAGCCGCACATTTCTATGCACAATGGGGAGCCACCCCTGTAACCTGAACCCTTCTTCTCCGTCTCTCAGGTTATCAATTTGCAGAACTACAAATCTGTATTGTCTTTTCTCAAGGCGTAATTGGTGTGAATGATAGCATGCGGATGGGCCGGATGTATTGACCGCGCTGACTGACAGTGAGAATTGTTACCAAAACAACACATCTGCATTTATGGAAGTTATAAGCGAATGTAACAGAGCACCAAACCTAGGAAAGGCCTACAGGCCTATAAGACAAGCAGCAGAAGGGGAGATCCACTAAGATCCGGGCAGAAGGATCAGCTAGAATATATAGGAGATATAGAATGTCCCATCCAGAACAATCAGCCTGGATCCTGTGCTGCTGATGGAGGTTCGGGGTCTGAGGCCGCTCTCATCACACAGGTCCCCCCCCCCACTAATATAATGAACATCACTCAATGACAACCATGGGGGATGATAGAAGAGACATGATTCCCTCCACACCCAGGTCCTTTTCTTTTATTACTTACATTGTCGTCTTTTGGAATTTCACTGACGGCTCCTGAATATTTATGAGGATTTCCATTGTGTCCGTCCGTCCGTGAATACATAACGATACAGACTTGTCTACATGCTGACAGCCGAATGGTCTACCGTCAGACCTCACGCTCACCGCTGAGCCCCTGTGAATAGAGGGGGTCACATCAATCACAACTAGAGCAGGAAAACCACAACAATTTAACAAATAAAATTCAGGGAGATTTTAGCCTTGGAAATAGTTTTCTATGGAAATTCACCCAGAATGATCAGTCACGTCGCCATCACACAACCTGCACTTGTTTTCTACTGCCCCCTGTAGGTGGTTCTCCCATAGTGCCATCTAACGTCTTAAAGAGCATTAAAATATGATTAGTGGGGCAAGGAGTCTTCTAGGCCAGTGATACAAAGTACCTGTCCTCTAGAAGGAAAGGCGGGCTCTCTAGCGCCCCTTATAGATAAAATAATATTTGTATAGCGCCAACAGATTCCGCAGCACTTGATTGTAGATGGTAGCTTCCCTGTAATCCAATGTTCAGTCCCTTAAAAACCCTACAACAGAAAGATTATCAGCCAAGCCAGAATCCCCTTAAACGAAGGAAAAGCCGGCCACCTGTACATGGTTGTCTTAGTGTGTCCCCCCCCCCCCCTCAGTATGGAGCTGGATAGGTCACAGAAGCCATTGTTATTGATCTGAGGGGGAAATGTGTCTTCTGGATGAGAATGGCGGTGCCGCGTCCGGATGGAAACTAAAAAGGATGTTATTGCACTTTACAACAAACAAGTTATTTGGAGAACAGAACGTTCTCTTCATCAGGTAAATCCCGACACAAACGTGAAAGAACACACACACACACTATATATATATATATATATATATATATATATATATATATATATATATAAACTAGACTTTGAATATGTTCTTTCGCTTTGGTGTCGGGATACCTCTTACCTGGTGAAGAGAATGTTCCGTTGCACTTATGAACGTTCCGTTCTCGATATAACTTGTTTGTGGTAGACTGCAATATAATTCTTTTTAGTTTCCATCTGGACACAGCGCCTCCATTCTGATTACCTATTTTTCTCCTCCTTTCTGATGGTATTCAGGCCTAGTTCAGACTGGTCAGGCTCACGGGCAGCAGCACTGGAATGACTCTCCATTGAGATTCTTCCCTCTCGCGCACTAAACCAAATAGCCCCAAGCTGGTCCTGTAACTCCCCATTTCCTTATTACCCTGGTCCTGTAACCCCCCTCCTCATTCCCTTAGTACCCTTGTCGCCTCCTCTGCACCTGCTCCAGGTCAGCCGTACCCTTCTTATATACAGGTGCCCAGTGCTGTACACAGTATATACCATGTGCGGTCTGACCAGTGATTAATAAAGAAGCAAAACTATAGGGGGCATTTATCAAGACTGGTGTATATGTGTGGTAGGCTCTGGTGGTATTGTTGTGTTCTACTACTGGTCACACACTAAGCAGATAGCAGTGACGCCACTTCTATGGTGGTTGGTAGTGCAATATAGCCTAGCCAGTGATGGTATACCTGCTTTTAGTGATGGCTGGCTGTACTGTTCCCCAATTGTCGGTGACCTGCTGGGTTGTGATGGGTCCCTTGGGCTCTTGTCACAGTGGTCAAGAGTGGGGAGATGACCCACCCAGACTGTCAGTACCGCCACCCACAGAATGGGGAGAGTAACCCAAGGAATATGTAACTGGTGTGTGAAGGTGCCGGTGCAATGATCACCGAGTCCCAGTAGAATAAATAGAATGACTTTACAAGCCCTAGACTAGGTTACCTGGGCGAAGCTAAGTGTCCGACGGTGTCCCAGTTTCACCTGCTCTGCGAGTACATAGACCTTTGTTACCGTAGCTTTGCTCTATCTGGGTCAGTTCCTCCATCCTAGGACACTGCCCTGCACTGTTTAGAAAGGTTCACGGCGTGGACTGGGGTGATCTCTGACTTGTCCTCCTTTTGGGGTCTAACACTGCATAGTTAGGATAGGTAGACTATATGAACTGTTGTTCCATACAGGTGTCTCTGACCAACTAACACAGCTGGACTGTCCCGGACAGGGGCCCTGGCTAAGTTCAGCAGGGATGCCTGCTTTGTGTGTGTCCTACTCCCCAGAGAATCAGAGGGAAACTGATGCTACACTTCCTCTCCCCAAGTAACTACTTCCTACAGGGTATGTAAGGGTACCTGTAAGTGGTTGAGAAGAGAGTGTGCAGAGAAAGAGGTACAGGGGATAGGCAGAAAAGAAAGAAGTGTATCCACTGGTCCACAGCATCACAGAATACATAGAAACAGTAACCCTATAGTGTCTACAGCTGTGCAATACACATATACAAGTTTCTACAAAGGATACTGACATTTCCTGGCGAAACTCATACAGATCTTCATCACCAGTTCACTTTTGAGTACAAGGCTTTTTCAACAGGTGCCACATAAGGAAAATCTGTGGTGGGATACCACATATGTCTTAGATAAAGCCTCGCTCCCACTCACGCCTCCGAGTTAATCCGGCAGGACTGGTGTTTGACGCAGGAATAGTCTAAAAATTTACACCTGCAAGTTTTAGCTTAGAACCTTGATAAATCCAGCAGTCATGAAGAAGGCCATAATTTGCGTCATCTCTGCGGCATACGCCAGGGGCACAGCTTTAGTTACTGTCCCGTCATGCTCATATCTTTGACATCTCACCTCTGATGACTCCCTGATGTTATAAGCCTTGGCAGCCACTGCCTAGCACTGATCACTATAGATGAGGTTACCGGCTACCAATACCCTGGCTCCTTTTCAGCAGCAGTGTTTTATTATTTAGCCCTAACTGTACTTAGTATTACAGCCCAAGTGCAAAACATTATCCTTATTATGCTCTATAACATTATATCCTCCTCCTCTGTAATATATTATTCTCCTCCTCTGTAATATTATATTCTCTTCCTTGAATCGCCACGTAACAGGCTCTGGGACCCCCGCTGGATTGCATTTTCGGGGGAAGTAATGACTTGGGGGAAAATGCCTGTCCCGGCTGATGGACAGCCTGCTCAGCCAATGCAGTTGGGGTTCTGAAGCGGCAACCCAGCACTAAACCCCCGCACTTTCAAAAATTTATCACAGGGCCGGACTTCTCCTTTATTAAATATATCAAAAAGAAGTGGCCCCAATACTGCCCTCTGCTGTACCCCACTAGTAACTGTGACCCAAGCTGCTTCCCTCCAGCTGGAAACGCGCTGGATCTATAGCAATAGCAGTTAATTTCCATATTTTGTGCCAACCATGGTGAGACCATAGACCAAGCTGGTGAACCCTGGAGATGAGGCCGAGATGACTGTGATTCAGCAGCTGCAGATGCTCTTTCCGACGTCTCCCAGGTGGATTATCTCAGGTGAGAGGCGCCAGCATCCGGCCCCATCTATCACTCAACCGCGCGCCGTCAATTGTTTCACCCAAGGAAATGTCAAGTGATGTCAAAAAAATCATTTACTGAATTCTATAAAACAGTTCTTCCAAACCCAAGTTTTCTGCATATAGATTAGCCATTTCTTATCATTTTAACCTTAAAATGTATATGTATGTATCCGGAGTGACATTTTGAGGCAATCACATTCTCATAGTGAATCCTGTGACACAATGCGGCAGCCTCACAAGAGAAGAAGAAAACACGAGAAGGATATTGTGAGCGAGGACACAGGAGCCCGACGCAATTTCATCCTCAGAGATTAAGAAGGAAAAGCCACGGAGCTTCATGTCTTCAATTAACACCCCATAGGTTTCCACCGCCCTCCATCCAGGGGAAATTAATAAAAGCAGTCTCTGTGGAGAATTCCAATTTCAGTTAATCAATCTTGAGTGGGATGCAAGAAAGTATTATTTTTTTTATTTATTATTTTATTATCGAGTAGATGACTGGATTAGCCGCTTATTAGAACACGTCCCTCACCATCAGGAAATTCAGTCCAGCATCTGATTGTATAGGAAAGTCTCAGGGTACGATTTTTCGACAATTAACAATAAACAATCCCAAACGACCGTTATGGCGAACGACCTGAAAATGATCGCCCAATTACATGTAATGATGATCGTTACTTATGATCCTACGTGCGGTCGTCTTGTTGCCACTATTGCGTTCGTCGCTACTGCGAACGAAGGCTTATTTCATGCGAACAATCAACCATAAAAATAGGTCCAAACTATCAAACTAATGATTTCTCGTTGGTTGTTTAATCGTTGTCTGCTATTACACTAAACAATTATTGTTCAAATCCAATCTAATACAATAATCGTCCTGTGTAATAAGGCCCTTAAAGGGAACGGATCATGTTTCATTGTATAATCATTCAGCAAATAGATGCAGAAGGAAAATAATCTATTATGTTGTACCATCTTATATATTCTCATTTATAAGGGGGGGGGCACCATATTGGAGGCAGCTCCCCCCCCCCCCCCCCCGTGTTGTCTATACTTTATGTACATTGTAATCAATTGAAATAAATGGACAGAAAAGTGTCCAATAGGAAGGGATGGAGTATGGCCACTCCCCTGAGGAGTAATAGGGAGAACCCTATCTGTGTATTGTGTGGCTATCCTGAGCAGTACAGGAGCCCTGTTGTTCTGCAGGATAAAGGCCCTGGAATGAGGGGCTACATCACTATGGAGTTTGTAAGCTCTTTCTCTGTGTTTTATATGCTTGGAAGAGGTATTTATTTAGTGCTTTTTCTTTGGGGGGGGGGGGGGGGGCGGGGTTACTACCTGGTTTGGGGCAGGTGAGTACACATTGTTTATTGCTTCTTGCCTTGATCCCTCAAGCCCAGCAAAAACTATTGCCTGGACGGCCGCTTAGTTATGAATATCAGAAGAACGAATCTAGGTCAATGTCTAAGGACCTGGCCTGGCCAGAGTCCATATATAATACCAGTCTGGATCTGAGACGACAAAATACAGGTCTCCAGCAATATTGGGAAGTAGGTTTTAACTGCAAAAATGTATATATAAAGTGATAGGAATAACAATGGGAATCCTATTGACCAATACTTTCTCACTTTTTAATTATATTTTCAGAGACACAGGGCTGGGAAAGATTAGTCGCCCTTCTTCCTCCACCCACGCGGCGGCGTTCACATTAATCAGAGACTTATTAGAATAGACACACTTCTGATAAGCTCTCAGACTCCCGGCTTACGTCTCTGCTTTTAACAGAATCCTTTCTCCTTCAGGTCTATTTAGACACTGAACAAAGCTTTAATTGAATCAAGTGAGAAGTAGATTAGGTGAAGTTCTTTGTAGATTATCTCAAGTTCTTTGTATGAAGCAGATTTTCTTTTAATAATAATAATTTAGAATAAAATCTTACCGTACTTGTATTAAATTATAAAAAGAGTGTTTGCTTGAGCTGTGTCGGGAAAGGCTAGCGGAGGACCCAGTTAGAAGAGCAAAAAAATTACAAAGAAAAGCAGAATAAATACTTTGAACAAAGTACTAAAATAATAACAAAATAATGTATACATATACTAGCAATGTGCCTAATACATAATAACAATAATCAGGGTACACAAGATAATACAATGACAATATATACATATACTAACAATGGTCCGAATACATAATAATCAGGGTACACAAGATAATACAATGACAATATACATATAGTAACAAAATGCTGAATGTGTAATAACAATAATCAGGATATACAAGATAATACAATGACATTATACATATACTAACAAAATGCTGAATGTGTAATAACAATAATCAGGATATACAAGATAATAAAAAGACAATATACAGTATACATATACTAACTATGTGCCGAATACGTAATAATAATCAGAAAATACAAGATAATACAATGACAATATACAGTATACATATACCAATGATGTGCCGAATACATAATAATAATCAGAAAATACAAGATAATACAATGACAACAATATATAAATATACTAACAATGGGCCGAATACATAGTAACAATAATAAATCAGGGTACACAAGATAATACAATGACAATATTCATATACTAACAAAATGCTGAATGTGTAACAACAATAATCAGGATATACAAGATAATAAAAAGACAATATACAGTATACATATACTAACTATGTGCCGAATACGTAATAATAATCAGAAAATACAAGATAATACAATGACAACAATATATAAATACACTAACAATGTGCGAATATGTAAAAACAATAATCAGGATATACAAGATAATACAATGACAATATATACAAAATAAAATGCAGAATAATTGGTATAATGCTGGCAGGTCACTAGAGTTCACCTTTAGCAGTCCCCTTTCCTGAGTCCCAACAAGCAATGTCAGATGCTCCCAGGACTTATGAGCAGAATAGTCTGTAATAATAAATACCAATATGTAGTGCACGGCATGCAGCATAACTTTTTCTGTTTAAACTATGGGCAACTCAGGGAAACCCAATGGTGCCCATTAAAACTTAAAGGGGTCCATAGATATTTGTTGTGGTCTCTACAAGATCGGAGTTTGTTGTAACTGCAAATTGGGACCAGGTTGCATTTAACCAAAGTCGAATAACATTAGGTGGAACTGATATCTAGACAGCATGTGGGCTGGTCAAAATGACATAACATCAAAATCAATTAACATTCAAAATATTTATATAGTGTGTTTAAACCCAAGTGAGGAAGACCGAGCATGTGACAGGGTGCAATCCACCCTGCCTGTTCCTGGAGTAGCCATGGGGATCTGCTTTACAGTCAGTTGTGTCCTTTGCTTGGTAGGTTTTCTTGCTGTAGCTGTTTCCCATAGAGTTGGAGGAGTAACATCTGTGAGTCTGGCAATGTCTTGGACATGAGACCAATCTTGCATATTTATATCTCATATCTTTAGGTAGTCGAGGGCAGCTTATAGTTCATGGAATTTGTGAATGATAAATTTTGCTGAACGATAGGGTGAATGGGAACAGCCAGGTGTAGCGTATGTTCTTATTGTGAAGAACATCTGTTTAAGGTTCTTCTTGGTGAGGATTGTGATGGAGAGATCTTCTTGATGGGCGATTTTTGCACTGGACACATGACTAGTTATTTTTCTTTTGCTCTTTTCAGGGCAAAATATCCTGTTCTGGAACAGAAAAACCTGCAAATTATATCACTTGGAGGGCCTAATTTAACCTCCATTGCTCTTGACTTACCTAAAATTTTGGTAAATATTAGTTTCATATTTTGATGATCCTAAAGCCAATCCATGATGAAATTTTGATGGGACTGGCACATCTGGAGACAGTCGGAAGTCGTTATGGTGAATCATAAGGAGGGATATTTAGGAAAAGTACGGCAGGGGTGTATGCCAGGTAGAAGACGCAGATTTGCCCCTTTTTCCTGGCATATGCCTGCCATATCCCCCAATCACTGCGGTAAGGCAGGGAGGAGGCATTTATCATGATTTACAAAAGGCGTAGATTTTGTACACTGGGCGCAGGTTCTGGCGCCCATCCGTCCGGAATCACTAAGAGGCGAGCATGAATTTGGTCAGGGAAAAGGGAGTGGGGCCTAATTTAAGACCCACGTACTTGTCTTCATAAATCCCCCCATTGTGTTTTCAAGGGTTTCCATGCTGTGACCAATCTGGTTAACATCCTTTGTTATGTTGTGAAGCTCCTTCATAACAGGGTCTATGGCTTTTATTGAGGCTATGGCTCTTGAAGGAATGTGACGCAGAGGACTCCTTTGTGAAATTATATTCCATATCATCGTCGTCAGAGTATGGAAGCACTTGTTGGTTCAGTAGGTTAGGTCTTTCTCCAAAAATTGTTCAGACTGCTTTAGATGACTATTAGTGATGAGCAAACATGCTCGTCCAAGCTTGGTACTCGTTCGAGTATTAGGGTACTCGATGGTACTCGTTACTCGGATGAGCATCTCGCGATACTCGAGAAAATCTCATCAGTTTCATGTAAGTTTGGGCGCTATTTCTCAGCCAATAAACATGCAGGTACATCCTGCGATCAGGTGGGACCCATACATGTCGATAGCAGCCTGACCCTGACCCTGCCATATAAAAAGCTCGGCCGGCAGTGCTCACTTCAGACGTGTACTGGAAAAGATAAAGGACTGAGCTGCTGCTGGTCAGGGAGAGTGTTAGGGAGGGAATTAGCATTCCAGTAGGCAGGGAATACTAGCGAAACAACCAAACAGCCCTTGTAAGGGCTTCAAATCGTTTTTTAATACTATTACTACAGACTGCTGGCTGGGAGTTGTAGTGCTGCTACCACGATTTCACCAGCACACTGTGGTGACCGGCTGCTGGCAGAAAGGGGGCATTAGGTGTTGCATACACACCCCTAAGAAGTGCTCAGTGTACTCTTATGATTTTGTGGCTGGTGGTCCTGCTGTACTACACTGTATTGCTGTGATTTGTAGTACACCTGCACAGAACTTCACTGCTCATTGTAAGGGGGTATCACAGAGTGTGTATAGGTGCAGCCACCAGATTGTATCCCACAGCCCCCCAAAAACTAGTGGGACCACTACTATATTTCCAGATTTCTGTCTTTCTTACTCAAGCCATATTTAAGTTCACTACTGCTTGCAGAGTGTAAAGGGGATGTCACTAAATGCAAACACCCAGTAACCTAGTTTGCTGTCACTGAATGCAAACACCCACTAACCTTGTTTGCTGTCACTGAATGGAAACACACAGTAACCTAGTTTGTTGTCAATGAATGGAAACACCCAGTAGCCTTGTTTGTTGTCAATGAATGGAAACACACAGTAACCTTGCTTGCTGTCACTGAATAGAAACACAGTAACCTTGCTTGCTTTAACTGAATTGAAACACCCAGTAACCTTGTTTGCTGTCAATGAATGGAAACACCCAGTAACTTAGCTTGCTGTCACTGAATGCAAACACCCAGTAACCTAGTTTGCTGTCACTGAATGCAAACACCTAGTAACCTTGTTTGCTGTCACTGATTGAAAACACCCAGTAGCCTTGTTTGCTGTCACTGAATGGAAACACACAGTAACCTTGCTGTCACCAATTTTGGGATGGTTCATATGCTACTTGTGTTTTAATGGTTACCTTTGTTCTCACCACCATGCTGTGTCAGGCTAAATTTTGGGGTGGTTCATATGCTACCTCTATTTTTAATAGTTCTCTGGGTCCTCGCCGCCATGCTGTGTCAGGTAAAGTTTTTGGTTGGTTCATCATATGCTACCTGTTTTAATGGTTCCCTGTGTTCTCACTGCCATGCTGTGTCAGGCTGAGTTTTTGGGTGGTCCATATGCCTACCTCTGTTTTAACCAGGCTGTTGCCCACAATTTGGCATAATAGTGCGATTAGGCAGCCTCAGAGGCATCCATACATGCTGCCCCTGCTGTTTCCTGTGCATTTACGTTGTGTATCCATCATTTTCTGAGGTTGACAGGTTTTCACACGACTTTCCCTCTACCGAAGTTGGGTCCCCTGCAAAAAATGCTTGAGTTTCCCATTGACTTCAATGGGGTTTGTTACTCGAAATGAGCGCTCAAGTATCGGAAGATATTTGATTGGAGTAACGAGCACCCGAGCATTTTAGTACTCGCTCATCACTAATGACTATGCATACTTTTTATCGGCCCATCCTGAATATCATTGGGTGGAGTAGACCACTACAAGTGATGACATTGCCTTCTTTTGAGGTGCCACACGTTCAAGGAGCACACTTCTTATACTGTGAAGGAATGGATGCTTGGTCAGGTGATCAGGAGATCTACAGCAGTTTCTAATGCCCTGTTGGTAAAAAGCTGACTCAGGTAAGGAAGTTTGCACTAATATTTAAGATCTGCTCCACAGAAGTCCATTACCAATTTCTCCAAAGTCCAGATGTCCTAGTGTAGCTCATGGAGGATGGTGCTTTAAATCAGGTAGGGGGGCACTGGTAAAATAGTTTAAAGCAGGCCAAAATCCACTGGGTCCTTAAAGGGAATCTGTCAACACTCGGCCAGACCCGAGGTGCTGACAGTGTACTGTAGGTGTCTGCATGGTACCTGTCCTAAATGCATCCGTGCAGTAGATTTTATAGTCTTGACAAACCCCTTGTAACCAAGAGTCAAAGTGGAGTAGTGGCTTGATGTTTGTGTGGCGCTTTGGCACTCCTCACCACTACTTCCTCCTCCCTCTTTTAGCTGCTTACTTACCCCTGGTTGGCCTCCTGTTCCATACTGGAGTAATCTTGGTGTGCGCATGCATCGTTGCTGGCAAGGCTGAGCATCAACTTGCCAGTTCACGCCTGCGCCGCTGATCTCTTGGCCGCACATGGGATTGCGCATGCACCATAGACGTGGCACACACAGACATGGAGGCTAAGGATAGGGAGCACTGTCATCAACAGTGCTTGTTAGCCAGCGCATGTGTGTGGAGGGCCTGAAGCCAATGTTCTCAGTTGGGAAGCTTTATCCTCAAACTGGCAAGTGGGTCGACCAAGCAGCAAAAATAGGTAGGAGAAAGTGGTGGTAAGATGTGCCGAAGTGCAGCACAAACACCAAGCCACTACTCCTCTGACTCATGTTTACAGTGGGTTTGGCAAGACTGTATAAAATCTACTGCACATACACATTTAATTTAGGTACCATGCACACAAGGGGCCAGACACTTACAGTACACTGTCAGCACCTTGGGTCCAGTCCGGGTGCTGACAGATTCCCTTTAAAGGGTTATTTATGTTGTTTGAGATTCCTCAAATACAATTCTGCAACAGTTAATGTTTTGAAGAAAATGACCTGATTTACTGTTTAACCATCATTCTGGGAGCCACTAACCCTCTTATTCTCCGATCAACTATCGCTAAACGAAAGCTTTGAGAACCTGAAATCGCTCACAATACGCAAAGTAATACTCGCTATTAACAATATTCACTATTACATGCCCGCTCAAGACAATCTACAAAGCATTGTTTAATCTGCGAACAACTAATAAGAGGAACAGGTATGCAAATGATCAACGTACCACCGACAATGATTGTCTGAGATGCTGAAAGACAGCAATGAGCAACTCATCGTTCGCAGTTTGATCGCTCGGACAGATAATTGCTCATTTTCAGGCGTTGTAGCGAGTTTTCAAACGATAATGGCTCAGCGTAATAGGCCCCTTAAAACTAAGAATCTGAACAGCATTCTCACTGAAGGAAACATCAAAGAATTTTAGCAAGAATGCTCTAGAAGCTTCGGTATATGTCTGCCCACTGATAGAAATTTGTGCAGACACATTGAGTCAGTACATGGCTCAGCGCGAGGGCTGCAGTGCAGATTGTGCTTTGATCTCTTGTATTATCCTGTTTTCTATAACACCTGTACTCTGATAATCTTCCCACGACTTCTTACATAGTCTGTCACGTTTGCCAGTTGTCTTGTCACTGGATTATTTAAGTCCCCTGTCACAGCTTCAAGGTTCATTTTATTGTCACATCTTCCTCACTAATCCCCTCTTTCAGCATAATATTCACACCAATCCTTCATGTTCACTGTCACCCGCCTGATTAATAAAAAAAACGCTTATCCTGCTCCTCACCTGGGGCCACCGGTCCCTTCAATGGTTCACGTTTAGGTTTTCCTCTATTGCAACATCATTTGTGAAATACGGACGTCATAAAGAGGGGAAGAATAAAAGTGTAAAGTATATGAATGTGAGGATTACTTCATAGAAGAAATGGTGGTTGGAAAACAAAGACTATGTTCAGTCCATATCTTTCGATATGCCATTACCTGTTGCCATCTACCGTCTCAATGTTTGCTTGTAAGCAGCCTTGTATCTCAACTCCTTTTGGTCAGACCTGTGGTTTCTGTTTAGCTTTGGTGCCTACGGGGAGTCTGTGGTGGTCTGACACTCACCTCCTGTTCCATCATTGGCCCAGGCTTCAGCTCTGAAAGAGCCAGATTGGCTGTTAAACCCAATCTACCACAGATGCATAAGAGATGAATGATGCTGGAATCCAAAAGGAGAGGTAACAACATACTGCACAATTATAGTCGATGCTACGCAGAGTTTGGTACAGAAGAGAGAAGACAGTAAGCTTAGGAAAATTGTGTAGCCAGCTGTGGGGTAATATAGGGGCAACAATAACTGTGACCAGACCTATAAACAAACCACTGTCTGCAGCAAACACATAACAGGGGCAATGTTAGAACAAGTAAGGTGTAACTGGGAAGTCGAGAGTCCAATCCCAGACAGGTCTGGCTCCTCTTAAAAATATATCAGAGAATTGTAGTAAGAATTTCCTGATTCAAGGTTATTACTAGCAAAGAAGAAATGAGATAATAGTAGATTGTTGCCTTCAGTGTCCATCAGCAGAACAAATATGAATAATAGCGCTATGAATGGGGCCTAATGCCGCCTCTACCACACAGAATGCCCTGAAGGGAACTGATTGTTACTAATATCATTAGGTGAGAAATCTGTTTCCAATTTGGCTTTATTCATTCTCTATCAATGAGAATTGAAAAAGTTTCCATTAAATGGTTTTTTAACACCTACAAATTCCGCTGGACATGGCGAGTCATGGAGATCCTTTATTGTGTGGGTTTAGTGCCATTCAGCATGTAGTACCAGAGTTTTGCACTGGCATCACATGTAGAAGCTATAATGTGCTCCCACATTTGCAGTTTTGTTGCATTTCTTTGTTCTTAGAGTCTAATTATTATGTCTAAATTGACTGCCATGTGATTAGCATTACCAGGCTTAGTCCCACCATTTATGACAAGAAAAACACATGTGATGAAGTCCAGTAATGCTGATCACATGAAGCAGCCCGATAATGCTGACCACAGGACGAAGCTGAAGGAAGCCATATAATATAATGCTGACCACAGGACGAAGCTGAAGGAAGCCATATAATATAATGCTGACCACAGGATGAAGCTGAAGGAAGCCATATAACATAATGCTGACCACAGGACGAAGCTGAAGGAAGCCATATAATATAATGCTGACCACAGGACGAAGCTGAAGGAAGCCATATAATATAATGCTGACCACAGGACGAAGCTGAAGGAAGCCATATAACATAATGCTGACCACAGGACGAAGCTGAAGGAAGCCATATAATATAATGCTGACCACAGGACGAAGCTGAAGGAAGCCATGTAATATAATGCTGACCACAGGACAAAGCTGAAGGAAGCCATATAACATAATGCTGACCACAGGACGAAGCTGAAGGAAGCCATATAACATAATGCTGACCACAGGACGAAGCTGAAGGAAGCCATATAATATAATGCTGACCACAGGACGAAGCTGAAGGAAGCCATGTAATATAATGCTGACCACAGGACAAAGCTGAAGGAAGCCATATAACATAATGCTGACCACAGGACGAAGCTGAAGGAAGCCATATAACATAATGCTGACCACAGGACGAAGCTGAAGGAAGCCATATAATATAATGCTGACCACAGGACGAAGCTGAAGGAAGCCATGTAATATAATGCTGACCACAGGACGAAGCTGAAGGAAGCCATGTAATATAATGCTGACCACAGGACGATGCTGAAGGAAGCCATATACTATAATGCTGACCACAGGACGAAGCTGGAGGAAGCCATATAACATAATGCTGACCACAGGACGAAGCTGAAGGAAGCCATATAATATAATGCTGACCACAGGACGAAGCTGAAGGAAGCCATATACTATAATGCTGACCACAGGACGATGCTGAAGGAAGCCATATAACATAATGCTGACCACAGGACGAAGCTGAAGGAAGCCATATAATATAATGCTGACCACAGGACGAAGCTGAAGGAAGCCATATAATATAATGCTGACCACAGGACGAAGCTGGAGGAAGCCATATAACATAATGCTGACCACAGGACGAAGCTGAAGGAAGCCATATAATATAATGCTGACCACAGGACGAAGCTGAAGGAAGCCATATAATATAATGCTGACCACAGGACGATGCTGAAGGAAGCCATATACTATAATGCTGACCACAGGACGAAGCTGGAGGAAGCCATGTAATATAATGCTGACCACAGGACGAAGCTGAAGGAAGCCATATAATATAATGCTGACCACAGGACGAAGCTGAAGGAAGCCATATACTATAATGCTGACCACAGGACGAAGCTGAAGGAAGCCATATAATCCTGACCACAGGACGAAGCTGAAGGAAGCCATATAACATAATGCTGACCACAGGACGAAGCTGAAGGAAGCCATATAACATAATGCTGACCACAGGACGAAGCTGAAGGAAGCCATGTAATATAATGCTGACCACAGGACGAAGCTGAAGGAAGCCATGTAATATAATGCTGACCACAGGACGAAGCTGAAGGAAGCCATGTAATATAATGCTGACCACAGGACGATGCTGAAGGAAGCCATATACTATAATGCTGACCACAGGACGAAGCTGGAGGAAGCCATATAACATAATGCTGACCACAGGACGAAGCTGAAGGAAGCCATATAACATAATGCTGACCACAGGACGAAGCTGAAGGAAGCCATATACTATAATGCTGACCACAGGACGAAGCTGAAGGAAGCCATATAACATAATGCTGACCACAGGACGAAGCTGAAGGAAGCCATAAAATATATTGCTGACCACAGGATGAAGCTGAAGGAAGCCACATAATATAATGCTGACCACAGGACGAAGCTCTGTAATGCTGGTCAAACGGTGAAGCCTGGAAATGCTGACCACGGCTGAAGGAAGCCAAATAATGCTGGCCACGGGATGAAGCCATACAATGCTAACCACAAAATCAAACCTGCAATGCTGACCACGGGCTGAAGGAAGCCATATAATATAATGCTGACCACGGGCTAAAGGAAGCCATATAATGCTGATCACAGGATCAAGCCATACAATGCTGACCACGGGCTGAAGCCATACAATGCTGACCACAGGATGAAGGAAGCCATACAATATAATGCTGACCACGGGATGAAGGAAGCCATATAATATAATGCTGACCACGGGCTGAAGGAAGCCATATAATATAATGCTGGCCACGGGCTGAAGGAAGCCATATAATATAATGCTGGCCACGGGCTGAAGGAAGCCATATAATATAATGCTGACCACCCGCTGAAGGAAGCCATACAATATAATGCTAACCAAGGGATGAAGGAAGCCATATAATGCTGATCACAGGATCAAGCCATACAATGCTGACCACGGGATGAAGGAAGCCATATAATGCTGACCACAGGATGAAGCCATATAATGCTGACCACAGGATGAAGCCATACAATGCTGACCACGGGATGAAGGAAGCCATATAATGCTGACCACAGGATGAAGCCATATAATGCTGACCACAGGATGAAGCCATACAATGCTGACCACGGGATGAAGCCATACAATGCTGACCACGGGATGAAGCCATACAATGCTGACCACGGGATGAAGCCATACAATGCTGACCACGGGATGAAGGAAGCCATACAATGCTGACCACAGGATGAAGCCATATAATGCTGACCACAGGATGAAGCCATACAATGCTGACCACGGGATGAAGCCATACAATGTTGAACACATGATCAAGGCATAGATTGCTGGCCTTAGAATTTTTTTTTTTTAATCCTGGATAACCCCTTTAAATAACCTAATAAAAGCCAGAGTGACAGGTGATCTACTACTGATCAGTCCCAAGTCCATTCCAAGTATATGGGGTTAACATCAAACTATAGAAAGAGTCAAACATCTCTCCTCTCTGGCCAAATTCTCTAATGCATTTGGCAAAACACTGAGCATTAATGCAACCATTAAAAAGTCTCCAAACAATGAATAGGTTTGCTAAAGCAGAAGCACCACAGGCTATTGGCATTCAAGCTCAATGTTTGCCAAAGCATTCTCATTAATATGAATGCCAAGCGGTAAGAGCCCAGACAGGAGGCTTTTAGTATGCAGCTGATCCAGATCCCACAGCTGGTCAGATGTTCATGTAGAATTAATGGTTTGACTTACATTAGAAAGATTGTGTTTCCTATTGAGGTCTGATGAATCTACATCATCGTCCACACTGCTAGAAATGCTGCTGCTGGGCCTCTCAAAGGGACAAACCCTATGCGGGTTATATGGAGGGGATGGCAAAACAATATATTATCCAGTCAGAATGGACTGAACAAAACATGAAGTGTCAATAAAGAGCATGGAGCAGATACCAGTTGAGGGCAACAACCCAGCAGCATGACCACTACCTCCACCACAGGAGAAGCAGCGCCAGAGCTCTGCAAATATACATGTGTCTGCTCACACTGTCAGAAACAGACTCCACAAGGGTGGGATGAGGGCACGATGTTTACCTTACAACCCAACACCATGCAGGAAACATTTGCCAGAAAACACAAAGATTGGCAGATTGGACACTGGCACCCTGTGCTCTTCATGGATGAGAGCAGGTTCACACTGAGCACACTGAGCCAGCCTATAATGTGATTTTGAGGATCACTCCCTATCCAGGCCTCCCTGGGATATTAATATTGATTTACATCGATCATTTTTAGGTTTCACTGTTTCCAGCACATTCCACTATGTGATCAATAAAGATTTGCAACTGGAATATTTCATTCATTGAGGTCTACGATGTGTTCTTTTTAGTGTCCCCTTTACTTTTTTGAGCAGTGTATATATTACCGCACTGCTGCTGGAGTATTATCCATAATACAAGGGGCTGCTGATAAGTCTTTGGCTTTACCCAAAAAGAGACAAAATAAGAAGATAAAACTATTTTTCCAATAATGTCACACACTTCTTACCATCGCTATTCCAAGATTTGTAAGCCTTGCAAAAAAAGGTATTATTACCAGTAAGACTGTTTCTCCGAAATCGTCACGACAGCACCACAGGAGTTAACTCGCTCCCTAGGGACAGGAAAAGCACAAACACGAGAGGTTAAAAGCCCCTCCCCTTCCCACAATCACCAGTGTATTATAACAACTTCTGGCACCACGTGAGTACTATATATACATAACTATACACAGTATAGGGTGGGGTGCTATCGTGAAGATTTCGGAGAAATAGTCTTACCTTTTTCCCTCCTCATCTTCACGACAGCACCACAGGAGAATGCCAACCATTTACCTTAGGGTGGGACCACAGCCTGAAGAACCTTCCTTCCAAAGGTGAAGTCTTCATTCTTCTGAAGCTGTAGGTGAGGTCTTCATTCTTCTGATGCTTCGTAAAAGTGTGCGGGGAGGACCAAGTGGCTGCCCGACAGATTTGGTCTATAGAAGCGGAAGCTCTTTCTGCCCAGGTGGTAGAGACAGCTCTGGTGGAATGTGCTCTGATCTTAAGTGGTGAAGTCAGGTAGTCAGGTTCTGAAGACTATATGCCTGATCAATCGCATTCCGAATCCATCTTGCCAATGCACCTTTGGAGACTTTCTTCCCTTTATTTTTACCTTGGAACTGTATAAATAAAGATTGGTCTTTCCTCCAGGGACTGCAAATATCTAAGTAGTGAAGAATAGTTCTTCTTACGTCCAACGTATGGAACTTCCATTCCAAAGTATTTTTTGGTGAGGAGCAGAATGATGGTAAAATTATATCCTGAGATTGATGGAAGAATGACACAACCTTTGGGAGGAAATTTGGATCAGTTCTTAATACAACTCTATTCTCCTGTATGACAAAGTATGGTTCCCAAATAGTAAGAGCCTGTAGTTCTCCCACTCTTCGTGCAGACACTATGGCAACTAGAAAGGCAGTTTTATAGGACAGTAGTTTTATGTCTGCTTCTTCCAAAGGTTCAGATGGTGATCGGGTGAGTCCTTCGAGCACAGTGTTAAGATCCCAGGGTGGATGTAAGTTTTTCTTAGAAGGTAACTGTCGTTGGGCACTTGTCATGAATTTCTTAATCCATATATGTTCTGCAATAGAGCAGTCATAGATGGCAGAAAGAGCAGCTACCTGAACTTTTAGTGTGGCAGGTTTTAGTCCTTTCATAAGACCTGCTTGGAGAAAATCAAGTATTTGCGCAATATTGGGTTCTGCTGGAAAAGGTGGTTTTTGATGTGCACCAGGATGAAAACACCTTCCAGACTTTCAAATAGATTTTATTTGTGACAAGCTTCCGGCTTCCCTGAATAGTAGAAATTACTTCTTCAGATAGCACTTTATTTCTGTGCATGCACCTTTCAGGATCCATGCTGATAGTTTCAGTGTCTGTAGATCGGGATGGAAGAGAGGGCCCTGAAAAAGAAGGTCCGGATCCTCAGGAAGAAGAATCGGGGGTTCTGCAGCAAGACTCTGTAGAAGCTCGAACCAAGATCTTCTTGGCCAAAAGGGAACAATGAGGATTACCGAGATCTCTTCCCTCTAAATCTTCTGGAGAGTTCTCGATATTAGGGGAATTGGGGGGGAAGGCATAGGCCAGGTCGAATTCCCATGATCAAGAGAAAAGAAGTTCTGGGTCTTCTTGTTCCGTGCGTTGGCAAATAAATCCACCAGTGGATGACCCCATCTGTTGGTTAATTGTCGGAAAATTGTTTTGCTGAGGCACCATTCCCCTGGGTGAACTGTGTGCCTACTCAGATAGTCCGCACTGACATTCTCCGAACCTCTGAGGTGTGTGGCACTGAGAGACAGGATATTCTCTTCTGCAGGATCTTTATTGATATGCTCTAAAGGGAATTCTTTTTTGCACTGCCCTGATGACATAGATGGGCTACTATTGTGATATTGTCTGATAAAATTTGGACATGGCAATTTTTCAGCGTGTCTTCTGCCTGCTTCAAAGACATCCAGACTGACAACCAGTGGCGGATTAAATGTACCATGGGCCCCGGGCTGTCCACCCAACCTGGGCCCCTACCCCCCCCCCCCCCCATGAACATATTGCCACCTGGTCCCTTGCTGTTGCCCTAGCCCCCCCTAAACATATTGCCACCTGCCCCAATTGCAGCTGGTTCCACTGCCAGCCCAACCCCCCTCCCCTAAGCCCTCAATGGTCCATGTTCCGGTCCCAGCACCCCCCATTTCCTAAGAAAAATAACTTAAATGTTAAAATGCCTCACACAGACACAGGCTGCTCCTGAGCTGCAGGCGGCCGCTGCTGCTCCTCTTCGTCATGGGCGGCACAGACTCAGTCAGCTCACGTCACGTGACTCACGTCGCCAGCTTCTACACAACATAGCGCCACGTCCCGTCCACCTGGAGCAGCGTAGTAGTAATACAGTAGTAACTGCACTGTTTGGTGTCATGTGCAGTAAAGTAAGGAGGTATGTGGGTCCCGTATGTAGGATCCCGTGCTGTGCCCCCCATATAGTAATAATGTCCGCATGCTGTGCCCCCCATATAGTAAAAATTCCCTCTGTCCCCATAGTAATGTCCCCTGCCCCCATAAAAATGTCCCCTGTTCTCCCTCAACACAATAGAATAAAAAAATAAAATCATACTCAGTAATCCGGGCGGGGGACGGGTCCTCTTCTCCCTTGTGTGCGCCTTGTGGATCCACCAGCAGGCGTGATGACGTCATCGCTCTGTGTCTGCTGGTGAGAGCGCATCCACGCAGGGATGAGACTAGAATGGAGTTGTTAGAAGGAGGTCCTCCCCCTGGAGTCTGTATTTTAGCTTCTTCACCATAGAGCAGGCCAGAATGGAGTTGCTAGAAGGAGTTGCCAGACATTATTACAATCAGGAGGCATTACATGAGGTATACCGGGGGGAACTACAACTCCCAGCATGGCCAGCCTGTTATTATGGGAGATCGGAGGACATCACAGGAGGAGATATAATAGGACTACAACTCCCAGCATGGCCAGCCTGTTATTATGGGAGATCGGAGGACATCACAGGAGGAGATATAATAGGACTACAACTCCCAGCATGTCCAGCCTGTTATTATGGGAGATCGGAGGACATCACAGGAGGATATAAGAGAAAAACTACAACTCCCAGCATGTCCAGCCTGTTATCATGGGAGATCAGAGGACATTACAGGAGGAGATATAATAGGACTACAACTCCCAGCATGGCCAGCCTGTTATTATGGGAGATCAGAGGACATTACAGGAGGAGATATAAGAGGAGAACTACAACTCCCAGCATGGCCAGCCTGTTGTTATGGGAGATCAGAGGACATTACAGGAGGAGGTATAAGAAGAACTACAACTCCCAGCATGTCCAGCCTGTTATTGTGGGAGATCAGGGGACATTACAGGAGGAGATATAAGAGGAGAACTACAACTCCCAGCATGTCCAGCCTGTTATTATGGGAGATCAGAGGACATTACAGGAGGAGATATAATAGGACTACAACTCCCAGCATGGCCAGCCTGTTATTATGGGAGATCAGAGGACATTACAGGAGGAGATATAATAGGACTAAAACTCCCAGCATGGCCAGCCTGTTGTTATGGGAGATCAGAGGAAATTACAGGAGGAGGTATAAGTGAAGAACTACAACTCCCAGCATGTCCAGCCTGTTATTATGGGAGATCAGAGGACATTACAGGAGGAGATATATATATATATGGCGGCATGGGCCCCCCCCCCCCCGAAGCCTCGGGCGGCCGCCCAAACCGCCCACATTATAATCCGCCACTGCTGCCAACAATTCTCTGTAATTGGAAGACCCTGTTCTCGTCTCTTGAGACCATAGTCCCTGTAGGAGGAGGCCTTCTACTTGGGCTCCCCATCCTGTCATGCTCGCGTCTGTGGTCAATGTAATCCTGGGAGTCGGATTCCAATGGATGCCCTTTGCGAGGTTTTCCGGACAGCGCCACCATTTGAGGGATTGAAGGACCTGTGGAGAGATAGACATTAGTTTGTCCAGACCTGACTGTTGGTGATTCCAGAGAGTATTTGTCCCTGTAGCAGCCTGGAGTGTGCATGACTCCATGGAACAGCCGGGATGCAGGCTGTCAGGGATCCCAACAGAGACATGGCTTCACGGATTCTGCAAGATTTCTTCTTCCTAAAGCTGTCTACCTTCTCTATTAATGATAGCTTCTTGTCTACAGGGAGAAAAGATATTTGCCTGGAAGAATCCAAAAGGATTCCCAGAAATACCTTCTGGTTGCTTGGCAGTAATTCCGATTTTTCTTTGTTTATCAGCCATCCCAGGTTCCTCAAAAGATCTGATGTTACTTCTAGATTTTGAAGCAGCTTCTGAGGGGTATCTGCAATTAAAAGGTCATCTAGATAACATAAAATGCTTATCCCCTTCAAGTGTAAGTAGGAGGCCACCTCTCCCATGACACTTGTAAAAATTCTGGGATATCCCAAAGGGGAGAGCTTTAAATTGAAAATGCTGAACTTTACTGTCCATCCTTAGAGCGAATCTTTAGATATGGTTGGGATGTTGTATGAATAGGGATGTGGTAATACGCATCTGTCAGATCTATTGATGCCATCACTGCGTCTTTGGAAATAAGAGGAGTAGTGGACACTATTGATTCCATCTTGAATCTCTTGTATTTTACTACCCTGTTTAAGGGTTTTAGGTTTATAATAAGTCTGTATGACCCGTTCGGTTTCCTTACCAGGAATAGGTTGGAATAATGTCCTTTTCCCAGTTCTGTCACTGGGACAGGAGAGACGGCCCCTGAAAGAATCAGCTTTTTTACGCTGCTTACAAGTTTTTTTGTAGTAATGGGGATGATTGACGGGAGATCAGGAATCTCTTGGGAGGAGACTGGGTGAACTCTATGTTGTAACCCTGATGAATGATATCTAGAATCCAGGAATTCTGGGTTATCTGATTCCAGGCTTCCCCATGCCTGGACAGTCTTCCCCCCACTGGGGTCTGGTGATTGTTTTTCTTGGGAGCCTTTGGGGGTGTAAAAAATATGCTTGCTTTTACCCCTCTTTTGGTAGCTCCAGTGACCTCCCGTTTTACCTTTCCCTCTAGTTTGGTCCTGGTATCTTGGTCTTTTATATGGCTCCTTCCTTTTGGGTGTCTTACCCTCTGGAAGGGTCTTCTTTTTAATGTGATGATTTCTCACAGATTTTATCTAAGCCTGCTCCAAAGACAGTTTCCTTTGAAGGGTATGCCACATAATTTAGACTTAGAAATGTTGTCTCCAGACCAGTCTTTTAAGCCATAGTGCCCGTCGGGCTGCAGTAGTAAGAGCTCCGTCTCTGGCAGCTGCTCTTACTGACTCAGCGGAAGAATCAGCCAAAAAGCACGATTACTTACGGGTAATCTTGTTTTCAATAGCCCATGACAGCACCCCTGGAGAGGACCTCCCATTGCAGGACAGGAAACCTGAGAATATAAAAGCTTGACACACCTCTCCAGCCTCAGTTCAAACAAAAGTACTCCAGCGGAGGTAATAAATAACATAGGTAACACAAAACAATACTTCAAGACAAAATTTCAGCAACATCCGGCTATATAGGGCAGGGTATGCATGAGGGGTGCTGTCATGGGCTATTGAAAACAAGATTACCCGTAAGTAATCGTGCTTTTACCCCAACGCCCTATGACAGCACCCCTGGAGATTTAGAATAGAAACTAAATTATATGGGGGGGGGGGGGGGAGGGGGGACTACTGCCGACAGAACTTTTCTGCCGAAGGATAAATCAGAGATTGGCCTTAACTGTACCCTGTAGTGTCTAAAGAAGGTGTGAACAGAGCTCCTAGTGGCAGCTTTACAAATTTGATCTAGGGTAGCTTCTGCCCTCTCTGCCCAGGATGTTGCCACCGATCTCGTGGAATGAGCTGTGAAGAATGGAGGGGGATCTTTATTCTTACTAGTGTAGGCTAGAGAGATTGACTGTTTGATCCATCTACTTACAGAAGCTTTAGAAGCTGCTTTAACTTTATTAGGCCCTGAGAACTGAACTAACAGGTTTTCAGCTGCCCTAAACTCCTTTGTCTTGTCTAGGTATTTAAGCAGACATCTCCTGACATCCAGAGTACGGAAAGAGGCCTCCTTCTGGTTCTTAGGGTTGTTACAGGATGACGGCAAAATAATCTCCTGATTTTTATGAAACTCGGACACTACTTTCGGGAGAAAAGTAGGGAGCGTTTTCATAACTACCCTGTCATCTAATATCTGGGTGTATGGGGGATGTGCAGACAGAGCCTGTATTTCACCTACCCGTCTAGCAGTTGTTATTGCCAGGAGAAATTTCATTTTCAATGTGAGCAACCTAATTGGGATGTCTTCTAGGGGCTCAAAGGGAGTCATAGTTAGGGCATCCAGGACTAGGTTTAAGTCCCATTGAGGCACCAATGTCTTCTTGGGTGGATTAAGACGAGAAGCAGCCGTTATGAATCTCTTTACTAGGGTATTTTCTGCCAGCTTGAAATTCAGGAAAGAGCTTAGAGCCGACACTTGCACCTTCAAGGTATTCGGGCTTAAGTTCATGTCCATACCAGCCTGTAGGAAGCTGAGCACCAGAGGGATATTGGGCTGGTCTAAAGGATCCTGCTTACCCTTAGAAAACATCAGAAAGGCACGCCAGACTCTAAAATAGATGTTTGCAGTCACATCCTTCCTGCTTGCCAGGAGTGTATTGATTACACTGTCAGAGAACCCCCTTCTTTTTAGGATGACCCGCTCAGCATCCATACCATCAAGTGCAGATTCGGGGTATCCGGGTGCTGTACTGGACCCTGCGACAGCAGATCTTTGATGTTCGGAAGTACCCATGGTTGCTGTACTGACATTTTCCGCAAGCAAGTTATCCACGGTCTTCTAAGCCAGAATGGAGCTACTAGCAGCATCATTGCCTTGTCTTCCCGTATCTTCCTGATGACCTTTGGGATCAGACGGAATGGTGGGAAGGCATAACCTTTCTCCCCCCCCCCCCCCCCCCCAGTCGAGGGAGAAGGCGTCTATTTTTGTTGGATTGTCCAGGGGATTCAATGAACAAAACCTGCTTAGTTTTTTGTTTCTTCTTGTAGCAAATAGGTCTTTTGAAGGTGTGCCGTACCTCTTTAGTATTAGGCGGAACACATGATCGTTCAGAGACCACTCTGTCTGTCTTATCTGCACCCTGCTGAGAAAATCCGCCATTCTGTTTTCTTTCCCCTTTAGGTGTACTGCTGAAAGAGATGTCAAGTTTACTTCTGCAAAGGAAAAAATTTGAGAGGACAGATTCAAAAGTGTCTGGGATCTGGTGCCGCCCTGTTGATTCACATAAGAAACTGCCGTTGTGTTGTCTGAGTAAATGACCACATTTGTGTTTGACTTGAGTTTGAAAACTTTCCAGGGCTAAATGTATTGCCAGTAATTCTTTGCAATTTGACGAACTTTGTTTGGTTTGTGGCGTCCATCGACCCTGATGGTTTTGATTGTCCATGTGAGCCCCCCATCCCCATGGGCTTGTATCTGTTGTAATTCTTACTACTGGGTGAGGGGACCAATGGATCCCTGAAGAAAGATTGTCCGGATTTAACCACCAGCGGAGAGACAATCTGGCTCTTGAAGATAGAACAAGGGGCCGGTCTAGGGTTTCCCGGGTTCCGTTCCAGGATGTTAAGATGTTCTGCTGTAGATCCCTCGATTTGGATTGAGCCCATTTTACCGCCGGTATACAGGATGTCAAAAGTCCTAAGACGGACATTGCCTCTCTTAAGGACGGCTTGAATGTACAAAACAGGGTCTGCACTCTTGATTACCTGTTTTTTGACTTCCGGTAGGAAGGTCATCTGAAGTGTTGAGTCCAGTAGGTACCCTAGAAAGACACAACTGGGAGACGGAATCAGATTGGACTTTTTGAGATTGATATTCCAGCCAAGCTGTCTTATTATTGCCGAAGCCTGTTGTATTTGGAGAATCTAGGTCTGAGCCGAGTCTGCCACTAGAAGGAAGTTGTCCAAATATGGAATAAGGACTATATCCTTGGTCCTTATGAAGGCTGCCATGTCCGCTACTACTTTTGTGAACACCCTTGGGGCTTGAGAGACCCCAAACGGAAGTGCTTTGTATTGGAAGTGGCACCACCGCCCTCTGATGTTCACTGCCAGTCTCAAATATTTTTGGTGTGAGGGATGGATAGGGACGTGATAGTACGCATCTTCTAAATCTATAGATGCCATCAGGCACCCTGGATAAAGAAGATGGATAGCTGACTTGAGAGTCTCCATACGAAATTTCTTGTATTTTAGGTGGACATTGAGCCCTTTTAGATTGATAATAACTCGATAAGTAGTTAGGTTTCTTCACCAAAAAAAAGTGGGGAATAAAATCCCTTCCCCTGTTGATTCACAGGGACTGGGATTATCACATTTTTGTTCACTAAAGAAAGAACTTCTATTTCTAACGCCATCTGTTTCTCTTGGTCTGACATTAATCTGGTGGGAAGATATCTGTCCGGGGGAATGTCGTTCAACTCTAACAACAGACCCGACGCTAGGGTACTTAGCACCCAGGGACTGGAGGAGATTTCCTTCCAGGCTGGGACAAAATGGGACAGACGACCTCCCACCTGACGAATATCATTGTGACTCTTTGGGCTTGTCTCTACCTGAGAAAAGGAATCCTTTCCCTTTTCCTGGGACCCTAAATTTCCTATTGGTGTCTTGTCTGGCACGAAAGGGCCTTTTAACCCTTTAAGGACATGGCCCATTTTCGTTTTTACGTTTTCGGTTTTTCCTCCTTGTGTTTAAAAGGTCATAGCACTTGCATTTTTCCACCTAGAAACCCACATGACCCCTTATTTCTTGCGTCACTAATTGTACTTTGCAATTACAGGCTGAATTTTTGCATAAAGTACACTGCGAAACCAGAAAAAAATTCAAAGTGTGGTGAAATTGAAAAAAAAAACGCATTTCTTTTATTTGGGGGAAATGTGTTTTTACGCCATTCGCCCTGGGGTAAAACTGACTTGTTATGCATGTTCCTCAAGTCGTTACGATTAAAACGATATATAACATGTATAACTTATATTGTATCTGATGGCCTGTAAAAAATTCAAACCGTTGTTAACCAATATACGTTCCTTAAAATCGCTCCATTCCCAGGCTTATAGCGCTTTTATCCTTTGGTCTATGGGGCTGTGCGAGGTGTCATTTTTTGCGCCATGATTTGATCTTTCTATCGGTACCTTGATTGCCCATATACGTCTTTTTGATCGCTTTTTATTACATTTTTTCTGGATTTGATGCGACCAAAAATGCGCAATTTTGCACTTTGGGATTTTTTTGCACTGACGCCGTTTACCGTACGAGATCAGGAATATGATTAATTAATAGTTCGGGCGATTACGCACGCGGCGATAGCAAACATGTTTATTTATTTATTTATTTGTTTACTTTTATTTAAAACCTGGGAAAAGGGGGGTGATTCAGACTTTTATTAGGGGAGGGGGTTTTTTACTATAAACAACACTTTTTTTTTTTTTTTTACACATATACTAGAAGCCCCCATGGGGGACTTCTAGTATATACACTGTGATCTCTCATTGAGATCTCTGCAGCATAGATATGCTGCAGAGATCCATGAGATCGGCACTCGTTTGCTTTCGGCTGCTGCAGCCGAAAACGAACGAGTGCCGAGCCGAGGACGGCGCCATCTTGGACGCGTCCCCGGCCGGCATCAGTAACGGAGATCGCTCCTCCGGGACAAGGTCCCGGAGGAGCGATCTCCCCCACTAGACACCAGGGAAACGTTGCCTCCGGTAAACGTTGCCTCCGATTAGCTAATTAGCGGGCACGGCGATCAGACCGTGCCCGCTAATAGCAGCGGTCCCTGGCTACTCGCGGCACCCGGGATCGGGCTGTGTGACTTATTCTATATTCATAGAGTGCCTTATTGCCTTAAGGAGCTGATCCGTATCCTCAGCAGGGCATAACGTATTACTAGCAGAAGATCTCTCTTCCTCCTCTTCTCCCTGCTGTTCTACTTCCCCTTCTTCTAAATCAATCCAGGTGACCGAAGGGACAGGGGTAGACTCAGTCTGAGTGCCAGAGGGACCCGGCTCCTCCTGCTGGGGAGTCAGTTTTAGTTGTCCTAGAGAAGCTTTAATCTCATCTCTCACCATCTGCTTAATGCTATTTGCCAGCACAGAGGATTCCTGGGCAACTAGCTTATCAATACATGCAGGGCAAACAGATCTATTATAATTCTCTTTAAAGCGTAACTGTCATTTTTTTTATTGCAGAAATCAGTAGTATAAGCGATTTTATGAAACTCTGTAATAGGTTTTATCAGCCAAAAAAGCCTCCTTCTGTACTCAAGAAGCAATTTCCCAGCCTCCCCCCCTGACTTCTTATCTGTGCATTATCAGGCAAACACGTCTTCATTACAGAGAAGCCAGTGAAGACGGGCTCTGCTCTCCCATTCTATCCTTATGGAGGGGGGAGGGGCCGAGGGAGATGAGGGAGCAGGAAGAGGTGACATGAAGGTCAGCTGTTTGTAGACTATCTGGGCACCTAAACCGCAGGATTCTGGGGTCAGAAAGGTCAGTGCTTATCTATGAACTTACTGAGAGAAGATTGCAGGGTGTTGTGCTGTGCAGGACTGCTCCGTGCTCAGTCAATCCTAACAGCCCCTCCCCTCTCCATAGCCACATAATGGACAGAGAAATCCTGCTTCTTCTGCAGTGAGGGGGAGGCTGGGAGATTGCTTTTTCAGTCCAGAAGGAAACTCTTTTGGTTTATAAAACCTATTAGAGTTTCTTAAAATCGCTTAAACTGTTGATATTTAATGTTTTCAAAAAAATGGCCCTGAAATGACAGTTACGCTTTAAGTTCCCTCCTGCATTCACCACATTCTTTGCGGCGATGCCTCTCTTTGCTAGAGGACTTAGCACTTGCTGGTGATTTCTAAAATACAAACAGCAAGTAAAAAACACCCCATTAAAACAAGTATAAATAAACAGGACCTTTCACCAATCCCTGGTCTTCACTGATACCGGACTAGAGGTCTTTCTTTTTTCACTCCTTTCGGAACGTTCATGGCGTCCTTTGTCCCCACCCCCAGAAGGTTCGGACATCACTGCAGGAGGTGTACCAGGCAGACCTATCAGCTGTAGTTTTGGGCCGGCTGATGGGAGTCTCAAGCCACTGGACGCACGAGGCTACGGACGCCAGCTCCCGCTCCTGGGTTTCTAAAATAGACGGAGTCCTGGGCGTTCCGCCAGAAGTGACGGGCCCCGGCCGGAAACGTCATCAGAGCGTGCCAGACGTCACCACGCAAGCGTACGTACGCACGCGTCCTGACGTCACACCCAGGGAAACCGGAAGCCGACACACACGGATGCCGGCGTTCCACCATGAGACTCCGCTACCCCACCGGGGATCAATGCGCAGTCCTATAGCCCGGAGCGAGGCGGTCGTCCGGAGAGCTCCCCTATCAGTCTTCCAGGCTGCTCCCAGGAAGAGCCTTACGCCTGCAGGAAACCTCAATGTGCAGTGCAGACGGAGGACCTGCGGCCTGCAAGGTGTCAAAGTCGACTCGAGCATGCTCGAGGTTCGCTCATCTCTACTTATGACCACTGAATCTGATAACCGACCCGACTCTCAATCAGATTTAGGTGATGCCAATTTACGTCTCTTAGATCTGGTGGAATCCCCTGAGATACTAGCTGGGGAAGGGTCTGGTGGGGCTAAATTTAGTGGAGTGGGATTTGGAGCTATAGCCACTGCTGGAGGAACCACTGGAACCACAGGAGGGTCTGGAGCCGGAGTAGAAATAGACTGAGGCCTGTATTTCATCCTTCATCATCTGTCTTATCTCTGCCAGGAATGAAGATCTATCCTCCTTCACAATATCCCCAACACAAGTGGAGCAGATATTTTTCCTGTATGAAGACGACAGGCGACTATTACAAATCACACACTTCCTTGCTGGAGGAGCTTAAGGGTACTATTACACCAAGCAATTTTCAGACGACTAACGATTTAAACGACCGCTAAGGCAAACAACCCGAAATCGTTCGCCCAAGTACACAAAACGATGACTGGATTAGGGTCAGGACCCCTCGCAGACCACGCACACCGGGATGGAACAGACAGGTCCATCTCGCTACCCCAGATCACGGATCCACAGCTGCTCTCAGGGAGGAAGGAGGACGCACCTCGATCGACCCAGCTGAGGGATAAGAATATTTTAAATTGCAATAGGGTCTCCCTTCTTCATGATGGATTCCCCACCTCTCGTGCCTTCCCGAAGGGACAGGAAAAGCACTGATGTTTGTGAGAAGGGGAGGGGCTTTTAACCTCTCATGTTTGTGCTTTTCCTGTCCCTAGGGAGCGAGTTGACTGCTGTGGTGCAGTCGTGAAGATGAGGAGAGAAAGAAGGATTTCAGTTGTGCCTCAAAACAGTCATCTGTAGCAGCCCTAGCATCAGAAATGGTGTGAGGCGTTTCTTCAGGTGTGGAAACAGATCATAGTCAGAGGGATCTAGATCTGGTGAATAAGGTGGGTGGTCATCCAGCTGGAAGTCTGGCTTAACCAGTTTTGCTGTGGTCGCTCATGCAGTGTAAGCAGAGGCGTTGTCTTGCAGGAACGAGATTCCTTTGGATAACTTGTCGTCCCTTTTTGCCTTCAGAGCTGTCTTCAACTGGTCCAGAAGTTCAAAGTAATACCTTGCATTGATGGTGTAACCATTTTAAAGGTAGCCCACTAGCAGCACACCCTCCTTATCCCAGAACACAGACACCATCTCCTTAGTGGCTGATTTTTGCACCCTGAACTTCTTTGGACCTGGAGAACCACTGTGCCGCCACTCTTCTGACTGCTCCTTGGTTTCAGGGTCATACAAAAAAATCCTGGTCTCATCCATAGTGACCAGTCGGTCCAGGAAGTTCTATCAGTCCGGAAACTTTTCCCCTGCTTTTCTGATCTGTTGTACAACATTTGGGGACCCACTTTGCAGACAGCTTCTTTATGTTCAACTGTTCATGGATAATGACACAAACACGTTCACAAGAAATCCCCATGATTCTGCTATTCCTTTAGCTGATTCTTGCTGATTCTCCAGTATAAGGTTGTGCACAGCATTGACGATTTCCGGAACAACCACTCTTTTCCTTCCAGGACATTCCTCATCATTGGTCCCGAGGCAGCCCTTTTTAAATTTGGCAACCCAGTTCTTAACTAGAATATGAAGGGCATTGATCCCCCATCGTCTGCAACATATCACTATGAATATCCTTCACGGACTTCCCTTGCAGAAACAAGAATTTTATCGGTCCTCTGCTCTCATTTGCTGTGGATATCACTCTATGTGCCATTTTGTTTTCCTGCGTGCCCAGATCACTGTTGCCATAAGCTACAAACACAAAATTGTGAAAACATATATTAGACACATAAGGCTTTTAATGTGATGTAACATTCGATACCATATAAACAAAAAAAGAACACAGTCAAAAATTTATCAGCAGCCCCTCGTACACCTGGGGTATTGTACATATTACGGCACGGCAGCGAGAGCATTGTACATATTACGGCACGGCAGCGGGAGTATTGTACATATTACGGCACGGCAGCCGGAGTATTGTACATATTACGGTATGGCAGCCGGAGTATTGTACATATTACGGCACGGCAGCCGGAGTATTGTACATATTACGGCACAGCAGTTGGAGTATTGTACATATTACGACACGGCAGCAGGAGTATTGTACATATTACGTCACGGCAGCAGGAGTATTGTACATATTACGGCACAGCAGTTGGAGTATTGTACATATTACGGCACGGCTCCCAGAGTATTGTACATATTATGGCACGGCTCCCAGAGTATTGTACACATTACGGCACATCAGTTGGAGTATTGTACATATTACGGCACGGCAGCTGGAGTATTGTACATATTACGGCACTGTACAGTAATAAACAGAAGAGAGACGCTGCTATTTTGCGGACATCAGCACCACATGTAAACCTTGTAGTAAAGGGTCATCTTATAAGGGAACACATCCTAAAGACAGAATTAATAAGACTTGAGAGATTCTCCTGCACCAATACAGAACTTCCATCATAAACAACGGCTTTAAAGGCAATTACTACCCAGAATGAGATTTCAATAAATCAATCAACATTAAAGTTCGCTCTTCATCAGCTAAATTCATGGGATCTAAAAACTTATTTACATTTTAAAGCGGCTCACCTGGCTGCGCGACGCCATTCACTTCATTATCATAATGTCGACTGACAGAGCAGAAGTTACAGGATTGCTGATTTAATTATGTTACCTTAATGGACGGTGAATAAAGTCAGAGCAAGAGATGAATCTTAATGAAAAAGGTGAAAGCGCCCATGTCCCCCCATCACCTCCAGCCATGTGTCTTACCGCATAACGTGAAGGGGTGAGAATCAGGATTAGTATCCAACTAATATGTTCAAAGCCTTTTCCTTCTGCCTTCCAGCCAGCAAAATATCATATTGCTAATACATGGGCTGAGGAATTTACAAAACATTATGACCATCAGATAAAGAAAAATGGTTATTTGCTGTAATATGAGGTATTCAGAGAATGGTGGATGGAGATCAATGGTGCTGGGACTGTACCTCAGCACAATGGAGAAGCATTCGGAAGCTCCAAGCCGTAAAAACATGCCCAAAATTACCAACAGTATAATATTCTGCAACGCTCTAGTCCAGATTGGAGCTCAATAGCAGTAACAACACTAAATGGATGCAGTACAAGAGACTAACCTTGGTCAGTGGCAGCTGGAGGTCAGTACACAGGTAGCGGGGAAATGTGGAGACAAGCGTGGTCAGTAGTCAGCCAGAGATCTATACACAGATAGCAGCAATGTGGTTGGAGGTTTAGACAGCAGCAAGACTGGGAACTGGCCAACATATTCAGAACTGGAGCTGTCCAGCAAGGCTCAGTGAGTAGAGCTGAGTAGCTAATGCCCTGGTAGTCTGTGCACTGTAAGCACTGAGCTATATGCTGTGCTGTGTAGTAGCCCTAAGGGGGGCTTTTGGAGTCTTGCCTGCCTAAAATCAGAAAATCTTTACTGTCCCTACTCCAAGATCTATCCCTCAACTTGTCCTGAAACAATTAGAATGTAGAAGCAAATAGATCCATGGCGCCTATTCGTCACAATAAACAGCTGCCTGATAGTCTGTGAGAATAAGCAGCTGATGTGCTGGTAGCCGGCCTAGTTACCATCTATGAAGCGCTATATGGTGTGCTGTGTATTTAAGTAGCCCTAAGAGGGGCTTTTTGGGTCTTGCCTATCTACAGTCAGCTAAAATCCTCACCGTCCCTACTCCAGAATCTCTCCCTCACTAGGTCTGATGACAAGCAGCCAATGATTGTAGAAGCTGTTCTCACGATGCCTGTGTGCTCCTAGGGCCTGTCACAGCCTCCATACATAGTTATTGGCTAGAAAAAACAAGAGCCAAGCATGGTGGGAGGAGTAACAAATTTTTACTGCGTTTTCACTTGGATACTCGATCGAAAATTGATATATTAAATAGTGTAATATTCAATCGAATAGCTACTCGCTCACTTCTACTAATACCCAAGGGATATCCTCATGCCTGATATTATACCTTAGATTAAAATAAAAACTCTGCTACTTTAGTTCACCCAAGATTCCACTGAATATATTCCCCATTTATAGGCCAGCCAGTTACCAGTTTTTTTTTAAAAACATTGAGATCATCTTCTTTGACCTCCTGAAAGACATTCCCTTGGAAAAGAGGACACACAAAGGACATTTTATCCCCGTTTAGTGACACATTGGAGCTCTAGTCTAAGAACCACAGAAACTCATGGTGGAATAGATTCTACTAGGTGATGTAGTCATTCTGCAGGAATAATCAGCCCATGTGGACAGGATCACTTCTTGCAGTTTGCTCCACACATTAGATGGACAGGCTCCGATCAGCCTGTTCCACACCATCCCAAAGATGTCTATGGTTTAAAACCTAAGACATGTGAAAGCTGGAAAATTAAGGCCAACTCCTGACCATGTTCCTGAAGCGAATCCATGACTATACTACCCTTGTAGATGATGCATTGTGCTGCTGTTCCCCATACCATGAGAAAAAACAACTACAAAGGAGCAATTACCTCAACCCCTTCCCACCTGGGCCAGTTTTCATTTTTGCGTTTTTGTTTTTTTCCTCCTATTGTTTAAAAGGCCATAGCACTTTTCACCTAAAGACCCACATGAGCCCTTATTTTTTCCCCTACTTATTGTACTTTAGAATGGCTGACTTAATTTTTGCGCAAAATATGCTGCGAAACCCGAAAAAATGATAGGCGCAGTGAAATTGAAAATAAAATGCAATATTTCTTATTTGGGGTGGTTTTGTGTTTATGCCATACACCCTATGGTAGAACTGACTTGTTATCTATGTTCCTCAAGTCGATACAATTACAATAATATGCAACTTGCATGACTTATTTTATTTGAGAGCTATTAAAACCTTTTAAAAAAGCGAAATGTTCCTTAAAATTGCTCTATTCCCTCCTTATAGTGCTTTTATTCTTTGGTCTATGGGGCTGTTTGAGGTGTAATTTTTTGTGCCATGATCTGTACTTTCTATCGGTACCTTGTTTGTGTATATGCAATTTTTTTATCACTTTTTATCACAATTTTTCTGGATCTGATGCGACCAAAAATGGGCAATTTTGCACTTTGGAATTTTTTTTGAGCTTACGCCGTTTACTGTGCAAGATCAGGAATATGAACTGTGAGACACTGAAGAGGTTAATCCTGGATGGTCCTTGCCGCCTAGGATACAGCGCTGGGTTGGACAAGCCGGCCCTACTGATACAGACCAGCTGGTCAACTTAGTGGAGAGGTATTGTGCCACAGAGGAGCCGCTACAGACCTCTACCAGCCGGAGCAGTGCCAAGGAGACCAAGTCAGCCAAAGGAACTGGTAAGACTGCTCCATTTACTGCCGGTGGGAGTCGAGTTGTAAAGGGAGGTGGCTCAGAGGGTGAGTCAGCTGTTGGGCCACAACGTGCGTCTTGAGACAAAGGCCGCATACAATGTTGGCGGTGCCATGACTGGGGTCACATAGCCGCTCACTGTCCCCTTACCATTGAGCCCATGGACTGCAACACCTCCAGAGGTGTCTCCCTATATGCACACCCCATTCTGGCCACAAAGACTCCAACAGAGACTGAGCCACAGATGTGCACCGTGTGCATTGGGGGATATCCAGTCCCTGCTCTGCTGGACTCTGGAAGTCTTGTGACACTAGTGCATGGAACTTTGGTCAATTCGGGGGCCTACAGTGGAAGGAAAGTTGGGGTACTATGCATACACGGGGACACTCGGGAATACCCCACTGCTACTATTTGCGTAGACACACCTTGTGGTACAACTACACATGAAGTGGGGGTTGTTAAATCTCTTATACATAAGGTGATACTTGGAAGAGACTTTCCGTTATTTTGGGACCTGTGGAGGGGAAGGCACACATGGTCTGATGAAAATATTAATGTTGATGGTAATAATGTGTGTCAGGGAGTAACCCCCGAACCATATGACCAAGGTACTGAAGTACCAGCTGTAGGGGTAACCCCAAGTGGAGATGACAGTCTTTCCCTAGCTGTACTGGCTGGTGAAACTCAGAATGAGGAGGAAGCTCTGGACATGCCAGAACTAGAGGTATCATGTGAATATTTTGGGACCGCTCAACTAAGTGATCCCACATTACTAAGGGCCCGGGAAAATGTAAAAATGATAAATGGTGTATCTCAAGTCCCAGGGGCAAATAAGGAATACCCTTACATTGCTACTAACAATGACCTACTGTTCAGAGTAGATAAGGTAAGAGGGGAGGAGCTGGAACAGCTAGTTGTACCCCAACCATATCGCCGTGTAGTCCTAGAGCTGGCTCATAAACATGTGCTAGGTGGTCACCTGGGGTGTGAAAAGATCAGAGAACCGGTCTTGCAAAGGTTCTATTGGCCCGGTGTACATGAGGATGTTAAAAGATACTGTGGCTCATGTCCTGTGTGTCAGCTAACTTCCCCCATGTCTCATTTTAGGAGCCCTTTGGTACCCCTACCGATTATAGAAGTACCTTTTGACAGGATCGCTATGGATCTAGTGGGCCCAGTAGTGAAGTCTGCTAGGGGGCATCAGTATATATTGGTTGTGTTAGACTATGCCACACGGTATCCTGAGTCTGTACCGTTGCGAAACACCTCCTCGAAACGTATTGCCAGGGAGCTCTTCCATATGTTTTCCCGTACAGGCATACCCAAGGAGATCCTCACAGACCAGGGGACGCCATTTATGTCAAAGATCATGAAGGAGATGTGTAAGCTACTAAAAATTAAGCTTCTGCGTACATCAGTGTATCATCCCCAGACTGATGGTCTGGTGGAGAGATTTAACAAAACTTTGAAGGGCATGTTAAAAAGGGTGGTCAGCAAGGATGGGAAGGACTGGGATTGTTTGTTACCATATTTGATGTTTGCAATCCGTACCGTACCGTATCCGTACGTGAGGTACCACAGTCTTCCACCGTTTTTTCTCCATTTGAACTAGTGTATGGCAGACACCCACGTGGCCTTCTTGACATCGCCAAAGAAACCTGGGAAAATGAACACACCCCCTACAGAAGTGTCATAGAGCACATTACCCTGATGCAGGACAAAATAGCAGCGGTCATGCCCTTAGTAAAGGAACACCTAGAGCAGGCACAAGAGGCACAGAGTCGGATCTATAACAGGGCAGCTAAAGTCAGGACCTTTAACCCGGGTGACAGAGTGTTGGTATGGGTACCCACGGTAGAAATTAAATTTCTGGTTAAGTGGCAAGGGCCCTATGAGATAATTGAGAGAGTGGGGGAGGTTAATTACAAAGTGTACCAGCCTGGCAGGAGAAAGCCTGAGCAGATATACCATGTGAACTTGCTCAAACCCTGGAAAGATAGGGAATCTCTTTCAGCTGTGGGTGTGCTAAATAGTGGTGTTTCAGTAAAGTCTGGGGTGAACACCCCTAGTGAGAAGGAACCCGAGGTGCGTATCTCAGAGATCCTGTCTAAGGTGCAAAGGCAGGAAACAAAAGAGTTTGTGCTTAGAAACAGTGATGTGTTTTCGGAAGTCCCTGGGCGTACTTCAGTAATCAAACACGACATTTGAAACCGTACAGGGTACCCGAGGCTCGTAGACAAGCCATATTAGAAGAGGTCCGAAAGATGTTAGACCTTGGGGTTATTGAAGAGTCAAAAAGTGATTGGTCAAGTCCCATTGTCCTGATTCCTAAATCAGATGGGACACTGAGGTTCTGCAATGACTTCAGAAAGCTGAATGAGGTCTCAAAGTTTGACTCTTACCCAATGCCACGGGTTGATGAGCTGATAGAGAGACTGGGACATGCTAGGTTTTTTTCTACATTAGACTTGATTAAGGGTATTGGCAGGTACCACTCACTGACAGTGCCAAAGAGAAGACTGCTTTTGTTACCCCTGATGGTCTTTTTCAGTATGTCTGTCTTCCCTTTGGGCTACATGGGGCTCCTGCCACTTTCCAAAGATTGATGGATGTCTTAAAACCTCACCGTAGATATGCGTCCGCATATCTAGACGACATCATTATTTTTAGTAATGATTGGGAAAGTCACTTGGCAAAGGTACAGGCTGTAATTGATTCTCTCAGGGCTGCAGGGTTGACGGCCAACCCTAAAAAGTGTGCATTGGGTTTGGAGGAGGCACATTACCTGGGGTACATTATAGAAAGAGGTGTCATAAAGCCCCAAGTTAATAAAGTAGAGGCAATCCAAACCTGGCCCCAGCCAGTGACTAAGAAGCAGGTGAGAGCTTTTTTAGGTATTGTGGGCTACTACCGCAGATTCATCCCTAACTTTGCCACCATTGCAGCTCCCCTGACAGATCTAACCAAGGTAAGTAGATCCATTATGGTAAAGTGGAGTGAAGAGGCTGAGCGGGCGTTCCAAAAGTTGAAGTCAGTCCTCTGCAGAGAACCAGTCCTAATTACTCCCGACTTCACCAAAATGTTTGTGGTACAGACAGATGCTTCCGATGTGGGTTTAGGGGCTGTCCTGTCCCAAGAGGTTGGGGGTGAGGAGCACCCAGTCACCTATCTTGGTAGGAAGCTTACACCTGCAGAGAGAAATTACAGCATCGTTGAATGTGAGTGTCTGGCGATAAAATGGGCACTAGAATCCTTGAGATATTACCTGCTGGGTCGACACTTCAGGTTGGTAACAGACCATTCCCCTCTCACCTGGATGAGCCAGACTAAAGAGAGAAATGCACGGGTAACAAGGTGGTTTCTCACACTGCAGAACTTTAAGTTTACCGTAGAGCACAGGGCTGGTAAACTACAAGGGAATGCTGATGCATTGTCTAGAACCCACTGTTTGTTGGCTAAAGGTGTTCGCCCCCACAGGTTCGAACAGAGGAGGAGGGTATGTGAGACACTGAAGGGGTTAATCCTGGATGGTCGCTATGTTTCACCTGGGTTCAGCTATTACACCTACTGAGGGAAGTTCATGTCTCACTATCTGAGACATGGAAAAACTAGGGATGTGTTGTGATCTCCAGCAAAGGTAGTTGCTGGGGATGTATTGATAAAATGTGTTTGGGCCTGGTTTTTAGGAATGGATGGCAGGCTTGGTAGTGGGGCTGTCCATTCCACTTCCTCCACTCCAGAAATTTTTTGGCATCAGACGCCACAGGTGCTGAGGCTGGATCAGCAGCAGCTTCATAAAGTTTTGCAAAGCCATGGACAGAGTGAGGCCGGGGGCAGCTGAGAGTGCTGGAAGGCTGCAGCCTCAGGAGAAGCCATATACCTGACCAAGGTAAATACTGGACTGTATACAATGTTATGTTCGTGCGACTGCAGCTAGTCGTAGCGTATAGACAGGGCCGTCTTCTGCTTAGTTAGTGCTGGACAAGCAAGAGTTTATTTTGTGTTCTGCCTAAAGCCAAGGCTGTTTGTTTGTTTTCTTGCATTTGATAATAAACGCAGGCAAAGCCTGTACTTTGACTTCATTAGTTTGAGCCTGTTGACTGCTGTTCACACTGCAATCCTGCACTCTACTGAGCAAATCCTCCCACAGAACATATAACCGTTCGGGCGATTACGCACGCGGCGATACCAAATACGATTCTGACTTATTAGAGGGGATTTTTTTTTATTAATAAAAACTTATTTTCACTTACAGTAATTCGAAGCCCCCTGGGGGCCTCCTATATACACACAGCACTGAACCCCCTGGGGGACTTCTATATACACAGCACTGATCTCCTATTGAGATCAATGCTGTGTATACTAGAGCACTGATACATCAGATAAGTGCTCTATTATACTGGTCTCCTGCAGACCAGACACATGTATTGCCGAGCTGGGATTAGCATCACTCCAATCACATCGCCGGGGGGGGGGGGGTAGGGAGAGATCTGGCCACTGACACCAGGGAAAGGGCTGCAAAGGACATTTATATGCAGCTGTCATGTTTGGCAGCTGCTAATAGTCATGTTCCCAGGCTGCAGAAAGCAGTTCAGAGCGGGATCGCAGCACAGCCCCTCTGAACCTTCCCACCCGCTGCAGGACGTGTCGGTATGTCCTGCAGAGGGAAGGGGTAATAGAATAGTCGGGCATATCAAAAGCATTTTAGCAAAACATCTACCTACAAGTATCAGGGAAGCCAGGGAAAAGGAGCCAAGAAAACACCAGCCTGAAATGTTCACAACCGACAGAAAAGGCTTATTGATGCATGCTGCTTGTGCCAAAGCCAAATGTGCAAGCCATGTTTCTCCACAGAGATCTGGATCCATCTGACCGGCCATGTTTCTCCACAGCGATCTGGATCCATCTGACCGGCCATGTTTCTCAGAGATCTTGATCCATCTAATTGGCCATGTTTCTCCACATAGATCGAGAGTCATCTGACCAGCCATGTGTCTCCACAGAGATCTAGAGCCAGCTGATCGGCCATGTTTCTTCACAGATCTAGAGCCGTCCGACTGTCCGTGTTTCTCCACAGAGAGATGGATCCATCTGACTGGGCCATTTTCCTGCATTGTTAGGTGATACAATTTTTGCCCACTGGAGTGTCCCCCTTCTTGTTTTCTCTTACACACACTGGTCTGGGATTTGGTCATTGCTCAGGGACAAAAAGTTTGTGTTTGGACTTTTTAATTGTGAACCGTAAGTGCTTGCAGTATCCTGAATGTGCTGAGGCTGTTCATCAGAACAATATCTGACAACTTTGTTGAGGAGATTTTATGCACAGGATCCTGGTTTACTGGATTTCTCCTCAATTGCGCCATTCTCTATACTTTCCACCCTTCCATGAGAGACCACCACAATATTGGCAGATTTTGAAATGGCTGTGGCTACAATACTGAGATTACAGATGACTTGGGGAATTTTACAAATCATATTGCTCTGCATTTGAATCCCACAGCCACAGGGCTGCATCCATCTTCTCCAGATTGCTGGATTCAAATGCTGATCGATCAGGTTTGTGTGGAGCTGAACTCACCGCTGATAGCTGCGGTACCATTATCCAAACCCAAAGGTACCTTACCTTTATCAATATAACGCCAACTGATCTCCTTTCCAGTTCTTCAGCCTCACAGCTCTTCTGAAGAGAATTCTTAGTAGAGTTGTTTGTAATGGAGTGGCACCTCTGCCCATAACCTCAGTTCTCTCTTCTAGAGCTTTGTGTGCAGGAATAGTGTAAAAGGCAGCCATCATTTCATCTAATCTATGTGTCCTCTCCTGTCCCCCCCCCCTCTATTTCTCTCTAAACAAGCTAAGACTTTGTATCAATCTAAAGACCGTCTTCGGCACTCATATCAGGAGGATCCTCTTTAAGGAGTGTTAGATACATTTTACATCTAATTTACATCTAATTTTACATCATTTACATTAATTTCTGAAAGCAGATAAAAATGGGGGTCAGCATAGCTTCTATCTTGTATCAATAACATTGCAGAGATATGTAATTCACTTAGCTACACAAAATAAAATATAAGGTCACCAAAGATAAGAACCTATTTGTAATCGGGTACAAAAGTTGCCACCTTCCTTATCCAAGGTTAGAAAAGCATAGTGGCTTTCCTCCAGAAACAGCTGCAGCACCATATAAAACCTGAGAACAGGAGGGATGCTTGGTTCCAGTGAAGTGTATGGAGCAGAACTATAATACCACACACAACCTGAGGACAGGGGTGGTGCTGGTTTTGAAACACCACAGCTATGTTTTTCTGATCCTAAATAACCACTTACAGCGCGTTCACACGTACAGGATCTGCAGCAGATTTGATGGCCAAGATTTGAAGTTGCAGATTCAAAGCAAATCTGCTGCAGATCCTGTATATGTGAATGCACCCTTAAAGGGGTTATCCAGTGTTAGGAAAACATGGCACCGCTCGTCTCCAGTGTGGCTGCAGGTTTTGCAACTCTGCTCCATTAAAGTGAAAAGAGCTTGATTGCAAACCACACCTGAACTAGTCGTATGGGCTCTGCAAGAAAGTGGCCATTTTCTCTAATGCTGTGTAGTCCCTTTAAAACATCTGACAAATATTCAGGTTAATCCACCATGTACTTATTGCTATGACCAATAATCTTATTAAAAGGGGTGTTATATGCCTAATGTGTCTCCTTTTAGCAAGGTTCCAGTTTAGGCCAGAGGTGTGCAGCGCTCCAGGTCATGTTCTCCATGAGGTCATATCAGAATTTCATCAACTCATTAAATACATGGCAATTATGTGAGAGTAAAGAGAAAGACATAACAGTAGAGCTGTATGCAACAGGGAAAGTTATAGAAGAAGCAATATAGATTTGAGAGAGAAACAGCAGAGGCAAAAAGAGAAAACGGCAAGACATAGTATAGGGACTGAGGAAGGCACAAATACCAAGGTGTGAATGGGGCTAGTGCTGTCGGATACTGGAGTCCTGTCCTGTTACAGCTGCACAGCGAAGGCCCAAAAGAGACTCAACATCCTTTTAGCCCTAACACAATTTAGATTGTTTAATGTAATTGAGTAGCAAATGCCCTGCTGTATTAAAAACAAACAGCCCGATTATAATTCATAGGTTTAACCACCTATTAGGTCGAGACCGTGCTATCGCGCCAGGGAAACTGTAATAAATCGCTAAAATTTCACCAGCGTTTCACAGGCTAATCAGTCACCATCTGTTGTCACACGAAACCACATCTAACATTCTGCTGGGTCCCTGTCACTAGACTGCAGTGCACTGTGGGAGCCAGGATGGCACAAAGCTAGGCAGAACCACCGGGTTCATTATCGTTGTAAAACGTATTGTTGTACTTTGGTGTATTCTTATGCTGGACTCAAGGTACTGCCCACTTTATACTCCAGAGCTGCATTCACAGTTCTGCAAGATCATGGATAACCCTGTGAACATTGATGCATTGCAGACAGTGGTTGCCCACAAGAGATGTGCACGGAGTTCCTTAAGTAAAGGGGATACCTGACACAGCTAGGAACCTATACAGAGACCTGCTACAAAGCTCCATGTGACTGAACGGTCCTGTTATGAACAGGAAAACTGAAGGAGCCACATCCAGCACCAATCCCGTGCACAAGTCCCGTTTATCAGAAAAGAGCTTGTGCCGGAACATGCTGGGCAGTCGCCTTTGTTGCCCAGTGTAAGCTGCATCTCCCAGCACCAATCACTGCAAAACACTCGGGGGATCAATGCTAGATGTACACCAAGTAACCCAGAGGCACCATACATTCTGAAGGTTGGATCCAGTTACCACTAATGGAGGGAAAAGCACTAACTGCACTGTACAAAGATGGTCATACACCAAGCCAGGAAAGAGCTCCTATACATATCCATAGTCCAAAGACAAAAGGGAACCAGAAGAATGTGGGTGCGAATGGTACAAAAAAAAAAAAAAAAATTATAATCAGAGTTTAACTTCGAGTGTTATTGTTTAGGAGGGGATTAGCTGCAGTTGAGGTTTGTCCTTTATATTACAGGGACAACACATTAACTACTTTTATTCCAATAGATGTAAAGTGACTCAAGACCAACAAACGTGATGTCTATAAAGGCCGCAGAAGCAGCGCAGGACGCCCGGCTCAATCCTCTCACTCTCAGCAACTTCAGGACTATGAAAGTCTCCACTGGCGATTGAGTTGTGTGTAAGTATTTGGCACCCTGGCAGAGAAGTGTGGAATTAGAAGCATAGTAGTAGAAAGAACAGAGCTGAGGAAAGAAGAGGCAGCAAGAGAGAGACAGAAGAGAGAATACAGAGCTACAGAAGTGTTTATTGAGCATGCTACAGAGGTAAGCAGAATACACACAAGATGAAATCAAAACCACCGTCAAACCTTCCAACTTTGTTAGAAAATTAATTTTTAATTGTGCCGCAACCAAACTAGACTGAATTTTACATTGCTAAAGATGTAAAAACTCAACTAATAGAAAATATACATGACCATTTATTTCCTACATAAACAGAATCTATGGATTTTACCCAAATACATCAATAAAAAAAATGTACTTGTCCCAAAACTGAAGCGAGCAGCTCGGTGAAAAGACAGAGCCATTCGCTTAGGTTCACGGTAGATTCTGAGCCATGTCTATAAGTCAGGTCTGGTTCTAAATACAAAATATTTCTGAAGTTTTTTTTTTTTATTAAAACATAATATTACAATGCAAGGAAAAATTAAGACTAAAGGCACATAAACTTTGGTCCCACCTGGTTGTCAGTTGTCATAAACTGCCCCTATTCTCCTCATCTGTCAAAGGCGCTCCCTGCCATAGTAAGAAGACATGCAGCGGTTTCTGAAATTGCTTGACCAGTCTGCACATGCTCAGAAATCCACAACTATATCCAAGTAGAATTACAAACAGAAGATGGCAATATAGAGTTAAATGCACATCAGTCATGTCAACTTCAAAAAACTACAGAAAATATTCAGCCACAAACAAGACGTTACTTTAGTGCCGACATTTAGATGATACGTCTCACAAGAGTGTACAAAAAGGTTAAGACCCAACAACAAAATTTCATATAGTGTGGTCAAAACTTCAGGGATCTCTCTCAATGTCAAATGAACTAAAAATTCTAATCCTGCAAATTTAACAGAGAAAAAAAAAAAAGATAAAAACAACAAGGCGGCAAATAAGAGTAGGGGGGGGGGGGGGGAAACAGGGTAAATGAAAGTGGTTGTGAGTGGAAGAGGCAAAGCTTTAACCTTTCTCCACATCTCCTGGTGTATAATGAACCTATACACACGTAACAATGTGCCCATGATGATTCAGCTGTCTTCTACAACAGTAACAACTAAGGGGGAAATGAAAGTACACATTTTATAAGGCACATGTCCACGGATAAAAGAAAGAAAGAAGAAAAAAGTTGAAATGGAAACAAACACAGTTGTCTTCCCTAGTCACCATGTACGAGCCACAGCTAAATGTTAACTGCGCTTTATATCAACCAAGGAATGATACGAGAGTGAGAAACACAATAGACTCTGGTCCCCACTTTTCTGAACAGTCTATTGGTGACAATACACTGAACAATGCAATAAAACCAGACGCTGCTCTGTTTTTTCCCTCATTCTTCCCTCTCTACTTAAATGGTCGACTTGGAGAATGAAACCCTCAGATGGTGATTATCCCCAATGTTGTAGTTGTGGAGGTCGATCAGCGCCTGGATTGCTTCTTCCACAGTAGACATCTGAAGCAGGGCCATTTTGTGGTCCCTAGATACAGAAAAATCAGAAAGGGAAAAGAAAAACAAAAATCAGTCCCAATCTGTGACGTACCTATATATAAAGCGGACGTATTAAGGACCGGCACTTATTAGGTCAAATGTAACTACAAATACGCTTGACAGCACAGGCAGACGGCCATACCTAGATGGCACACACCAGATTTTTTTTTTTTTTTTAGCTTGTCACCTTTCACGAGTCATAACTTGCTTATTTATCTATAGATCTACCCATATGGGTTCCTGCTTGTTCAGGGGACAAGTTGTACCTTTCTGGGTACATAGGACTTGTTTGGCATGTTCAACTTATTACTTTCCTTTCTGCTTTTTGGGAGGAAGTTTATACAGCCTCATTTACTGTATTGTTAGTTTGTAATGATCTGACATGGTGGACTCTGTAAAGATGTGGTGACCAAAGACCTTCTATCTTATCCATTACACTTCCAGACTCTTCATACCTCTCGTAGGCTTATGCTTTTCTTAGTTCTTGTCTCTCTAGTAAAGCAAAGCGGTTCTCCTTATGTCATACATACAGTCTAGTTGCCCGTAAGATGCCTTGTCCATTGAGTGCTCATTCCTGCAGGTTTATTCCACCTTTTTGATTTATTATTTTAATACTTCCCCATGTCTTCCTAAAATCCTATACTTTGGTTAGACAGCATAGACACCAGAGTCCTGGACTCCGGACCTCTGGTTTACAAGGCCAGTCCTCTAAGCGCTGAGCCATGAAGCCCACACAAATACAAAAAAGCAAGAGAGAAAAACTGGCAGGAATGGTGGAGGCTTCAAAGAGCCCGCGCTCCCGAGATCTGGGAACAAACTGGAGGCAATACCTGCAAGACATCATCCACATGGTCTACCCTCAAAGAGACTCTCCTCTCCTGGTCATACAAAGAAATATTCAGGAGACATGGGCCAAGGAGGGGTTTTATTATTTTCATATAGTGCGTGTGATGTATGAGCGTGCGCACGCCAAGTAACCGTATGGGGATAGAAAGCTTTCTATGGAGTGCAGTTCAGCCCTATCTCCTAGAAACGCACCGATATCTAAGAATCCCCAGTCAGGGCTTGTCTAAAAACTGACAAATCCCTCACACACAGACTGGGAACGAATTTATTCTGTGTCTCTAAGTGGAACAACAGAGGATCAGCACAACAAACTGTTCTGCGGAATCTACTCCAGAATTGTTAGCTTACTGGAAATACAAGTGTGGATAAGTCCTCCTCAAACATGAAGCATATGGTGAGAAAAAACCTTGCGCCTCCCGATGCTGGGAAATGACTGCTACTAAGCTGGAGGACGCCACCCTCCTATGACGCCAGCTTATTCCCCCTAAAATCTACAAATTATATTACATTAGAACTTACTGAAAGAACTTGAAAGCTTTCACAGTTCCTCCAGTGTTGGTAAACAGTGTGCGCAAGTCGTCTTCAGTAATGGTTTGTCTACAGGAGAAAAACAGATTCAGATTAAAAAGTCGTCCATTTTCTATCATTTTTTCTGATGACTGCAAAACAAAGTAGCAATGACTCATGTGACCTATGGAGGGGGGGTCACGTGACCAGGTGCGAGCTGGGCCCTGACTCACTATGCGCCATTACTTACGGAATGTTGGACAAGTGAAGCGTTGCAGATGGTGGGAAGATATTCTGGAAGTTTTTGGAGCCTGGCTTTTTGAAGCGATGTAGAGGAGAGTTGCCGAAATCTTTTGTTAGCCCTTGATCATCCAGGCCTTCTCGAGGTAGCTGTACTGTCTGGTGTTTGGACAATGTAACCCTGATAATCTTTCCATACATCTTCTGTCCATTAAGATGACTCATAGCTGAGAAGGAAAAAACAATAATATATAAAAGAATATGCCAGGTGCAAGCCAAAAGAACACACACAATGGTCATCGGCTTCCTCATGTCTGTTTACACTGTGCTCAGCTGTCCTATTGTAATGTAGGTAGATAAAACCCTGTGTGCTTACACTAGGAATTATCCAAGCGGTGTACAAGAACAAGAAGTTATAAACCTATCACCTATCCAGAGTCTGATCAGCGGTGGCCCGACTGCTGGGGCCCCCAAATAACTCTGCGCAACAAAAAAATTCTGTCTGCTGCTGGACAAAAAAAGTTTGTCCTAACTAAATCGAGAGTGTGTATTCCAAAGCCGGAGTAAAAACCAATGAAGAAGTCTGAAAGCATTAAACAGGTTTGTACAGAAAGAGTAATACCTGATGTACAAAGTTTTTGTGGTTAACCATGTATTAATGAAAATTTTATTGAATTAAAAAGTTAGGCTGCATTCACACATTCAGTGATCTTCAAGGTCCGTGGATGAAGTCGGATATCTACTTCCGTGAAAAAAACGGACCGTGTGAATAGACCAATAGAAAGCATTGAGCTATAAAATGGTCCCTGATCCCGGATCTGTGAACGTGTGAATGCAGCCTGGAGCGAGGCCCAGGGCTAGAGATGAGCAAATTTACAGTAATAATAAAGTGAATCGGTTCGGTAGCTCAACAGTCTGCTTATCAGCCTGCTGCCTCTTAACTCCATGCTGCTCCTTCCCAGATGCCTGGAACAGCTGGATCCAGTCCTGGGAAACTTCTCCCAGCAGCACGGAGTTAAAAGGAAGCCAGCTGATAAGCAGACTGCTGAGCTACCTAAGGGATTTGCTTCATTACAGTTGCCCCCATCATGCTGGAATTCCATCAGCCTTGATATCTGTTCTCTATTTTAGAGAGATCTTTGTTGAACTGCTCTTCATGCCTGTCCCTAATATTTACCAAATTGAGTGGCAAAAGCGTCAAGTTGGGAATGTAAGAAAAGCCTTTCAATGACATTCGGCAGCCATTTTGTTTCTATGCTTTAAGCATGTCGTCTACTAGTTCACCATAGTTTTCGCTCGTTTGGTCCCAAGGAAATGTTGCTCTTAATGCCTCCTAAGCTGTAGCTTTCAGATGGTTGAGTTTTGCTCTGAAGGTCATCATGCATTATTTTGTTGATTTTGGGGAAAATAAAAACTCCGGCCTTCATTTAACCTCATTTTTCAGTGTCCTGAACTTGTCCTTTAAATACTGGAAACCACTTACATCACGACCCCTTTTTACAACAACGTGTTTAATGTGAAGCGGTAGAAGATAAGCGTGAAGTTGATCGATCAGTGATCTCGGTCGTATGTTGTACCAACCATGTCCTCGACTCGAGAGGCCACCGTCTCATTGTGTTATGGGTTTTTGTCATCATAGGCACCAGGGTAACTGGTAGATAGCTGACCTGGGTTAAATGCTCCATTTATCTTCTGAGTATTTGATGAATTTAAAAATTAAAAGGTGTATTCGAGGAAAATCAACTTCTACCCTATCCACAGGATAGAGGAAAAGTAGGAGATCACAGAGGGTCTGACCTCTGTACCCCTCACTTCTCCCCTTTGCCTCAAAACTCCTGGAACATGTCTACCTTGAACTATCCTCCCACTTTTTATCCAACACGCTTTTTGACTCCCTGCAATCCGGCTTCGGCTCCCATCACTCCACAGAAACCTCCTTAACCAAAGTGGCCAATGACCTGCTAACTGCCAAAGCCTCACGCCGATACTCTGTGCTCCTTCTCCTTGACCTATCTTTCTGCCTTCCACACAGTTAACCAACTTACCAATTCTTTCATCCCTTGGTGTCAACTTGCTCAGCCCTCTCTTGGATCTCTTACCTCTCCAACCGCACTTTTAGTGTCTTCCACACCACCTCCTCTCTTCGTCCCCTCACTGTTGGTGTTCCCCAAGGCTCTGTCCTCGGGCCTCTTCTCCACCTATATTTCTGGCCACATCTACACCAATCTACCTCTCTGGTCAGGATGTCACCTCTTTGCTATCCAGGATGCCAGAGTGTCTGTCGGCCATATCTTCCTTCTTCTATTGATTTCTAAAGCTCAACATGGACAAAACAGAACTAATCATCTTTCCCCTACCTCACTCCACCCAGCCGTCTAATCTTTCAATCACTTTCAATGGCTACACTCTGCCTCCTGCAACCCAAGTCCGCTGTTTAGGAGTCACTTTTGATCCTGCCCTATCATTTAAACCACATATTCAGGCCCTGCCCACCTCCTGCAGGGTTCACCTCAAAAACCTTTCCAGAATCCGCTCTTTTCTCACACCTGACTCCACAAAACTGCTGGTCCATGCTCTCATTATCTCCCACTTGGACTACTGTAACATCCTCCTCTCTGGCCTTCAACTAACCCCCTTGCTCGCCTCCAGTCTATCCTTAACTCTGTTGCCCGACTAATCCTCCTCTCCCCTCGCTTTGCCTCTGCCAGTCCCTCCACTGATAATACCCCCGCTGATTTAATTATCAGGCCCTGGCTTCAGTGTAATGAAAAGAGCCGTGGGTACGGCACACGACCTGTGGTTCTATTTATTCCTACAGAGCGGATGGAAAGAGCCAAGTACAGCGCTCTTCCAGCATACTCGGCTCTATTCATTCTTATGGAGTGATAGAAAGAGCCGAAGGTCACATGCCGTACCCTCGGCTCTATTCATAATACAGAAGTTGGGGCCAGATAATAAGATCAGCGGGCGTACAGGTCCCTTGCGATCTCCTATATTCCACTATCCTGTGGATAGGGAATACCCCTTTAACTTCCCCATTTTCCTGGAATACCCCTTTAACTTCATAGAAGCATGGGTTTCATCCCAAACTCGTGATCCCATGGAACAGATGGTTTGCATTACCAATGTGCAAGACAAGTCAGCTTTCAAAATGATTTGGCTAGCCTCCATTAATCGAGAACATGTGTACCATCTATCTCCATAATAAGACATTAGTGCAGGAACCAAGATAGTATGCAGCTAACGTGGTGTGTCAATCACAATTCCATTCATGAAGTCTAGAAGCTAGCAGTTTATCTAAATCTGATTGAGGAAAGGCGGTTGTCCCTCCAGTTCTTCCATATCAGATCTACATCCTTCCAATCTTCATCAGGGTCAGATCTGTTTCAGTTGCTGTTCCTGCTGCCAGAGGGGCAGGCATGGGATTCTCTTTGTTATTTGCCTTTGTTATTTCTGCATGACTAAAATCTCCAGATATTCATTCCAAATGGTGATTTTTCTGCTCACGACAAACCATTGGCACTGCAAAGGCAATTCCTTTCCTTGTGCCATTCAACCACTGCATGACCCCTTCACTTCAATGAGGTGCCCAGCTCTTCATCTCCAATTTGTAAGCAACATACAGTAACTTTGCCAGATTTTTGTGCTGATCATAAGTTGCCTAGTTGCCACATATATAGCAGAAATAGTCCAGATCATTAAAGGGAATCTGTCAGCTGTAATTTAGGTTCCAGACTGATGACACTGTAAAGGCCCTGATGAAGGTGTCCGTGTACACTGAAATGCATAGGATAACTTCTGCCTTGCCCTAGGATCCACAACTAAGGAGAGTGACGTCACTCAGGATCCCACCTTTTTGCCACGGAAAACTTGACTGTGTGAACTTCTGTGCAGAGCTACCGGCCGGAGCATCTGCCGAGTTCAGAAGATTTCTTCTCATTGATCAACTTCTCTACACTGCATAAAAGCTGGATGTGACTTCGGCTGAACTCCATTGATATCGGCATCTGGGCAAGTGTTATATTCACCTTTCCAGCTGGATTTCTATACAGGTATTTGTCACGTATATAATCCTGACCCTCCTTATTCTGACTGACCCAATAATTATCTGCGCTGGGTGTATCTATATGTTCAGATATATATCTGTATATAGCAGGCAGGTTACATCCAGTTACTGGAGAATTACCAACCACATCTGCTGGAGATTTGTATCCAGCATCTACTAGGATCTCAGGAAATCTTCTGACTTCAATGTATAGAATAGAGGCGTTTTCTACATTGTGACGGCCCTGACAGATACATGGAAGGTGCCACATATCTCCTTGTCCTAACCACATCTAAGTGTCAGCAGCTCAGAATGTAAATTACGTCTAAAGGTTCAAAGTGTAGAGCACTGATCCCTTTATTGAGCTCTGTCCGGCTTGCCTTATATCCATACTGCTGACATCCGCTGTCCAATATGTATTTCAAAGACTTCTAAAATGCATTAACCCCTTAAGGACCGGGCCAGCTTTTGTGTTTCTTCCTCTTCGCCTTCTAAGACCCATAAAACTTATTTTTCCCCCTAGGGCAGGTGTACTTTGTAACGCCATCTTTCAATCTGCCATAAAATGAATCACAAAACCCCCAAAATATCATTTATAGGGTGAATTTGGGTCAAAAAATGCGATTCCGCAAATTTTGGGGGGTTCCATTACATAATGCACTTTACGCTAAAACTATCATTTTTTCTTTATTCTATAGGTCCGTCTGAACACAGCGATATGCAGGTTTACTAGGTTTTCTAATGTTTTACTATTTTTATTAGCAGTAAAAAAAAAAAAAATTGCAAACAGGTGTATTTAAAATGGCCGTATTGTGACTCTTTATTTTTTCATCTACGGGGTCGTATGGGGAGTCATTTTTTGAACCATGATCTCTAGTTTTTATTAGTAACATTTTTTTCTAAATCAGACATGATCAATTTTTATTATTTTTTTATACATAAAATAAAAAAAAAAGCAGTCCCTGTGTTTTTTTTATCACTTTTTGTTCCCCCCCGTGGGAATAGTATTGTTTTATTTTAATAGATTGGATGATTACACACGCTACGGTATATTATATGTTATTATTAAGTGTTGTATGTATAAAATGGGAAAGGGGTGATTTTCAATTTTATTGGGGGAGGGGCTTTGGGACATTTTTTAAAACTTTTTTTTTACACTTTTTAAGTCCCCTTAGTGGACTTTTATACACTTATCACTGCTATGCCATAGCATAGAAGAATCAGTGCAATCTGTGATCTTTATCTATCTGTGATCATTACATACAGCCTGCCTGTGGCCATAGCACTGATCAGTGTTATCTGTGATCATTACATACAGCCTGCCTGTGGCCATAGCACTGATCAGTGTTATCTGTGATCATTACATACAGCCTGCCTGTGGCCATAGCACTGATCAGTGTTATCTGTGATCATTACATACAGCCTGCCTGTGGCCATAGCACTGATCAGTGTTATCTGTGATCATTACATAGAGCCTGCCTGTGGCCATAGCACTGATCAGTGTTATCTGTGATCATTACATACAGCCTGCCTGTGGCCATAGCACTGATCAGTGTTATCTGTGATCATTACATACAGCCTGCCTGTGGCCATAGCACTGATCAGTGTTATCTGTGATCATTACATACAGCCTGCCTGTGGCCATAGCACTGATCAGTGTTATCTGTGATCATTACATACAGCCTGCCTGTGGCCATAGCACTGATCAGTGTTATCTGTAATCATTACATACAGCCTGCCTGTGGCCATAGCACTGATCAGTGTTATCTGTGATCATTACATACAGCCTGTGGCCATAGCATAGCACTGATCAGTGTTATCTGTGATCATTACATACAGCCTGCCTGTGGCCATAGCATAGCAGGGATCTGTGTTATCGGTGATCATTACATACAGCCTGCCTGTGGCCATATCACTGATCAGTGTTATCTGCAACTATAACAGTCTGCCTGTGGCCATAGCACTGATCAGTGTTATCTGTGATCATTACATACAGCCTGCCTGTGGCCATAGCATAGCAGGCATCTGTGTTATCGGTGATCATTACATAGAGCCTGCCTGTGGCCATATCACTGATCAGTGTTATCTGCAACTATAACAGTCTGCCTGTGGCCATGACAAAGCAGGGATCAGTGTTATCTTCCATCTTCTGATAGAGCCTGCCTGTGGCCATAGCAGGGATCAGTGTCATCTGCCATCAGAAGACTGAAGACCTGATTGCTGGGGGTCTCTTACTTTCCTCTGTGCAGTCAGGCAATTCATTTACCCCTGTTTGTGCCAAAGCCCAGGCTGTGGGGGCATAAATGTGCCTCTGTCGCCAAGGGGTTAATGATTGTATGGTCAGCTCAAAAGATCCACAACATATGAACGAATTTCCGTTAGTCGCTTGATCGCCGCCTGTGAAAGGATTATCGCTTAAATTGGAATATAATGATTTTTTTTTACACACTAATCTCACCATGTAATAGAGCCCTAAGTGTTATTTTTGAACTCTTCTGGGTTCATCTCTGTCACCATAAACACTTCGCTCAATGACCTTTTCTTCACCTTAGACTTCACAACTTGAGGACAAACCGAACGCCCAGAGTTCACAATAACAGGTTTTCATTTAGCAAATAAACACAACGTGTAATAATTTTGCTTGTGGCGAATCTCCCATGTGCTTAATGCAATAGGACGTCTTACCCAGTTGTGACTGGTTGCCGTCAGCCATCTGTATAAGAGCGCTGTCTTTCTTATTGTATAAAATCTTCACGCGCTGCACATCGCCATAAACACCTTTTATTAGGAGCCAAAAGGAAAACAGAATGTAAATAGCAAATAGGAGTTTGGTCGGCAACTATAGAATCGAAAGGTCAAATGAGACAACCAGACACCAAAAGTACCATTCAACCAGGCCTAACATACACAAGAATGAGAGCAGATCTTCAACAGTGAATTCTGGATAAGAATATATATTCCATATACCCTCAAACCTAATGTGAATGACAAATTAAAAGACCATGCAAAATAAAATTTACATGCATTTAAATAATAGTGACTATGGAGACTTAAAAAAAAAAAAGGAAAAAAAGAAAAACAAAACAAAACCAATTAAAAAAAAAAAAAAAACTGAAGAAAAATAAGTTAAATTAATTACTATTGAAAATTACACCAAAGTGCTAGCTACAAATAAAATAGAAAATTAAAGGTGAAATAAAAATGAAATTAATAATAAAAGTATAGTGCTAACAATAACATACCGAAGAGGGTAAACAGACTTTGGGGCGAAACCATCTTTAGAAGGAGAGAAGAGCAAGCAGCGTAAGACAAGAAGAGAGAAGAGTCGAGGAAGAGCGGAGATGAACAGATCATCCATAACGGAGGGTGGATCCCGCAGAATGGTGAAGGTGGTCATGGATCATGGTTCAAGGCAGTTAATTGGGGCAAGTTGGTCCGAGGAACATATTGTTCAAGCAAAGAAGCGTGAACACAGGGGGAAGAGGAGGAGGAGGGGGGGGTGGACGGGGAGGGCAAAGACAGACATGTAAGATGGGAAAGGGGTGAGAGCAGAATATGGGGAAAAAACAACAAGAAACAGGAAGAACACGACACACGAGGAAGAGGAGGATGTAAGGGGAGGGGAGGGAGATGATGCAGAACAAAATAAAAAAAAGTGGGGAGAAAATAAAATAAAAGGTCAGTACAAAGGAAATGCAGGAGTCTGGTCAGAATAATGGTTGGTTTATGTACAGTACAAGAAAAACTAAAATGTAGTCATCCAAGACAAAATATGGGGGGGAAAAAAAAAAGTCACATTCATAGAGGTTACAGTGCTATCTGTAGAGGCGGCCATAGAGGCCGTACAGGGTACAAAGCATGGCAGGCTCGGAGATGAGAGTGATGGCTGGCTGCAGATCGAGACACGGACCAGAGACCTACGAGACACCTCACCGGCCATACACCTCACCTAGGCTTACCAGGTCCCAACACGGGGTAACAAGGGAGAAGACAACTTGCTTCACTCCAGGATCAAAGCCTCAAAAACCAACACCTGGAGGGCAGCAAGTGTCTCCCCTATAATCTAGAACATGGCAAGACAGGAAACGGAACATGAGAACACAGCCATCGGGAACACAGGTCCTCAGACTTGCCACACTCCAGTATACTCAGCATCCAGACAGAAATGAAGGAGGAGAGCGATACTGGGAGAGAAGAGACAGCTCTGAGAGATAGAGACAGCAGCACAGAGAAGGTGAGAGCATGGCCAGATACTCTACAGAATAAGATTACTAAGACAGGAAGAGAGAGAAAACTTCATCAAAATCTTTGGAACAACCTTGAAAGAAAAACGTATTAGAGTTGATACAAATTTGAAAAAAATAATAAAGATTAAAAGAACAAACAAAAAGAAGTAAAGAAAATATAAAAGGAGAGAAAGAAACATGGTAAGAACTGATACAAGGAAGGTAAGGACAGATACGGGGGAGGATAAAGCCAGGGGGGGTGGGAACCAGGACAGGGAGCTGCCGGGGGGGGGGGGGGGGGGGGAACCAGGACAGGACAGGGAGCTGCCGGGGGGAAACCAGGACAGGGAGCTGCTGGGGGGGAACCAGGACAGGGAGCTGCCGGGGGGAGGGAACCAGGACAGGACAGCGAGCTGCCGGGGGGAAACCAGGACAGGACAGCGAGCTGCCGGGGGGAAACCAGGACAGGACAGGGAGCTGCCGGGGGGGGGGGAACCAGGACAGGACAGGGAGCTGCCGTGGGGGAGGGCGGGGAACCAGGACAGGACAGGGAGCCGCCGGGGGGGGGGGGGGGGGGGGGGGGGGGGTATTGGAACCAGGACAGGGAGCTGCCGGGGGGGAACCAGGACAGGGAGCTGCCGGGGGGGAACCAGGACAGGGAGCTGCCGGGGGGGAACCAGAACAGGACAGGGAGCTGCCGGGGGGGAACCAGGACAGGGAGCTGCCGGGGGGGGGGGGGGGGGGGGGGAACCAGGACAGGGAGCTGCCGGGGGGGGGGGGGGGGGGGAACCAGGACAGGGAGCTGCCGGGGGGGGGGGGGAACCAGGACAGGGAGCTGCCGGGGGGGGGGAACCAGGACAGGGAGCTGCCGGGGGGGGGGAACCAGGACAGGGAGCTGCCGGGGGGGGGGGAACCAGGACAGGGAGCTGCCGGGGGGGGGGGAACCAGGACAGGATAGGGAGCTGCCGGGGGGGAACCAGGACAGGACAGGGAGCCGGCGGGGGGAACCAGCACTCAGTTTCAGCCCTGACCACCTGACGGCAGTAAACTTTATGGCTGTACAATCCCAGCTTAGCTATAGACTTTAGTGTAAAAGGTCTTTGCAAATAATGAAATAAAAATGTTGTAAATAAAAAGTAAAAGAAATCAGAAGTGTGAGATTTGTTGCATGTAAACTGACTGTGTCACTGACCTCTTCATTCAGATTGCTTACAAGGAGAACAGTGTTGCTGGCTGTTGGGACTCCATGCATGCCAACACGGCCGGCGGCAGCGGCGGCCGCAGCAGCAGCGGCGTTTGGTATTCCTAACGGACTTAATGCACCAGGAACAGCTGTAAAATAGAAAGGCTCAAATGAACCCTGACCCCCAGCAAGAACCCTCTTCACACTAGTGTAACACTACAAAAGCGGTATGAAGGAGAGACTAGAACGTGAGGCACACAGCCCTGGCGTTATCCTGCATGTGGAGGGGATTGCCAGCAGCAGCGTCTACGGCGTATCATTTACACCATCCAACTATTGCCACTTTCTACCTGGCTGCAGTACTTTACCCTTTAGCACTGTGGATAATAAAAATCAGGAATGAAGGACTCAAGAATAGATAGAATTTTTCTCGGTACGCCTGAACGCTGCAATTGTTAGCGCATCAGTGTAGAAAAGACTATGAGGATGTAATGAGCGCTTCTGGGAGAGGCCGAGATAGTGCCTGTACAGCTCTTCGGTGGCCTGCAGCCATCTCTGAACACTCATATACTGTATGAGAGAAATGGTTTACAATAACACCACGCTGTATAAATGGAGCCGTCCCAAGGTATTCAGAGGTGAGTATTAGCAGAATGGCTTACATCATCCTCTATGTAAGCAGACCTGCAAACCACCATATTAGGTGAATCTCTCAGCACACAGAACATTGCTATACAGTACCAAGAGAAGAGCACTATATAAGGCCAAGCTCCCTAACCTGGGCGTCGGCCGGGGGAGAGACGCGGGACGCCACAACGTCAGCCGGGGGAGAGACGCGGGGCGCCACAACGTCAGCCGGGGGAGAGACGCGGGACGCCACAACGTCAGCCGGGGGAGAGACGCGGGACGCCACAACGTCAGCCGGGGGAGAGACGCGGGACGCCACAACGTCAGCCGGGGGAGAGACGCGGGACGCCACAACGTCAGCCGGGGGAGAGACGCGGGACGCCACAACGTCAGCCGGGGGAGAGACGCGGGGCGCCACAACGTCAGCCGGGGGAGAGACGCGGGACGCCACAACGTCAGCCGGGGGAGAGACGCGGGACACCACAACGTCAGCCGGGGGAGAGACGCGGGACGCCACAACGTCAGCCGGGGGAGAGACGCGGGGCGCCACAACGTCAGCCGGGGGAGAGACGCGGGGCGCCACAACGTCAGCCGGGGGAGAGACGCGGGACGCCACAACGTCAGCCGGGGGAGAGACGCGGGACGCCACAACGTCAGCCGGGGGAGAGACGCGGGACGCCACAACGTCAGCCGGGGGGAGAGACGCGGGACGCCACAACGTCAGCCGGGGGGAGAGACGCGGGACGCCACAACGTCAGCCGGGGGGAGAGACGCGGGACGCCACAACGTCAGCCGGGGGGAGAGACGCGGGACGCCACAACGTCAGCCGGGGGGAGAGACGCGGGACGCCACAACGTCAGCCGGGGGGAGAGACGCGGGACGCCACAACGTCAGCCGGGGGGAGAGACGCGGGACGCCACAACGTCAGCCGGGGGGAGAGACGCGGGACGCCACAACGTCAGCCGGGGGGAGAGACGCGGGACGCCACAACGTCAGCCGGGGGGAGAGACGCGGGACGCCACAACGTCAGCCGGGGGGAGAGACGCGGGACGCCACAACGTCAGCCGGGGGGAGAGACGCAGGGCGGCACTGTGTCCGCAGCATACCTAGAAGGGAGGTCTCCTTAGCAAACGCTGCAGCTATCGCTGGATCTAACGCAGGCTGCCCATCCCCAGACGGCAAATCTGGACGTGTATAGTCACGACTTTTGTCATTGTTGTACTTCACATTGAGGTTCACCAGCTTAGAGAAATCAATCCGGAGGGTACAACAAGCATTATAGATATTCTGACCATCCAACGCCTGCAAGAGAGTAGCACAGGCTTAGTATGAGGATATGTAGTAGTAGCAGAGGCTTAGTATGAGGATATGTAGTAGTAGCAGAGGCTTAGTATGAGGATATGTAGTAGTGGATTAGTATGAGGATATGTAGTAGCAGATTAGTATGAGGATATGTAGTAGTAGCAGAGGATTAGTATGAGGATATGTAGTAGCGGATTAGTATGAGGATATGTAGTAGCAGCAGAGGATTAGTATGAGGATATGTAGTAGTGGATTAGTATGAGGATATGTAGTAGCAGATTAGTATGAGGATATGTAGTAGTAGCAGAGGCTTAGTATGAGGATATGTAGTAGTGGATTAGTATGAGGATATGTAGTAGCAGATTAGTATGAGGATATGTAGTAGTAGCAGAGGCTTAGTATGAGGATATGTAGTAGTGGATTAGTATGAGGATATGTAGTAGCAGATTAGTATGAGGATATGTAGTAGTAGCAGAGGATTAGTATGAGGATATGTAATAGTAGTAGCACAGGCTTAGTATGAGGATATGTAGTAGTAGTAGCAGAGGATTAGTATGAGGATATGTAGTAGTATCAGAGGATTAGTATGAGGATATGTAGTAGTATCAGGGGATTAGTATGAGGATATGTAGTAGTAGATTAGTATGAGGATATGTAGTAGTATCAGGGGATTAGTATGAGGATATGTAGAGTAGCAGGGGATTAGTATGAGGATATGTAGTAGTAGTAGCAGGGGATTAGTATGAGGATATGTAGTAGTAGTAGCAGGGGATTAGTATGAGGATATGTAGTAGTAGCAGAGGATTAGTATGAGGATATGTAGTAGTAGCAGAGGATTAGTATGAGGATATGTAGTAGTAGTAGCAGAGGATTAGTATGAGGATATGTAGTAGTAGCAGAGGATTAGTATGAGGATATGTAGTATTAGCAGAGGATTAGTATGAGGATATGTAGTAGCAGATTAGTATGAGGATATGTAGTAGCAGAGGATTAGTATGAGGATATGTAGTAGTAGCAGAGGATTAGTATGAGGATATGTAGTAGTAGTAGCAGAGGATTAGTATGAGGATATGTAGTAGCAGATTAGTATGAGGATATGTAGTAGCAGAGGATTAGTATGAGGATATGTAGTAGTAGCAGAGGATTAGTATGAGGATATGTAGTAGTAGCAGAGGATTAGTATGAGGATATGTAGTAGCAGATTAGTATGAGGATATGTAGTAGCAGATTAGTATGAGGATATATAGTAGCAGAGGATTAGTATGAGGATATGTAGAGTAGCAGGGGATTAGTATAAGGATATGTAGTAGTAGCAGAGGATTAGTATGAGGATATGTAGTAGTAGCAGAGGATTAGTATGAGGATATGTAGTAGTAGTAGCAGAGGATTAGTATAAGGATATGTAGTAGTAGCAGAGGATTAGTATGAGGATATGTAGTATTAGCAGAGGATTAGTATGAGGATATGAAGTAGCAGATTAGTATGAGGATATGTAGTAGTAGCAGAGGATTAGTATGAGGATATGTAGTAGCGGATTAGTATGAGGATATGTAGTAGCAGCAGAGGATTAGTATGAGGATATGTAGTAGTAGCAGAGGATTAGTATGAGGATATGTAGTAGTAGATTACTATGAGGATATGTAGTAGTAGCAGAGGATTAGTATGAGGATATGTAGTATTAGCAGAGGATTAGTATGAGGATATGTAGTAGCGGATTAGTATGAGGATATGTAGTAGTAGCAGAGGATTAGTATGAGGATATGTAGTAGTAGCAGAGGATTAGTATGAGGATATGTAGTAGTAGATTACTATGAGGATATGTAGTAGTAGCAGAGGATTAGTATGAGGATATGTAGTATTAGCAGAGGATTAGTATGAGGATATGTAGTATTAGCAGAGGATTAGTATGAGGATATGAAGTAGCAGATTAATATGAGGATATGAAGTAGCAGAGGATTAGTATGAGGATATGTAGTAGTAGCAGAGGATTAGTATGAGGATATGTAGTAGCAGATTAGTATGAGGATATGTAGTAGCAGATTAGTATGAGGATATGTAGTAGTAGCAGAGGATTAGTATGAGGATATGTAGTAGCAGATTAGTATGAGGATATGTAGTAGTAGCAGAGGATTAGTATGAGGATATGTAGTAGCAGATTAGTATGAGGATATGTAGTAGCAGCAGCTTAGTATGAGGATATGTAGAGTAGCAGGGGTGTAGCCGCATTGTACCATATGTGGAATAGCAGGGGTTTAGCCGTGTGTTGTGTCATAAACCATACAACCCTGCAGACTGATTGTCCATCAGATGCTACGTTACTTACCAGCTTGGCTTGCTGTGCATTTGTGGGGTCGGCATACTGAAGCAATGCTTGGAACTGATTGTTTTTGGTGAATGTGATTATCTTTAACACCGTTCCGAACTTGGAGAAGATCTGGGGGTGATAAAGCAATGGATATTAGTCATACAGCAACCGGTGCAAATCAATGCATGAGAAGCGGCGACTCACTGACCTGGTGAAGGACGTCCAGTGTCACCGGGTAGTACATATTGTCGATGATTATTCTCAACACCGGGCTCTGGGCAGAGGAGACTGTATTCTCACTTCCCGCTGTATTACCCACAGTGGAGTTTGTAGTCTGAACGGCAGATACTGCCTGAAGCACGGCCTGGGCTCTCTGCGTAAAAACCAAACAACCATGAGATGGCAAGAAAGCAAAGAAAGGGAAGACGAGGCGTCCTGTATTACACGTCAGGGGAAGAGGAGGGAAGACGAGGCGTCCTGTATCACACGTCAGGGGAAAAGGAGGAGGGAAGACGAGGCGTCCTGTATTACACGTCAGGGGAAGAGGAGGGAAGACTAGGCGTCCTGTATCACACGTCAGGGGAAGAGGAGGGAAGACGAGGCGTCCTGTATCACACGTCAGGGGAAGAGGAGGGAGACGAGGCCATAGAACAATTGTACTTTTCAGGGGCCCCTTGCAATCTACCATCCATAAAATGATACAACCCATAATTTTCTGAAAATTTTGGATCCATTTTAGGCGATAGCTGACATTATCTTTATTCTGTATGTCAGTCCAAATACAGGAGGTACCCACAGTTACATACAGTGCTGCCTTGGATTACAAGCATAATTCGTTCCGGGCCCGTGCTTGTAATCCAAATCCACTGTTAAACCAAAGTAAATTTTCCCATAAGAAATCAGAAATGCAGACAATTGGTTCCACATCCCAAAAATAAAGAGGATGGGAAACACAAGGGCTGACAGAGACTGCAGGGAGCAGGGAGGAATGAGCAGGGCAGATGTGGGCACATACATGCAGCGCTCTCTGTCCGGGGAGAGAGGGGTTACAGCTATGGAGAGATTACCTCCACAGTCCTGTCCCCTGATGTAAGCCTCAGCCTGAAGTGGATCTGCTCCAGTACAGGGAGCTCTTACACCAAAACGCTCTTAAATCAAGGTACCACTGTAGATTAAATTTTTCACCAATATTACCCCCTTAAAGGGTTATTCTCAACCACTGACAATTCCTCTTAGCATCACTGTCTCCCACAAAGGTTACAGGTCTTCAGGGACGATCCACACTCCGGTGGTGTGCAAAACCTCAGAGGGGGAAGGAACAATACCTACTGCCCCCCAAGGTCTTGACCACCTGATGTCTCAGCCAAAATGCAACATTAATTTCATTTTTAGCCCGTTCTTTGGCCAGTAAAATTGGCATCAGTATTCTTCAGATTGGCACAATTACAATGATATCCAATTTGTATAGTAAAAAAAAAAAAAAGTAAAATTTTCTGACCTTTATTATGCTTTTATCTCGCATGTTTGTGCCAAGATCTATAGGTTTTATTGATGCCACATTGGGGTGGATGGGAATTTTTTTCCTGTATGCCGTTCACAGCGTCGGATCAGTATTGTTATAGTTTAATAGTTCAGATACTTCCCCACACTACAGTATCAAATAGGTTTGATGGTGGCAATTAACTTTTTTCCCTTACAATGTTTTAGGTGTCACTGTCATTCAGAAAAACTTTTGACATGTCAGAGACAAGTCAAAAATTTTGATCAATCTGGGACAGTGTTCAGACCCATACCGATCAGGAGAACGAGCCAGGAGAGGACTGGCTGCTGCTCCCCGCTCTGTCAGTGATAGAGTCAGTGCTTCTCCCTGAGTCCGTGCACTCTAGCTTCAGAACAGCCTGTCTCAGGTCCCGGACAGTGATTGGCTGAGCGGCCTGTCAGCTATGACAGGCCGCTCTGAAGCTAGATCGCGTTGACCCGGGAGAAGCACAGAGCAAGAGGAGCCCTGCAGCCTGGATAGGTAATGTATATCGTCAGCCGCCGGTCGCGCACCGCTATTATATGTAGCGATGCGCGATCGGCGCCCGACAATTATAGGTCAGAACCTATATCAACGATCAGCCGATGACAATGATCAGGGCGACCAGGGGGGAGAGGGGTGTGGCGACCAGATGTCAGCAAGCAGTGCACCATTCATAACACAAGCGTCGCCCGAAAACGTTATACTACATTTACTTCAGGAATCCACAGAATTCCCCTTTTAGCAATCATGAGATGTGTAAACTGGTCAAGGCTGGTGAAGGGTGGCTCTAGGAGCAGACCTCTGACTGGACAGCATGGAGGTAAGCAGAAGGTCTCCTGCGGTCAGGTGCTGATCATCAGTGACAGCTACCACTGTGACACACACAAATGCCATGACCAGTGTGTGGCATTGAAGGGGTTAATGGCAGACATCAGTATGCGCGCTGGTGTCTGTCAGTGAGCGAGTACTGGCTGCTGGTAAGGTATACGTGTACAGCACAGTGTCCTGAGACCCAGGCGGCCATACATCCGGGTGTTATGCTACATTAATCACCATCTCCCACATTGGTAACACCGGGGGTCACTGTGTGACCAGGCCGCTGTAGACTGATGGAAGTTCTGGACACACAGGGAGACGTTCTAGGAATTACAACCTGCCATCAGGAATACCTGATTTAGTGCGCTGTCTGTCTTAAGCTCCTTATGGTTGGAGTACTGGATATAGATGGGCTGGTTACGCAGGTGAGGAGTCATTGAGTTATAATAGTTCACCATTGTGGCAGCCGCTTCCTCTGTTGCCAATTCCAAAAAAGCCTAAAAACACAAACACTAGAATTAAGACAATGCATCACAAAACGGAAAATTCATGTGACCTAGCAGAATGAGAGGCTGTACTGGGAACTCCCCAACTACACCGGTGTAGGCCATGTCACAAACCTTCCCACACCCGCTATAGAAGAGGCTGCCCAGGATGGAGGTCACCGGAACCATGTCATCAGTCATGAAGCCATGCCTCCCCACACCCGCTATAGAAGAGGCTGCCCAGGATGGAGGTCACTGTAACCATGTCAGTCAGGAAGCCATGCCTCCCCACACCCGCTATAGAAGAGGATGCCCAGGATGGAGGTCACCACAACATAGTCAGGAAGCCATGCCTCCCCACACCCGCTATAGAAGAGGATGCCCAGGATGGAGGTCACCACAACATAGTCAGGAAGCCATGCCTCCCCACACCCGCTATAGAAGAGGCTGCTCAGGATGGAGCTCACTGTAACCATGTCATTAGTCAGTAAGCCATGCCTCCCCACACCCGCTGTAGAAGAGGATGCCCAGGATGGAGGTCACCACAACATAGTCAGGAAGCCATGCCTCCCCACACCCGCTATAGAAGAGGATGCCCAGGATGGAGGTCACCACAACATAGTCAGGAAGCCATGCCTCCCCACACCCGCTATAGAAGAGGCTGCCCAGGATGGAGGTCACTGTAACCATGTCAGTCAGGAAGCCATGCCTCCCCACACCCGCTATAGAAGAGGCTGCCCAGGATGGAGGTCACTGTAACCATGTCAGTCAGGAAGCCATGCCTCCCCACACCCGCTGTAGAAGAGGCTACCCAGGATAGAGGTCACCGGAACCATGTCAGTCAGGAAGCCATGCCTCCCCACACCCGCTATAGAAGAGGCTGCTCAGGATGGAGCTCATGTCATTAGTCAGGAAGCCATGCCCCCCCCCCCACCCCCACCAGACAGAAGGATTATAACAAGTTATCTTATATCTATTCATTACAGGTGTTCTCAGGGATTAGAAAAAAAACTGCTACTTCCTTGCAAAAACAGCACCACCCTGCCCTTAGGTTGTGTGTGGTATTATAATTCAGCTCAATTGAATTTAATGGAAATGAGCATCAAAACTCATCTAACAGTACAGAGTCCTTCAGTTTCTGGAAGAAAGCAGACATGTTTTCCTAAGCTTGGACATACCCTTGAAGAGAGCGGTATGGGGTTAGGCACCATGACTAAATATGACTACAGCCGCTGTCAGAGAACGAGCATGAAATAAAAGGTTTATTGAACAACATTTTCTGATCTTAGAAAAAAAAAAAATAAAAAATGGTGCAGAGGGAACCATTGACTCATGGTGCAGAGAACCCGCCGGTGACCACTCCAATGACTCATGGTGCAGAGAACCCCCCCATGACCACTCCAATGACTCATGGTGCAGAGAACCCGCCGGGGACCACTCCAATGACTCATGGTGCAGAGAACCTGCCGGGGACCACTCCAATGACTCATGGTGCAGAGAACCCGCCGGGGACCACTCCAATGACTCATGGTGCAGAGAACCCGCCGGGGACCACTCCAATGACTCATGGTGCAGGAAACCTGCCGGGGACCACTCCAATGACTCATGGTGCAGGAAACCTGCCGGGGACCACTCCAATGACTCATGGTGCAGAGAACCTGCCGGGGACCACTCCAATGACTCATGGTGCAGAGAACCTGCCGGGGACCACTCCAATGACGCATTACAGTAAAATGTAGAAGAAACCAAGAGACATTACCTGATTTTTTCCTTTCAGCATCAGAATATTTGTTACTTTCCCAAAGGGTAACCCCAGAGCAATGACTTCAGTCTCTGTTACTTCTCCAGGAAGTTTCCGGATATGAAGAACTCGGGACGGGGCACTTTCCATTTTTTCATCCCCTTTGAATTTTTTGTTATCATTTCCATTGGCTTAGAGGGAAAAAAAACGAAAAATTAACTTCTAGAAGTCATATAATCTATAGAGGATACCATGTTTTGAAACCCACACAAAGGAGCAACTCTACCCCCACCCCACCTCCCGGAGAAGCAGTAGTAAAGTCCACCAACCCCCCCACTTTGATTAGGAGCATAAGTTGTTCCGGGACGGCGCTTGTAATCCAAATCACTCTTACATCAAAGCAAATTTTCCCATAAGAAATCACTGATCTGCAGACAATTGGTTCCACACCCCAAAAATAATGATTATTATTCTGAATAACATGTAGAAGAGATGAAGCAATGAGAAGCAGCTGGATGTGTGATATATAAGTTACTGTACAGTATAGCAGCATGTGGTATATAATGTATAGTAACTGTATAACCGTGATAACACAGCAGCTGGATATGTGATATACAAGTTACTGTACAGTATAGCAATCAGCATGTGGTATATAATGTATAGTAACTGTATAACCCTGATAACACAGCAGCTGGATATGTGATATATAAGTTACTGTACAGTATAGCAGCATGTGGTGTATAATGTATAGTAACTGTATAACCCTGATAACACAGAAGCTGGATATGTGATAAATAAGTTACTGTACAGTATAGCAGCATGTGGTATATAATGTATAGTAACTGTATAACCCCGATAACACAGAAGCTGGATATGTGATATATAAGTTAATGTGGTATATAATGTATAGTAACTGTATAACCCTGATAACACAGCAGCAGCTGGATATGTGATATATAAGTTACTGTACAGTATAGCAGCATGTGGTATATAATGTATAGTAACTGTATAACCCTGATAACACAGCAGCTGGATATGTGATATATAAGTTACTGTACAGTATAGCAGCATGTGGTATATAATGTATAGTAACTGTATAACCCTGATAACACAGCAGCAGCTGAACATGTGATATAAGTTACTGTACAGTATAGCAGCATGTGGTATATAATGTATGGTAACTGCATAACCCTGATAACACTGCAGCTGGATATGTGTGTGTGTGTGTGGGGGGGGGGGGGGGGGAGAATATATTATATAGATTAATAATAGTAAAATTAAATAATAAAATTAGATAAAAACATTATATATATATATATATATATATATATATATATATATATATATATATATATATAGATAGATGTCCCTCCTTTCCCTTCTTCCCCCCTGTAACATATATATAAAGGTTTCCCTGTAACATATATAAAGGTTTCCATCATGTCCCTCCTTTCCCTTCTTCCTCCTATAACATATATAAAGGTTTTCATCATGTCCTCCCTTTCCCGTAGACTATACACTAGAAACACTCTGTGGCCAGGCCTGGGGACTCAAAGGTTGCCTGTTTATTAAAGGGGCTATTCAAGGATCATAAGCTGTCCCCTATCCACATGATAAAAGATGAGAAGTTGATCCGGGGTAGATGGAAAAATCACTTTAACATAGAAGTTGAACAAAGGAAACCCTGACATTAGGGATCCACACATTGAGAATAACCTGAAGTACAAAATGTTTTTGTTTTTTTTATAATATACACGATTTTGAATGGTGAATGGGAATTTACATCATTCTTTATAATAGTCCTGCACCTCATGTACAGGAAGGTGAAAGCGAACGGTAAATCGCGCCTCTGTGCGAAGTCCTTCCATAAAGAGGGCTTTGTTCTTGGAGAAGAGAAATCTGGTGTTTTGTGTGAGAACATTTAGGTCTGTGTGTTCTGGGCATCTCCGCACCTGCTTTACTGTCGTCTCGCAGCAGAAAATGACCCCGAAATAAGTGAGGAGAGAAGCGATGAATAGACGCTCCACAATGTCATAATCACAGGAATAATTCCACCCTGTACGGCTGAATCCCGCAGAACAAAAGAATCCTGAGCAGCTTCACGTCTAAGTGTCCTGAATGTACAGAGCGCTATTCACATCATCCAGCGGGAAGAAAGGAAGCTCCCCGGGCCACACCATGGCCGCTTCAAGGGAAACTACATGAGCCGCACAATCCAGACACCGGAAACTTATGGAACCAATAACGGAGGACACGGAGAAGAGGATGGGATCTGTTACAGCCTCAATCCCATCTAACCGTTTTGTCAAAAACACAACAAAAACTCCTAAAAGAATCTAGTTATGAAAGGAAAACAAACAGTCACTAAAAAAGGATTATACAAATCACCTGACATAACTTGACAGAGTCCTACAATGTGCCAGAGAGCACAGGCCGATCTGTATACCTCTACTGATACACAGCCCAACCATGTGCCAGAGAGCACAGGCCGATCTGTATACCTCTACTGATACACAGCCCTACAATGTGCCAGAGAGCACAGGCCGATCTGTATACCTATACTGATACACAGCCCTACAATGTGCCAGAGAGCACAGGCCGATCTGTATACCTCTACTGATACACAGCCCTACCATGTGCCAGAGAGCACAGGCCGATCTGTATACCTCTACTGATACACAGCCCTACAATGTGCCAGAGAGCACAGGCCGATCTGTATACCTCTACTGATACACAGCCCTACAATGTGCCAGAGAGCACAGGCCGATCTGTATACCTCTACTGATACACAGCCCAACCATGTGCCAGAGAGCACAGGCCGATCTGTATACCTCTACTGATACACAGCCCTACCATGTGCCAGAGAGCACAGGCCGGTCTGTATACCTCTACTGATACACAGCCCTACAATGTGCCAGAGAGCACAGGCCGATCTGTACACCTCTACTGATACACAGCCCTACAATGTGCCAGAGAGCACAGGCCGATCTGTACACCTCTACTGATACACAGCCCTACAATGTGCCAGAGAGCACAGGCCGATCTGTATACCTCTACTGATACACAGCCCTACAATGTGCCAGAGAGCACAGGCCGATCTGTATACCTCTACTGATACACAGCCCAACCATGTGCCAGAGAGCACAGGCCGATCTGTATACCTCTACTGATACACAGCCCTACAATGTGCCAGAGAGCACAGGCCGATCTGTATACCTCTACTGATACACAGCCCTACAATGTGCCAGAGAGCACAGGCCGATCTGTATACCTCTACTGATACACAGCCCTACCATGTGCCAGAGAGCACAGGCCGATCTGTATACCTCTACTGATACACAGCCCTACCATGTGCCAGAGAGCACAGGCCGATCTGTATACCTCTACTGATACACAGCCCTACAATGTGCCAGAGAGCACAGGCCGATCTGTATACCTCTACTGATACACAGCCCTACAATGTGCCAGAGAGCACAGGCCGATCTGTATACCTCTACTGATACACAGCCCTACAATGTGCCAGAGAGCACAGGCCGATCTGTATACCTCTACTGATACACAGCCCTACAATGTGCCAGAGAGCACAGGCCGATCTGTATACCTCTACTGATACACAGCCCTACCATGTGCCAGAGAGCACAGGCCGATCTGTATACCTCTACTGATACACAGCCCTACAATGTGCCAGAGAGCACAGGCCGATCTGTATACCTCTACTGATACACAGCCCTACAATGTGCCAGAGAGCACAGGCCGATCTGTATACCTCTACTGATACACAGCCCTACAATGTGCCAGAGAGCACAGGCACATGTACATATTGTAAAACAGTAAGCAATCCTAAAGGGTGTAGTAAATAATATGCAATTTAAAAAAAGAAAAAAGAAAAACAAACAGAAGAAATGTCTGTCCCAATATATAAGACCAAAATATACTAAAAGTAATTAAATGCAACGTATATATACACTTATTTCAAGAAATTGCGAATTATAGAATAAAGGACTAATAAACAAACATTAAAAGTAAAAGGCACAAAAGTGAAATGAAAAGGTACAAACATCCATGAGCTACCAGGTGCCAGACTGCACAGCCGCTGCCGAAACGGTGGAAAACTAATCCTCTAACCCTTAGGCGACCCTGGACGTACCTGTATGTCCAGGGCCGCCCACAGGTGTTTAGAGCTGGGCCGCGCTTTGAACCGCCGTGGTCCCGGGTGCCGCATGTAGCCCGGGACCGAAGCCATTAGCAGGCAGGGCTCGATCGCCGTGCCCGCTAATAAGGTAATTGGATGCAGCTGTCAAAGATGCAGCCGGTCCCCGGTGTCTAGCAGTTACCTGATGCAGCCGTTCCCTGGTGTCTAGTGGCGGAGATCGCCCCCCCCCCGCCCCGGAGCAATCGAGTGCTTATCTCATCGATCTATGCTGTATTACTATGCAGCATAGATCGTAATGAGAGATCAGTGTACTTATACTGGGGGGGGGGGGGGGGTGGGGGGATAAATAACCCTAACCTCAGGGGGGCTTCTAGTGTAAGTGTAGCAGTAAAAAAAAAAAAAAGGTCATTAAAAAAACAAAAAGCCCCCTCCCCTAATTAAAGTCAGAATCACCCCCTTTTTCCCATGCTACAAATAAAAAATATGTTTGCTATCGCCGCGTGCGTAATCGCATAAAAAAATCCCAAAGAGCAAAATTGCGCATTTTTGGTCGCATCAAATCCAGAAAAATTGTAATAAAAAGCGATCAAAAAGTCGTATATGCGCAATCAAGGTACCGATAGAAAGAACACATCATGGCGCAAAAAAATGACACCTCACACATCCCCATAGACCTAAGGATAAAAGCGCTATAAGCCGGGGAATGGAGCGATTGTAAGGAACATATATTTGTTAAAGGGGTATTCCAGGGAAAATCAATAATTTAGCAATGGAAAGGGTTAACCAAGGTTAACCCTTTCCTAATATACTTACCTGTCCGTTTTTGGCCCCCCAAGGAGAGCTCTGGTCCGGTCACGTGAGCGTCCAGCTTGCCTCTCCCGGATCCTCTGTCCTTCCGGTTCGGTGACGTCACCACCCGGCCGGCGTCTGCTGTCTTTCTTATTAGCAGCAGAGCACTGAACCCTGACTGGTTTGTTAGCGTGCAGCCAATCAGGGTTCAGTGCTCTGCGTCCCCTGCTGTAAGTTATCAGGGTTTGGGGGGGGGCTCAGTGCCGGTGTCAGAACTACATTAGGGCAATGTGAGGGGTCCCTGCGGCATAACTTCATTCATAGCCACCAGACACCTGGAGCGGAGCTATGAATGAAGTGATGCCGCCCACCGCATCCCTTCCCCTCCCGGGACTCAGGGTCAGTATCACTGACACCCAGGGGGGAAGTCCTGTAAAGCAATGCTGATCAGCTGCTGCTGATCCCCCCCGGTTCCCCTCCCTGTGTCCCCGTCAGATCTCTCACCCCCAGAGCGCGCTGCCGCACTGGCCCGATCTCTGCACCTCTAATCTCCTGCATCAAGCAGCCGGCGGTACACAGCTGACAGGCGCTGTGTGACTGAGGCAGGAGAGATCTCTTCCTTGCTCCCTACACAGCGCCTGTCAGCTTAGTTTTATCGGGGTGATTGACAGGCGCTGTGTACGGAGCAAGGAAGAGATCTCTCCTGCCTCAGTCACACAGCGCCTGTCAGCTGAGTACAGGTGCAGAGATAGGTGCAGAGATCGGGGCCAGCGCGCTCCGGGGGTGGGGGTGAGAGATCTCTGACAGGGACACAGGGAGGGGGGGGGGAATCAGCAGCCGAAACACATTACTTTGCAGAACTCCGTACACAGCGCCTGTCAATCACCCCGATAAAACTAAGCTGACAGGCGCTGTGTAGGGAGCAAGGAAGAGATCTCTCCTGCCTCAGTCACACAGCGCCTGTCAGCTGGGTACCGCCGGCTGCTTGATGCAGGAGATCAGAGGTGCAGAGATCGGGCCAGTGCGGCAGCGCGCTCTGGGGGTGAGAGATCTGACGGGGACACAGGGAGGGGAACCGGGGGGATCAGCAGCAGATGATCAGCATTGCTTTACAGGACTTCCCCCCTGGGTGTCAGTGATACTGACCCTGAGTCCCGGGAGGGGAAGGGATGCGGTGGGCAGCATCACTTCATTCATAGCTCCGCTCCAGGTGTCTGGTGGCTATGAATGAAGTTATGCCGCAGGGACCCCTCACATTACCCTAATGTAGTTCTGACACCGGCACTGAGCCCCCCCCAAACCCTGATAACTTACAGCAGGGGACGCAGAGCACTGAACCCTGATTGGCTGCACGCTAACAAACCAGTCAGGGTTCAGTGCTCTGCTGCTAATAAGAAAGACAGCAGACGCCGGCCGGGTGGTGACGTCACCGAACCGGAAGGACAGAGGATCCGGGAGAGGCAAGCTGGACGCTCACGTGACTGGACCAGAGCTCTCCTTGGGGGGCCAAAAATGGACAGGTAAGTATATTAGGAAAGGGTTAACCTTGGTTAACCCTTTCCATTGCTAAATTATTGATTTTCCCTGGAATACCCCTTTAACAATGGTTTGAATTTTTTACCGGCCATCAGATACAATATAAGTTATACATGTTATATATCGTTGTAATCGTAACAACTTGAGGAACATATATAACAAGTCAATTTTACCCCAGGGCGAACGGCGTAATAACAAATACCCCCAAATAAAAGAAATTTGGGTTTGTTTTTTTTAATTTCACCACACATTGAATTTTTTTCTGGTTTCGCAGTGTACTTTATGGTATAATTCAGCCGTCATTGTAAAGTACAATTAGTGACTCAAAAAATAAGGATAAGGGCTCATGTGGGTTTTTAGGGGAAAAACTGCAAGTGCTATGGCCTTTTAAGCACAAGGAGGAAAAAACGAAACCGCAAAAATGTAAATTGGCCCGGTCCTCTAAGGGTTAAATTAGCGCGTTCTGTACTTATATGCTACGTGTTCTTGGAACAGAAGCTCCAATAGACGTCAATGGGTCTGTTTTTAATGGACAACACACTGATGTACTATCCTTGAGCGCCCAGGCCGCCTCCACTCTACGGAGATTTATAGACCTGTCATTTGCTGGTCCGCAAAAAGTTATGCAAAACTAATGGTTTCTTTGATCCAGCCAATGGAATACGTGGATCCTGCAGACGGGATATGTGGATCCAGCAGGATCCAGCAGAAGGGATACGTGGATCCAGCAGAAGGGATACGTGGATCCAGCAGAAGGGATACGTGGATCCAGCAGAAGGGATACGTGGATCCAGCAGAAGGGATACGTGGATCCAGCAGAAGGGATACGTGGATCCAGCAGAAGGGATACGTGGATCCAGCAGAAGGGATACGTGGATCCAGCAGAAGGGATACGTGGATCCAGCAGAAGGGATACGTGGATCCAGCAGAAGGGATACGTGGATCCAGCAGAAGGGATACGTGGATCCAGCAGAAGGGATACGTGGATCCAGCAGAAGGGATACGTGGATCCAGCAGAAGGGATACGTGGATCCAGCAGACGGGATACGTGGATCCAGCAGACGGGATACGTGGATCCTGCAGAAGGGATACGTGGATCCTGCAGAAGGGATACGTGGATCCAGCAGAAGGGATACGTGGATCCTGCAGACGGGATACGTGGATCCTGCAGACGGGATATGTGGATCCAGCAGACGGGATATGTGGATCCTGCAGAAGGGATATGTGGATCCTGCAGATGGGATATGTGGATGGGGTCTAACACAGAACGTTCCTGTACAGTGACAGCACACAGAGCACGGCAGCATCTGCCCATCTGGACGGTTAATGTGACATTATATATAACATGTAGCGCTACATGTTGGGCGACACGGCGTATAGTAACTCACAAGCTCCAGCGCCATCACTAGTGACCATCAATAGATAAGGTTTACTCACCTGTCACAACTATGCTGCTCATGTTAGAACTGGGACCATTAAGGACGCTTCCAGAAAGCAGCTCGTCAGAACCTCTCTAAAGGGGAGAGAAAGGTCAAAGGTTAGACAGCCGCCCCTGACAGTCTGGTGCATCATACATAGTACAGGGGTATATGTCACACGTGTGTATCAGTGCAGGCCGGGTGCTGTGACCCTCGTCAATCACTAGAATAAAGGGGTAGATAGACTCCACAGCCCACACTCTGCCACTCGGCTATACACTGCCAATATCAGCAATCGGCCTTACAATGGAAGCCTATGGGACTCCTTCCTGCTATACGGAATAGCCAGAGGTTCCATAGGCTCCCATTATTTTCCCGTACACTTCTTGTATTAGCGTCTGACGAAGAGGCAGAGCCTGTGCTGCTGAACGCATCCGCCCCTTCATTCTAGCGATCAGCAGGGGTCTCAGCACCTGAACCCCAACAGATAAACACGTCTGACAAGTCGCTAAGATATGTCAGAAGTTTTATTTCTTTTATAACAGTTACACTTTAAAATACTACACAGGTACAGAGACCGCAGCTCTTGTACACAGCTCGATAACATTCTGGTCACGCTTCTCTGCCCCTGCCCCATGCTGTACACTGGAGACCCGCTCTGTCCCCCCTGCCCCATGCTGTACACTGGAGACCCGCTCTGTCCCCCCTGCCCCATGCTGTACACTGGAGACCCGCTCTGTCCCCCCTGCCCCATGCTGTACACTGGAGACCCGCTCTGTCCCCCATGCTGTACACTGGAGACCCGCTCTGTCCCCCCTGCCCCCCCTGCCCCATGCTGTACACTGGAGACCAGCTCTGTCCCCCCTGCCCCATGCTGTACACTGGAGACCAGCTCTGTCCCCCCTGCCCCATGCTGTACACTGGAGACCCGCTCTGTCCCCCCTGCCCCCCCTGCCCCATGCTGTACACTGGAGACCCGCTCTGTCCCCCCTGCCCCATGCTGTACACTGGAGACCCGCTCTGTCCCCCCTGCCCCATGCTGTACACTGGAGACCCGCTCTGTCCCCCCTGCCCCATGCTGTACACTGGAGACCCGCTCTGTCCCCCCTGCCCCATGCTGTACACTGGAGACCCGCTCTGTCCCCCCTGCCCCATGCTGTACACTGGAGACCCGCTCTGTCCCCCCTGCCCCATGCTGTACACTGGAGACCAGCTCTGTCCCCCCTGCTGTACACTGGAGACCCGCTCTGTCCCCCCTGCCCCATGCTGTACACTGGAGACCCGCTCTGTCCCCCCTGCCCCCCCTGCCCCATGCTGTACACTGGAGACCCGCTCTGTCCCCCCTGCCCCATGCTGTACACTGGAGACCCGCTCTGTCCCCCCTGCTGTACACTGGAGACCAGCTCTGTCCCCCCTGCCCCATGCTGTACACTGGAGACCCGCTCTGTCCCCCCTGCCCCATGCTGTACACTGGAGATCCGCTCTGTCCCCCCTGCCCCATGCTGTACACTGGAGACCCACTCTGTCCCCCCTGCCCCATGCTGTACACAGGAGACCAGCTCTGTCCCCCCTGCCCCATGCTGTACACTGGAGACCCGCTCTGTCCCCCCTGCTGTACACTGGAGACCCGCTCTGTCCCCCCTGCTGTACACTGGAGACCCGCTCTGTCCCCCCTGCTGTACACTGGAGACCCGCTCTGTCCCCCCTGCCCCATGCTGTACACTGGAGACCCGCTCTGTCCCCCCTGCTGTACACTGGAGACCCGCTCTGTCCCCCCTGCCCCATGCTGTACACTGGAGACCCGCTCTGTCCCCCCTGCTGTACACTGGAGACCCGCTCTGTCCCCCCTGCCCCATGCTGTACACTGGAGACCCGCTCTGTCCCCCCTGCTGTACACTGGAGACCCGCTCTGTCCCCCCTGCCCCATGCTGTACACTTGAGACCTGCTCTGTCCCCCCTGCCCCATGCTGTACACTGGAGACCCACTCTGTCCCCCCTGCTGTACACTGGAGACCCACTCTGTCCCCCCTGCTGTACACTGGAGACCCTCTCTGACCCCCTGCTGTACACTGGAGACCCTCTCTGACCCCCTGCTGTACACTGGAGACCCGCTCTGACCCCCTGCTGTACACTGGAGACCCGCTCTGTCCCCCCTGCCCCATGCTGTACACTGGAGACCCGCTCTGTCCCCCCTGCCCCATGCTGTACACTGGAGACCCGCTCTGTCCCCCCTGCCCCATGCTGTACACTGGAGACCCGCTCTGTCCCCCCCTGCTGTACACTAGAGACCTGCTCTGTCCCCCCTGCTGTACACTGGAGACCCGCTCTGTCCCCCCTGCCCCCCCTGCCCCATGCTGTACACTGGAGACCCGCTCTGTCCCCCCTGCTGTACACTAGAGACCTGCTCTGTCCCCCCTGCTGTACACTGGAGACCCGCTCTGTCCCCCCTGCCCCCCCTGCCCCATGCTGTACACTGGAGACCCGCTCTGTCCCCCCTGCTGTACACTAGAGACCTGCTCTGTCCCCCCTGCCCCATGGAGATCGGCTAATAATTACAGACTGAAAACCATTTCTAAACATATCCAGAGTAAATTATCGAGCGATAAACTGTAAAAAAGTTTGTGCATTTTTATCAAGCGTGTAAATACATGTGCGTTTGTTTCCTTACTGACATGGTTGGTTTTGTTGCGTTTTATTTGCCCTTTACTACGTATTGTCCAGCCATGCCCTGACCCGCTGTGACATTAGTTTTGGCCCTCAGAAGCAATCTGTTGATTTCCTACAGCTGACCCGCCAACAGGAGAACAACAGAGGGGGGCTGACCACTGTATGGGGCACTACTGAGGGGGGGGATGACCACTGTATGGGGCACTACTGAGGGGGGGGGGGATGACCACTGTATGGGGCACTACTGAGGGGGGGGGGGATGACCACTGTATGGGGCACTACTGAGGGGGGGGGGATGACCACTGTATGGAGCACTACTGAGGGGGGGGGGATGACCACTGTATGGGGCACTACTGAGGGGGGGGATGACCACTGTATGGGGCACTACTGAGGGGGGGGGGATGACCACTGTATGGGGCACTACTGAGGGGGGGGGGATGACCACTGTATGGGGCACTACTGAGGGGGGGGATGACCACTGTATGGAGCACTACTGAGGGGGGGGGATGACCACTGTATGGGGCACTAATGAGGGGGGGGGGGGAATGACCACTGTATGGGGCACTACTGAGGGGGGGGGGGATGACCACTATGGGGCACTACTGAGGGGGGGATGACCACTGTATGGAGCACTACTGAGGGGGGGATGACCACTGTATGGGGCACTACTGAGGGGGGGATGACCACTGTATGGGGCACTACTGAGGGGGGGGATGACCACTGTATGGGGCACTACTGAGGGGGGGATGACCACTGTATGGGGCACTACTGAGGGGGGGGGGGGACCACTGTATGGAGCACTACTGGGGGGGAGGTGTGACCACTGTATGGAGCACTACTGGGGGGGAGGGGCGGGGGGTGACCACTGTATGGAGAACTACTTGGGGGGGGGGGGGGGGTGAGACTTGTGAGCAGCCGCACCGTGCAGTCACCTCTCTTATTCCTGAGGATTATGAGCGGCCGGATCGTGCAGTGACCCCTCTTATTTCTGAGGCTTATGAGCAGCCGCACCGTGCAGTCACCCTTCTTATTCCTGAGCCTTATGAGCGGCCTCACAGTGCAGTCACCTCTCTTATTCCTGAAGCTTATGAGCAGCCGCACCATGCAGTCACCTCTCTTATTCCTGAGGCTTATGAGCAGCCGCACCATGCAGTCACCTCTCTTATTCCTGAGGCTTATGAGCAGCCGCACCATGCAGTCACCTCTCTTATTCCTGAGGCTTATGAGCAGCCGCACCATGCAGTCACCTCTCTTATTCCTGAGGCTTATGAGCAGCCGCACCATGCAGTCACCTCTCTTATTCCTGAGGATTATGAGCGGCCGGAGCGTGCAGTGACCCCTCTTATTGCTGAGTCTTATGCGCGGCCACACTCTGCAGTTACCCCTCTTATTACTGAGGATTATGAGCGGTTGCACCGTGCAGTCACCTCTCTTATTCCTGAGGATTATGAACAGCCACACCGCGCAGTCACCTCTCTTATTGTTAGGGATTATGAGTGGACGCACTGTGCAGTGACCTCTCTTATTGCCTAGGGATTTGAGTGGCCGCACCTCGCAGTCACCTCTCTTATTGCTGAGGATTATGAGCGGCCGGAGCGTGCAGTGACCCCTCTTATTGCTGAGTCTTATGCGCGGCCACACTCTGCAGTTACCCCTCTTATTACTGAGGATTATGAGCGGTTGCACCGTGCAGTCACCTCTCTTATTGTTAGGGATTATGAGTGGACGCACTGTGCAGTGACCTCTCTTATTGCCTAGGGCTTTGAGTGGCCGCACCTCGCAGTCACCCCTCTTATTGCTGAGGATTATGAGCGGTCGCACTGTGCAGTCACTCCTGTTATTTAGATTGTGAGCCCTAATGGGGACAGGGATCCAAATTGTCCAACTATGTAAAGTGCAGTAGACTACAATCTCTAGTAGTGTCACACCACTGACACCCATACTCTAGTAGTGAGATGAAGTTGCGTCAGGTATGTGGCACACATGTAATGAGGAGAATGAGGCACCATATACAGAAGAACCAAGGACACAGGACAGCTTACCTTAACGCCCACTGCAACATCAGTAACAATGCTGTAACAAGAGAAAAGAAAGGAACTTTTAAACAGTGAATGTTGTATAGATTATTACTGATCACACATACGAAGCAATTAAGTGATCATAAATAAAGGGGGTGGCCATCTTGGCTGAAATACTTATCACAGCATTTGGTGACATGCTTTACAACAAGCCTAGGAATTAGCAAATTTACAGTAGGAACAAAGCCAAGCAATTTGGGCTGTGGGGCTTTGAAGCGTTCTCAGCTCCGTACCCCTACTCCCCTGGATGGGAACCATCTTTCCCCAGCACCTGGGGAGGAGCGGCATGGAGTGCAGCACACTTCAAAGCCCTGCAGACTGATGAGCAGAACGCTTCCTTCCTACTGTAAATTAGCTCATCTATAAACAAGCTCTATGGACAGTCTTGGAAGGGACTAGACTGAAGCTGACCTCGTTGATTCTATGGAGTTTGTGGGGCATGCTCTGTGAGCGATGCAGAGAGAGGTGGAGGCTGAGCTCAGAGCACATTCCCTTTTATGGTATGTGCACGCTGAGGTATTCTCACAGATAACTTGCCGTGGATTCTGCCACTCGTCCCCGCTTCACTCTCCGCCCGCCCCATATGACATGTCCATTCTTGGGGCAGACAGCGGAATTTGCCTGAGCATAGAATGGAGCCTATGGGACAGACAGAGTAAAGCGGGAGCACGCAGGGATGAGCGGCAGAATCCACGGCTAGTTGTCTGCAATATTTCCTCAGTGTGCACACACTCTAATAAACAACTAGTTAGTAGTAGAGAGAAATGTCTGCGCCCCCCCAAAAAAAACCTTCATTATAACAGCCAAACCAGGGTAACAGTCATTTCAGCCAACGACACATAAATCAATAGTACAAGCAAATATAAGAAATATGTAATATATCTTATCAGACAGAAATGCCTCTTCTGTTAAAAGCCCCACCCCCCGAATAGCTAAACTGTCCTGTACTCTAAGGGTCCTATTACAAGGAGCGAATGTTAACGATTAACGAACGTAAATGAGATTGTTTATCATTAACCTGAAATCGTTCACCATATTACACAGAATGATCGTCGTTCGGTACGATCGTTATTGCGTTACTATGATCGTTTATTCCTTCTGATCCCAGCAACACAATGAACAATGTGCTATTACACTGAACGATAAGTGAAAAAAAAATGCAGAACTTGGGTAAATGTGGAATTACAGCGAACGATTAGCGATAATTTTAGGTTCTAAATCGACAACCTACCAGAGAGTATGAGAGCGAGGTTTTACATGCCCCAATACAGGACCATACAAAGACGCAAACGAGCACTGACCAGCAAGATTGGCGCTCGCCCACAGTGCCTTTACAAGGCCTGATAAGTCACAGTGCTGGGTTCACGTGGGCACTAACAGTTATCAGCCACGGTCCCCTGTATATAGGGAAATATGTGGCCAATAAGGATACGGTTTTACGGTCACGCTGATCCCTGGCAATTTTATACAGGCTGATCAACCAAATGGGCATTCCTAGGAACGCTCCTTACAGGTAAATCGCCCTGTGGAAAAGAGATTAAAGGCAGAAATCGGCTGAAGAATGGCATATACAAGAATAATGGCTGGTGTGCAAATGGATCAAACAGGCAGAACTGATCGGCAATAAGCAGGACATAAGGGTGTGTTCACACTATGGAATCATTGAGGAATTTCAAGTGGAGTTTGCGTCAGTGTCTGCTTGAAATTCTGCAGTTCCATTAATTCCATGGGATTTGTAAGACTGTGCTCGAGGAATCCCATGGAATCAAATGGGACAGCAGAATTTCAAGCAGAGACTGTGGCGCAAACTCCATTCGAAATCCCATGCCTTTTCCGAAGTGTGAACACACCCTAAAGGAGCAGTTCTGCAATATACTACAGATACTGGGCCCACGGGAGAAACCCATCCCTACAATATACTGCAGATACTGGGCCCACAGGTGAGACACATCCCTACAATATACTGCAGATACTGGGCCCACAGGACAGACCCATCCCTACAATATACTGCAGATACTGGGCCCACAGCACAGAGACCCATCCCTACAATATACTGCAGATACTGGGCCCACAGGACAGACCCATCCCTACAATATACTGCAGATACTGGGCCCACAGGTGAGACACATCCCTACAATATACTGCAGATACTGGGCCCACAGGACAGACCCATCCCTACAATATACTGCAGATACTGGGCCCACAGGAGAAACCCATCCCTACAATATACTGCAGATACTGGGCCCACAGCACAGAGACCCAGCCCTACAATATACTGCAGATACTGGGCCCACAGGAGAGAGACCCATCCCTACAATATACTGCAGATACTGGGCCCACAGGAGAGAGACCCATCCCTACAATATACTGCAGATACTGGGCCCACAGCACAGAGACCCATCCCTACAATATACTGCAGATACTGGGCCCACAGCACAGAGACCCATCCCTACAATATACTGCAGATACTGGGCCCACAGGAGAGAGACCATCCCTACAATATACTGCAGATACTGGGCCCACAGGACAGACCCATCCCTACAATATACTGCAGATACTGGGCCCACAGGAGAAACCCATCCCTACAATATACTGCAGATACTGGGCCCACAGCACAGAGACCCATCCCTACAATATACTGCAGATACTGGGCCCACAGCACAGAGACCCATCCCTACAATATACTGCAGATACTGGGCCCACAGGAGAGACCCATCCCTACAATATACTGCAGATACTGGGCCCACAGCACAGAGACCCTTCCCTACAATATACTGCAGATACTGGGCCCACAGGAGAGACCCATCCCTACAATATACTGCAGATACTGGGCCCCCAGGAGAGACCCATCCCTACAATATACTGCAGATACTGGGCCCACAGGAGAGACCCATCCCTACAATATACTGCAGATACTGGGCCCACAGCACAGACCCTTCCCTACAATATACTGCAGATACTGGGCCCACAGCACAGAGACCCATCCCTACAATATACTGTAGATACTGGGCCCACAGGTGAGACCCATCCCTACAATATACTGTAGATACTGGGCCCACAGGAGAGAGACCCATCCCTACAATATACTGCAGATACTGGGCCCACGGGAGAGACCCATCCCTACAATATACTGCAGATACTGGGCCCACAGGAGAGACCCATCCCTACAATATACTGCAGATACTGGGCCCACAGGAGAGACCCAGCCCTACAATATACTGCAGATACTGGGCCCACAGCACAGACCCTTCCCTACAATATACTGAAGATACTGGGCCCACAGCACAGAGACCCATCCCTACAATATACTGCAGATACTGGGCCCACAGGAGAGACCCATCCCTACAATATACTGCAGATACTGGGCCCACAGCACAGAAACCCATCCCTACAATATACTACAGATACTGGGCCCACAGCACAGAGACCAATCCCTACAATATACTACAGATACTGGGCCCACAGCACAGAGACCAATCCCTACAATATACTACAGATACTGGGCCCACAGCACAGAGACCCATCCCTACAATATACTGCAGATACTGGGCCCACAGCACAGAGACCCTTCCCTACAATATACTGCAGATACTGGGCCCACAGGAGAGACCCATCCCTACAATATACTACAGATACTGGGCCCACAGCACAGAGACCCATCCCTACAATATACTGCAGATACTGGGCCCACAGCACAGAGACCCATCCCTACAATATACTGCAGATACTGGGCCCACAGCACAGAGACCCATCCCTACAATATACTGCAGATACTGGGCCCACAGGAGAGACCCATCCCTACAATATACTGCAGATACTGGGCCCACAGCACAGAGACCCATCCCTACAATATACTGCAGACACTGGGCCCACAGGAGAGACCCATCCCTACAATATACTGCAGATACTGGGCCCACAGGAGATAGACCCATCCCTACAATATACTGCAGATACTGGGCCCACAGGAGAGAGACCCATCCCTACAATATACTGCAGATACTGGGCCCACAGGAGAGAGACCCATCCCTACAATATACTGCAGATACTGGGCCCACAGCACAGAGACCCATCCCTACAATATACTGCAGATACTGGGCCCACAGCACAGAGACCCATCCCTACAATATACTGCAGATACTGGGCCCACAGGAGAGACCCATCCCTACAATATACTGCAGATACTGGGCCCACAGCACAGAGACCCATCCCTACAATATACTGCAGACACTGGGCCCACAGGAGAGACCCATCCCTACAATATACTGCAGATACTGGGCCCACAGGAGAGAGACCCATCCCTACAATATACTGCAGATACTGGGCCCACAGCACAGAGACCCATCCCTACAATATACTGCAGATACTGGGCCCACAGCACAGAGACCCATCCCTACAATATACTGCAGATACTGGGCCCACGGGAGAGACCCATCCCTACAATATACTGCAGATACTGGGCCCACAGCACAGAGACCCATCCCTACAATATACTGCAGATACTGGGCCCACAGCACAGAGACCCATCCCTACAATATACTGCAGATACTGGGCCCACAGCACAGAGACCCATCCCTACAATATACTGCAGATACTGGGCCCACAGGAGAGACCCATCCCTACAATATACTGCAGATACTGGGCCCACAGGAGAGAGACCCATCCCTACAATATACTGCAGATACTGGGCCCACAGGAGAGAGACCCATCCCTACAATATACTGCAGATACTGGGCCCACAGCACAGAGACCCATCCCTACAATATACTGCAGATACTGGGCCCACAGGAGAGACCCATCACTACAATATACTGCAGATACTGGGCCCACAGGAGAGAGACCCATCCCTACAATATACTGCAGATACTGGGCCCACAGGAGAGAGACCCATCCCTACAATATACTGCAGATACTGGGCCCACAGCACAGAGACCCATCCCTACAATATACTGCAGATACTGGGCCCACAGGAGAGACCCATCCCTACAATATACTGCAGATACTGGGCCCACAGGAGAGACCCATCCCTACAATATACTGCATATACTGGGCGCACAGCACAGAGACCCATCCCTACAATATACTGCAGATACTGGGCCCACAGGACAGACCCATCCATACAATATACTGCAGATACTGGGCCCACAGGAGAGACCCATCCCTACAATATACTGCAGATACTGGGCCCACAGGAGAGACCCATCCCTACAATATACTGCAGATACTGGGCCCACAGGAGAGACCCATCCCTACAATATACTGCAGATACAGGGCCCACAGCACAGAGACCCATCCCTACAATATACTGCAGATACTGGGCCCACAGGAGAGACCCATCCCTACAATATACTGCAGATACTGGGCCCACAGCACAGAGACCCATCCCTACAATATACTGCAGATACTGGGCCCACAGGAGAGAGACCCAGCCCTACAATATACTGCAGATACTGGGCCCACAGCACAGAGACCCATCCCTACAATATACTGCAGATACAGGGCCCACAGCACAGAGACCCATCCCTACAATATACTGCAGATACTGGGCCCACAGGAGAGAGACCCAGCCCTACAATATACTGCAGATACTGGGCCCACAGCACAGAGACCCATCCCTACAATATACTGCAGATACTGGGCCCACAGCACAGAGACCCATCCCTACAATATACTGCAGATACTGGGCCCACAGCACAGAGACCCATCCCTACAATATACTGCAGATACTGGGCCCACAGGAGAGACCCATCCCTACAATATACTGCAGATACTGGGCCCACAGGAGAGACCCATCCCTACAATATACTGCAGATACTGGGCCCACAACACAGAGACCCATCCCTACAATATACTGCAGATGTAAAAATAAATGCCAATGAGCAGAAGCCATTTCCCACTGACCTACAAAAAGACAAAAAACAAATTAAATGCACGAAATGGGGAAAGTGCTACAAAACCACAAGAAAGCTGGTGATTGCTGAGGCGGCACGTCACAAGAGGACGGTGAGAAGGCCGGGAGCCATCAGAACTGCAGCATCGGAGTGCAGGGACATAAAGCTGAATGATCTCCACCATGCTGCATCTATGAGGGCGGATGCTCTGGTCACAATAAGCAGCGACCCCCTCCCCCGCTCCATCATCAGACACAGCCATGTAATATGCTGACTGCTCCCTGGACCAACGCCAGGAAACAAACGACCAATTCCATATGGCTGAAACTTCCACCGCCAGACTGTCCGCTAACAAAGCCTCTCTTCTCTTATGTCTAGAACTACTGAGCGTCAAAGTAAACAGAGTAAACCAGGAGATTACACAGAGAATGTGCTAAAAGCTGATGGCAGATCCAAGTGACCATAAGACTACTGTTTCATTATACACCGGCTACTAAACAACAGGTCCAAGGAAGCCAGAGATAATGACTGGGACCCAGCGGAGGGACGACGAGAAGGCGCCGGGACCCAGCGGAGGGACGACGAGAAGGCGCCGGGACCCAGCGGAGGGACGACGAGAATAAGTGTATATTAGAAATTTGTATAACTTTTGGGGGAAAATGCAATACCTTAAAATTTTCCACCTCTTTAACATCGGTCTGTTCATTCTTTAGCGCGGACAGAGCAGGAGCGCGCACCTCCCATAGACTCCCATTATGAACGGGAGGCTAACGGCATTCCGCCGCAGAATTCCGCTAGTTTTGCTCAGTGGGAACGGGGCCTTACATGGGGTAACAATAACCTATTGTCAGGAAATAAGGCCTTCAGACCATTGTATCTATCATCCCAAGCCACTGTTATGGCAACTCTGCCCTAAGGTGTACGGCACCTCAACAACATATACAGCTGCGTACACCCCAACCTTACAGAACAGGCTGCAGATGTAATAGAAACAAGGCCCAATGTCGCAAATATCTATAGGGTACGATTGTATGGTCACCCAGGGAGGCTTTGTTTCCCCACCGCCCAGCCCCCACCTCATTGAGATGCTTTTTAATAGGGAATCCAGGGGGAGAGACACCATCAGCCATTCACAATGGTGATTTTTAAGTAGGGGGGGGGTCCCAATAACCCAACCCCCCCCCCCCCCCATCCATGGTATCAGAGTCACTACTGACCACAGTCCTCACCCATAGACCCTGGCATCAGTCAGTACCTCACCCATAGACCCTGGCATCAGTCAGTACCTCACCCATAGACCCTGGCATCAGTCAGTACCTCACCCATAGACCCTGGCATCAGTCAGTACCTCACCCATAGACCCTGGCATCAGTCAGTACCTCACCCATAGACCCTGGCATCAGTCAGTACCTCACCCATAGACCCTGGCATCAGTCAGTACCTCACCCATAGACCCTGGCATCAGTCAGTACCTCACCCATAGACCCTGGCATCAGTCAGTACCTCACCCATAGACCCTGGCATCAGTCAGTACCTCACCCATAGACCCTGGCATCAGTCAGTACCTCACCCATAGACCCTGGCATCAGTCAGTACCTCACCCATAGACCCTGGCATCAGTCAGTACCTCACCCATAGACCCTGGCATCAGTCAGTACCTCACCCATAGACCCTGGCATCAGTCAGTACCTCACCCATAGACCCTGGCATCAGTCAGTACCTCACCCATAGACCCTGGCATCAGTCAGTACCTCACCCATAGACCCTGGCATCAGTCAGTACCTCACCCATAGACTCTGGCATCAGTCAGTACCTCAGTCTTTATTTAGGTTCTATACGAGAGATTTATCAGACATGGTGTAAAGTGACACTGGCTCAGTCGCCCCCGGACACCAATCAGATTCCACCTTTTATTCCTCACAGACTTTTGAAAATGAGAGATGGAATCTGATTGGTTGCCGGGGGTGACTGAGCCTGTGTCACTATACACCATGTCTGATAAATCTCCTCCAATGTTCATATTATTAATAAGTGATGAATTATTACCCACTAGATCCAGAGATTACCAGGGGGCCAGAGCTCTCCACACACCGCGACCACCAGTCACCGACTAAGGAGGCCAACGCCGCCAGTCCTCACCCCGAGGCCCTCCTCCTCTCCCCGCACACAGGGGCCCTCCTCCTCTCCCCGCACACAGGGGCCCTCGCCGCCCTCCTCCTCTCCCCGCACACAGGGGCCCTCGCCCCCCTCCTCTCCCCGCACACAGGGGCCCTCGCCCTCCTCCTCTCCCCGCACACAGGGGCCCTCGCCCCCCTCCCCCCTCCTCTCCCCGCACACAGGGGGCCCTCCTCTCCCCGCACACAGGGGGCCCTCCTCTCCCCGCACACAGGGGGCCCTCCTCTCCCCGCACACAGGGGGCCCTCCTCTCCCCGCACACAGGGGGCCCTCCTCTCCCCGCACACAGGGGGCCCTCCTCTCCCCGCACACAGGGGGCCCTCCTCTCCCCGCACACAGGGGCCCTCGCCCCCCTCCTCTCCCCGCACACAGGGGCCCTCGCCCCCCTCCTCTCCCCGCACACAGGGGCCCTCGCCCCCCTCCTCTCCCCGCACACAGGGGCCCTCGCCCCCCTCCTCTCCCCGCACACAGGGGCCCTCGCCCCCCTCCTCTCCCCGCACACAGGGGCCCTCGCCCCCCTCCTCTCCCCGCACACAGGGGCCCTCGCCCCCCTCCTCTCCCCGCACACAGGGGCCCTCGCCCCCCTCCTCTCCCCGCACACAGGGGCCCTCGCCCCCCTCCTCTCCCCGCACACAGGGGCCCTCGCCCCCCTCCTCTCCCCGCACACAGGGGCCCTCGCCCCCCTCCTCTCCCCGCACACAGGGGCCCTCGCCCCCCTCCTCTCCCCGCACACAGGGGCCCTCGCCCCCCTCCTCTCCCCGCACACAGGGGCCCTCGCCCCCCTCCTCTCCCCGCACACAGGGGCCCTCGCCCCCCTCCTCTCCCCGCACACAGGGGCCCTCGCCCCCCTCCTCTCCCCGCACACAGGGGCCCTCGCCCTCCTCCTCTCCCCGCACACAGGGGCCCTCGCCCCCCTCCTCTCCCCGCACACAGGGGGCCCTCCTCTCCCCGCACACAGGGGGCCCTCCTCTCCCCGCACACAGGGGGCCCTCCTCTCCCCGCACACAGGGGGCCCTCCTCTCCCCGCACACAGGGGGCCCTCCTCTCCCCGCACACAGGGGGCCCTCCTCTCCCCGCACACAGGGGGCCCTCCTCTCCCCGCACACAGGGGGCCCTCCTCTCCCCGCACACAGGGGGCCCTCCTCTCCCCGCACACAGGGGGCCCTCCTCTCCCCGCACACAGGGGGCCCTCCTCTCCCCGCACACAGGGGGCCCTCCTCTCCCCGCACACAGGGGGCCCTCCTCTCCCCGCACACAGGGGCCCTCACCCGGCCGCCGCTGTCTCTCCTCACACCTTCCCGCCATAACGGGACACACAGGGTCCTGAGGTAAAGTCACGCCCCGCACCCCCGCCGCCCACAGACGGGCCCAGCCCGGTCCCCCTCACCCCCACGGCCTCGGGCCACAATCACGTACCCGTCCATTGCCGGATTGGTCGCCACTCCTTATGTGAGCCGAAAGTGCACCTCCACCGCCGACTCCACGTATAAACAAAATGGCGCCGCCCGATGGGCCGGGAATAGCCGAGCCGAATGATGACACTGTACGGAAATTACCGAGTGCCAGGGGAGCCGAACATAACACTGTACGGAAATTACCGAGTGCTGGGCGAGCCGAACATAACACTTTACGGAAATTACCGAGTGCTGGGCGAGCCGAACATAACACTATACGGAAATTACCGAGTGCCAGGGGAGCCGAACATAACACTGTACGGAAATTACCGAGGGCTGAGCGAGCTGAATATGACACTTTACGGAAATTACCGAATATGGTGCCAGGAGGGACGAATCCCGTGAAGGGGACTGAAGCTGTCTGGAGTCTGAGGGGAAAATGTGTCGAGGAGATGTATGAGTGCTTACTCTGTGTGTGGGCTGTATGAGTGTGTGTACTCTGACTGTGAGGGGTGTATGAGTGTGTACTGTGTGTGGGGGTGTATGAGTGTGTACTGTGTGTGGGGGTGTATGAGTGTGTACTGTGTGGGGGGTGTATGAGTGTGTACTGTGTGTGGGGGTGTATGAGTGTGTACTGTGAGGGGTGTATGAGTGTGTACTGTGTGGGGGTGTATGAGTGTGTACTGTGTGTGGGGGTGTATGAGTGTGTACTGTGTGTGGGGGTGTATGAGTGTGTACTGTGTGGGGGGTGTATGAGTGTGTACTGTGAGGGGTGTATGAGTGTGTACTGTGAGGGGTGTATGAGTGTGTACTGTGAGGGGTGTATGAGTGTGTACTGTGTGGGGGTGTATGAGTGTGTACTGTGAGGGGTGTATGAGTGTGTACTGTGTGGGGGTGTATGAGTGTGTACTGTGAGGGGGTGTATGAGTGTGTACTGTGTGTGGGGGTGTATGAGTGTGTACTGTGAGGGGTGTATGAGTGTGTACTGTGTGGGGGTGTATGAGTGTGTACTGTGAGGGGTGTATGAGTGTGTACTGTGTGGGGGTGTATGAGTGTGTACTGTGAGGGGTGTATGAGTGTGTACTGTGTGGGGGTGTATGAGTGTGTACTGTGAGGGGTGTATGAGTGTGTACTGTGAGGGGTGTATGAGTGTGTACTGTGTGGGGGGTGTATGAGTGTGTACTCTGACTGTGAGGGGGTGTATGAGTGTGTACTGTGAGGGGTGTATGAGTGTGTACTCTGACTGTGAGGGGGTGTATGAGTGTGTACTGTGAGGGGTGTATGAATGTGTACTGTGTGGGGGGTGTATGAATGTGTACTGTGTGGGGGGTGTATGAGTGTGTACTGTGTGGGGGGTGTATGAGTGTGTACTGTGTGGGGGGTGTATGAATGTGTACTGTGAGGGGTGTATGAATGTGTACTGTGTGGGGTGTGTATGAATGTGTACTGTGAGGGGTGTATGAATGTGTACTGTGTGTGGGGGTGTATGAGTGTGTACTCTGTGAGGGGTGTATGAGTGTGTACTGTGTGTGGGGGTGTATGAGTGTGTACTGTGTGGGGGGTGTATGAGTGTGTACTCTGTGAGGGGTGTATTAGTGTGTACTCTGTGAGGGGTGTATGAGTGTGTACTGTGTGGGGGTGTATGAGTGTGTACTCTGTGAGGGGTGTATGAGTGTGTACTCTGTGGGGGGTGTATTAGTGTGTACTCTGTGAGGGGGTGTATGAGTGTGTACTCTGTGAGGGGTGTATTAGTGTGTACTCTGTGGGGGTGTATTAGTGTGTACTCTGTGAGGGGTGTATGAGTGTGTACTCTGTGTGGGGGTGTATGAGTGTGTACTCTGTGTGGGGTGTATGAGTGTGTACTCTGTGGGGGTGTATTAGTGTGTACTCTGTGAGGGGGTGTATGAGTGTGTACTCTGTGAGGGGTGTATGAGTGTATACTGTGTGGGGGGTGTATGAGTGTGTACTCTGTGGGGGGGTGTATGAGTGTGTACCCTGTGAGGGGTGTATGAGTGTGTACTGTGAGGGGTGTATGAGTGTGTACTCTGACTGTGAGGGGGTGTATGAGTGTGTACTGTGAGGGGTGTATGAGTGTGTACTCTGACTGTGAGGGGGTGTATGAGTGTGTACTGTGTGTGGGGGTGTATGAGTGTGTACTGTGTGGGGGGTGTATGAGTGTGTACTGTGTGGGGGTGTATGAGTGTGTACTGTGTGGGGGGTGTATGAGTGTGTACTGTGTGGGGGGTGTATGAATGTGTACTGTGAGGGGTGTATGAATGTGTACTGTGTGGGGTGTGTATGAATGTGTACTGTGAGGGGTGTATGAATGTGTACTGTGTGTGGGGGTGTATGAGTGTGTACTCTGTGAGGGGTGTATGAGTGTGTACTGTGTGTGGGGGTGTATGAGTGTGTACTGTGTGGGGGGTGTATGAGTGTGTACTGTGAGGGGTGTATGAGTGTGTACTGTGAGGGGGTGTATGAGTGTGTACTGTGTGTGGGGGTGTATGAGTGTGTACTGTGTGGGGGTGTATGAGTGTGTACTGTTAGGGTTGTATGAGTGTGTACTGTGAGGGGTGTATGAGTGTGTACTGTGAGGGGGTGTATGAGTGTGTACTGTGAGGGGGTGTATGAGTGTGTACTCTGTAGGGGGTGTATTAGTGTGTACTGTGTGTGGGGGTGTATGAGTGTTTACTCTGTGGGGGGTGTATGAGTGTGTACTGTGTGGGGGGTGTATGAGTGTGTACTGTGTGAGGGGTGTATGAGTGTGTACTGTGTGGGGGGTGTATGAGTGTGTACTGTGTGAGGGGTGTATGAGTGTGTACTGTGTGGGGGGTGTATGAGTGTGTACTATGTGGGGGTGTATGAGTGTGTACTGTGAGGGGTGTATGAGGGTGTACTGTGAGGGGTGTATGAGTGTGTACTGTGAGGGGGTGTATGAGTGTGTACTCTGTAGGGGGTGTATTAGTGTGTACTGTGTGGGGGGTGTATGAGTGTGTACTGTGTGGGGGGTGTATGAGTGTGTACTGTGTGAGGGGTGTATGAGTGTGTACTGTGTGGGGGGTGTATGAGTGTGTACTGTGTGAGGGGTGTATGAGTGTGTACTGTGTGGGGGGTGTATGAGTGTGTACTGTGTGAGGGGTGTATGAGTGTGTACTGTGTGGGGGGTGTATGAGTGTGTACTGTGTGAGGGGTGTATGAGTGTGTACTGTGTGGGGGGTGTATGAGTGTGTACTATGTGGGGGTGTATGAGTGTGTACTGTGAGGGGTGTATGAGGGTGTACTGTGAGGGGTGTATGAGTGTGTACTGTGAGAGGGTGTATGAGTGTGTACTCTGTGTGTGGGCTGTATGACTGTGTACTCTGTGGGGGGTGTATGAGTGTGTACTCTGTGAGGGGTGTATTAGTGTGTACTCTGTGAGGGGTGTATGAGTGTGTACTGTGTGGGGGTGTATGAGTGTGTACTCTGTGAGGGGTGTATGAGTGTGTACTCTGTGGGGGGTGTATTAGTGTGTACTCTGTGAGGGGGTGTATGAGTGTGTACTCTGTGAGGGGTGTATTAGTGTGTACTCTGTGGGGGTGTATTAGTGTGTACTCTGTGAGGGGTGTATGAGTGTGTACTCTGTGTGGGGGTGTATGAGTGTGTACTCTGTGAGGGGTGTATGAGTGTGTACTGTGTGGGGGGTGTATGAGTGTGTACTCTGTGGGGGGGGTGTATGAGTGTGTACCCTGTGAGGGGTGTATGAGTGTGTACTGTGAGGGGTGTATTAGTGTGTACTTTGTGAGGGTGTGTACTCTGTGAGGGGTGTATTAGTGTGTACTCTGTGAGGGGTGTATGAGTGTGTACTGTGTGGGGGTGTATGAGTGTGTACTCTGTGAGGGGTGTATGAGTGTGTACTGTGAGGGGTGTATTAGTGTGTACTTTGTGAGGGTGTGTACTCTGTGAGGGGTGTATTAGTGTGTACTCTGTGAGGGGTGTATGAGTGTGTACTGTGTGGGGGTGTATGAGTGTGTACTCTGTGAGGGGTGTATGAGTGTGTACTGTGAGGGGTGTATGAGTGTGTACTCTGTGAGGGGTGTATTAGTGTGTACTCTGTGAGGGGTGTATGAGTGTGTACTGTGTGGGGGTGTATGAGTGTGTACTCTGTGAGGGGTGTATGAGTGTGTACTCTGTGAGGGGTGTATGAGTGTGTACTGTTTGGGGGTGTATGAGTGTGTACTCTGTGAGGGGTGTATGAGTGTGTACTCTGTGAGGGGTGTATGAGTGTGTACTCTGGGGGGGGTGTATTAGTGTGTACTCTGTGAGGGGGTGTATGAGTGTGTACTCTGTGAGGGGTGTATTAGTGTGTACTCTGTGGGGGTGTTTTAGTGTGTACTCTGTGAGGGGTGTATGAGTGTGTACTCTGTGTGGGGGTGTATGAGTGTGTACTCTGTGTGGGGTGTATGAGTGTGTACTCTGTGGGGGGTGTATTAGTGTGTACTCTGTGAGGGGGTGTATGAGTGTGTACTCTGTGAGGGGTGTATGAGTGTGTACTGTGTGGGGGGTGTATGAGTGTGTACTGTGTGGGGGGTGAATGAGTGTGTACTCTGTGGGGGGGGGTGTATGAGTGTGTACCCTGTGAGGGGTGTTTGAGTGTGTACTCTGTGAGGGGTGTATGAGTGTGTACTGTGAGGGGTGTATTAGTGTGTACTCTGTGAGGGTGTGTACTCTGTGAGGGGTGTATTAGTGTGTACTCTGTGAGGGGTGTATGAGTGTGTACTGTGTGGGGGTGTATGAGTGTGTACTGTGTGAGGGGTGTATGAATGTGTACTCTGTGAGGGGTGTATGAGTGTGTACTGTGTGGGGGTGTATGAGTGTGTACTCTGTGAGGGGTGTATTAGAGTGTACTCTGTGAGGGGTGTATGAGTGTGTACTGTGTGGGGGGTGTATGAGTGTGTACTCTGTGTGGGGTGTATGAGTGTGTACTCTGTGTGGGGTGTATGAGTGTGTACTCTGTGAGGGGGTGTATGAGTGTGTACTCTGTGAGGGGTGTATGAGTGTGTACTGTGTGGGGGGTGTATGAGTGTGTACTCTGTGGGGGGGGTGTATGAGTGTGTACTCTGTGAGGGGTGTATGAGTGTGTACTGTGAGGGGTGTATTAGTGTGTACTCTGTGAGGGTGTGTACTCTGTGAGGGGTGTATTAGTGTGTACTCTGTGAGGGGTGTATGAGTGTGTACTGTGTGGGGGTGTATGAGTGTGTACTCTGTGAGGGGTGTATGAGTGTGTACTGTGAGGGATGTATTAGTGTGTACTCTGTGAGGGTGTGTATGAGTGTGTACTCTGTGAGGGGTGTATTAGTGTGTACTCTGTGAGGGGTGTATGAGTGTGTACTGTGTGGGGGTGTATGAGTGTGTACTCTGTGAGGGGTGTATTAGTGTGTACTCTGTGAGGGGTGTATGAGTGTGTACTGTGTGGGGGTGTATGAGTGTGTACTCTGTGAGGGGTGTATTAGTGTGTACTCTGTGAGGGGTGTATGAGTGTGTACTGTGGGGGGGTGTATGAGTGTGTACTCTGTGAGGGGTGTATTAGTGTGTACTCTGTGAGGGGTGTATGAGTGTGTACTGTGTGGGGGGTGTATGAGTGTGTACTCTGTGTGGGGTGTATGAGTGTGTACTCTGTGAGGGGTGTATTAGTGTGTACTCTGTGAGGGGTGTATGAGTGTGTACTGTGTGGGGGTGTATGAGTGTGTACTCTGTGAGGGGTGTATTAGTGTGTACTCTGTGAGGGGTGTATGAGTGTGTACTGTGTGGGGGTGTATGAGTGTGTACTCTGTGAGGGGTGTATTAGTGTGTACTCTGTGAGGGGTGTATGAGTGTGTACTGTGGGGGGGTGTATGAGTGTGTACTCTGTGAGGGGTGTATTAGTGTGTACTCTGTGAGGGGTGTATGAGTGTGTACTGTGTGGGGGGTGTATGAGTGTGTACTCTGTGTGGGGGTGTATGAGCAGGGCCGTATTTACCACTTGGCACCCGTGGTCCGGTTCTTAGGGCAGCAGCTTTCAGGAGGGCAGCACCAGGGAGCAGGGGGAAGAAAAAAATTGTTTTTTTTTTGTTTTATTTTTTTACTCTCCCATCTCCCCTTCAGACTTGCCAGTAAATCTGGTGTGTTTTCAAGGTGATGGGGGGTTGTATTGGGGATATGCATGTGGCGGAAACCACGCTCCCATTTCTTCCCCACTAGTCATGTGCTGTTACCAGGATTGTTGACCATACACCTATTGGTTACTGCACGAGTGTCTGGTATCTGCTGCATGTGGTGACGTACAGTAAATGTGTGAACGCAGCCTAAGACTGATCAGATATCAATGTGATGGGGAGTGAAGTTGGGGCATCTTCAGGTTTAGTACCTAGGGCAGCAGCAGCTGTTAATACGGCCCTGTGTATGAGTGTGTACTCTGAGGGGTGTATGAGTGTGTACTCTGTGTGTGGGCTGTATGACTGTGTACTCTGACTGTGAGGGGTGTATGAGTGTGTACTGTGTGTGGGGGTGTATGAGTGTGTACTGTGTGGGGGTGTATGAGTGTACTGTGTGGGGGTGTATGAGTGTACTGTGGGGGTGTATGAGTGTACTGTGTGGGGGTGTATGAGTGTGTACTCTTTGAGGGGTGTATGAGTGTACTGTGTGGGGGTGTATGAGTGTGTACTCTTTGAGGGGTGTATGAGTGTGTACTCTTTGAGGGGTGTATGAGAGTGTACTGTGTGAGATTTGTATGAGTGTGTACTGTGTGAGATGTGTATGAGTGTGCACTCTGTGAGATGTGTATGAGTGTGTACTGTGTGAGGGGGTGTATGAGTGTGTACTCTGTGTGGGGGTGTATGACTGTGTACTGTGTGGGGGGTATGAGTGTGTACTCTGTGAGATGTGTATGAGTGTGTACTGTGTGAGGAGGTGTAAGAGTGTGTACTGTGTGGGGGGTATGAGTGTGTACTCTGTGAGATGTGTATGAGTGTGTACTGTGTGAAGGGGTGTATGAGTGTGTACTGTGTGGGGGTTTATGAGTGTGTACTCTGTGAGGGGGTGTATGACTGTGTACTGTGTGGGGGTGTATGAGTGTGTACTCTGTAAGGGGTATATGAGTGTGTACTCTGTGAGATGTATATGAGTGTGTACTGTGTGAGGAGGTGTATGAGTGTGTACACTGAGGGGTGTATGAGTGTGTGCTCTGTGTGGGGGTGTATGAGTCTGTACTCTGTGAGATTTTTATGAGTGTGTACTGTGTGGGGGTGTATCAGTGTGTACTTTGTGAGGGGGTGTATGAGTGTGTGTACTCTGTGGGGGGGTGTATGAGTGTGTACTCTGAGAGGTGTATGAGTGTGTACTCTGTGTGGGGTGTATGACTGTGTACTCTGAGGGGTGTATGACTGTGTACTGTGTAGGGGGTGTATGAGTGTGTACTCTGTGAGGGGTGTATGAGTGTGTACTCTGTGAGGGGTGTATGAGTGTGTACTGTGAGGGGTGTATGACTGTGTACTCTGTGAGGGGTGTATGACTGTACTGTGTAGGGGGTGTATGAGTGTGTATTCTGTGAGGGGTGTATGAGTGTGTACTGTGTAGGGGGTGTATGAGTGTGTACTCTGTGTGGGGGTGTATGAGTGTGTACTCTGTGAGGGGTGCATGAGTTTGTACTCTGTGTGTGGGGGGGTGTATGAGTGTGTACTCTGTGAGGTGTGTATCAGTGTACTCTGTGAGGGGTGTATGAATGTGTACTGTGTGTGGGGGTGTATGAGTGTGTACTGTGTGAGGGGGTGTATGAGTGTGTACTCTGTAAGGGGGTGTATAAGTGTGTACTCTGTCAGGGGTGTATGAGTGTGTACTCTGTGTGGGGGTGTATGACTGTACTCTGAGGGGTATATGAGTGTGTACTGTGTAGGGGGTGTAAGAGTGTGTACTCTGTGTGGGGGTGTATGACTGTGTACTCTTTGTGGGGGTGTATGAGTGTGTACTCTGTGAGGGGTGTATAAGTGTGTACTCTGTGGGGGTGTATGAGTGTGTACTCTGTGGGGGTGTATGAGTGTGTACTCTGTGGGGGTGTATGAGTGTGTACTCTGTGTGTGAGGGGTGTATGAGTGTGTACTCTTTGAGGGGTGTATGACTGTGTACTCTGTGAGAGGTGTATGAGTGTGTACTGTGTGGGGGTGTATTAATGTGTACTCTTTGTGGGGGTGTATGAGTGTGTACTCTGTGTGTGAGGGGTTTATGAGTGTTTACTCTGTGAGGGGTGTATGAGTGTGTACTCTGTGGGGGTGTATGAGTGTGTACTCTGTGGGGGTGTATGAGTGTGTACTCTTTGAGGGGTGTATGAGTGTGTACTCTGTGAGAGGTGTATGAGTGTGTACTCTGAGGGGGTGTATGAGTGTGTACTCTGAGGGGGTGTATGAGTGTGTACTCTGTGAGGGGTATATGACTGTGTACTCTGGGGGTGTATGAGTGTGTACTCTTTGTGGGGGTGTATGAGTGTGTACTCTGTGAGGGGTGTATGAGTGTGTACTCTGTGTGGGGGTGTATGACTGTGTACTCTTTGTGGGGGTGTATGAGTGTGTACTCTGTGAGGGGTGTATGAGTGTGTACTCTTTGTGGGGGTGTATGAGTGTGTACTCTTTGTGGGGGTGTATGAGTGTGTACTCTTTGTGGGGGTGTATGAGTGTGTACTCTTTGTGGGGGTGTATGAGTGTGTACTCTTTGTGGGGGTGTATGAGTGTGTACTCTTTGTGGGGGTGTATGAGTGTGTACTCTGAGGGGGTGTATGAGTGTGTACTCTTTGTGGGGGTGTATGAGTGTGTACTCTGTGAGGGGTGTATGAGTGTGTACTCTGTGAGGGGTGTATGAGTGTGTACTCTGTGGGGGTGTATGAGTGTTTACTCTGTGAGGGGTGTATGAGTGTGTACTCTGTGGGGGTGTATGAGTGTGTACTCTTTGAGGGGTGTATGAGTGTGTACTCTGTGAGAGGTGTATGAGTGTGTACTCTGAGGGGGTGTATGAGTGTGTACTCTGAGGGGGTGTATGAGTGTGTACTCTGTGAGGGGTATATGACTGTGTACTCTGGGGGTGTATGAGTGTGTACTCTTTGTGGGGGTGTATGAGTGTGTACTCTGTGAGGGGTGTATGAGTGTGTACTCTGTGTGGGGGTGTATGAGTGTGTACTCTTTGTGGGGGTGTATGAGTGTGTACTCTGTGGGGGTGTATGAGTGTGTACTCTGTGTGGGGGTGTATGACTGTACTCTGAGGGGTATATGAGTGTGTACTGTGTAGGGGGTGTAAGAGTGTGTACTCTGTGTGGGGGTGTATGACTGTGTACTCTTTGTGGGGGTGTATGAGTGTGTACTCTGTGAGGGGTGTATGAGTGTGTACTCTGTGGGGGTGTTTGAGTGTGTACTCTGTGGGGGTGTATGAGTGTGTACTCTGTGGGGGTGTATGAGTGTGTACTCTGTGGGGGTGTATGAGTGTGTACTCTGTGGGGGTGTATGAGTGTGTACTCTGTGGGGGTGTATGAGTGTGTACTCTGTGTGTGAGGGGTGTATGAGTGTTTACTCTGTGAGGGGTGTATGAGTGTGTACTCTGTGGGGGTGTATGAGTGTGTACTCTGTGGGGGTGTATGAGTGTGTACTCTTTGAGGGGTGTATGAGTGTGTACTCTGTGAGAGGTGTATGAGTGTGTACTCTGAGGGGGTGTATGAGTGTGTACTCTGTGGGGGTGTATGAGTGTGTACTCTGTGGGGGTGTATGAGTGTGTACTCTGTGGGGGTGTATGAGTGTGTACTCTGTGGGGGTGTATGAGTGTGTACTCTGTGGGGGTGTATGAGTGTGTACTCTGTGGGGGTGTATGAGTGTGTACTCTGTGGGGGTGTATGAGTGTGTACTCTGTGGGGGTGTTTGAGTGTGTACTCTGTGGGGGTGTATGAGTGTGTACTCTGTGGGGGTGTATGAGTGTGTACTCTGTGGGGGTGTATGAGTGTGTACTCTGTGTGTGAGGGGTGTATGAGTGTTTACTCTGTGAGGGGTGTATGAGTGTGTACTCTGTGGGGGTGTATGAGTGTGTACTCTGTGAGAGGTGTATGAGTGTGTACTCTGAGGGGGTGTATGAGTGTGTACTCTTTGAGGGGTGTATGAGTGTGTACTCTGTGAGAGGTGTATGAGTGTGTACTCTGAGGGGGTGTATGAGTGTGTACTCTGAGGGGGTGTATGAGTGTGTACTCTGTGAGGGGTATATGACTGTGTACTCTGGGGGTGTATGCGTGTGTACTCTTTGTGGGGGTGTATGAGTGTGTACTCTTTGTGGGGGTGTATGAGTGTGTACTCTGAGGGGGTGTATGAGTGTGTACTCTTTGTGGGGGTGTATGAGTGTGTACTCTGTGAGGGGTGTATGAGTGTGTACTCTGTGAGGGGTGTTTGAGTGTGTACTCTGTGGGGGTGTGTGAGTGTGTACTCTGTGGGTGTGTGTGAGTGTGTACTCTGTGAGGGGTGTGTGAGTGTGTACTGTGTGTGTCGGGGTGTATGAGTGTGTACTCTGTGAGGTATGTATGAGTGTGTACTGTGTGCGGGGCTGTAATAGTGTGTACTGTGACTGTGTGGATGGGGTGTATGAGTGTGTACTGTGACTGTGTCAGGGGGTGTATTAGTGTGTACTGTGTGGGGAGGGGTATGAGTGTGTGCTGTGACTGTGTGGCGGGCTGTATAAGTGTGTACTCTGTGATTGGGAGTGTATGAGTGTGTACTGTGTGCAGGGCTTTAGGAGTGTGTACTGTGTGTGGGGGGTGTATGAGTGTGTACTGTGACTGTGTGGATGGGGTGTATGAGTGTGTACTGTGACTGTGTCAGGGGGTGTATTAGTGTGTACTGTGTGGGGAGGGGTATGAGTGTGTGCTGTGACTGTGTGGCGGGCTGTATAAGTGTGTACTCTGTGATTGGGAGTGTATGAGTGTGTACTGTGTGCAGGGCTTTAGGAGTGTGTACTGTGTGTGGGGGGTGTATGAGTGTGTACTGTGACTGTCAGGGGGTGTATGAGTGTGTACTGTGACTGTGTGGGGGGGCTTTATTAGTTTGTACTCTGGGAGTGTATGATTGTGTACTCTGTGAGGCAGGGCCGGACTGGGACTAAAAATCAGCCCTGGCATTTCCGAGCACACAGGCCCACTCGCCGCGCGGTGAAATGTTATGAGAGGAGGTTGTGAGTGCAGCACGGCTATATGTATCATCACGGCCATGACTGGAATTACAGATAATAACACAGTAAATGGGGTCAGAAGCTTCTGTCTCTGTACTGTGTAGCTGAGCTGTAGTTACAGGTCATCACCACTACACAGTGTACAGAGACAGACTGCTTCCTGCCCCGGTCACCGTGCTGAGTGTAACACCACCACCACATACTGACTAATACCACCACATACTGACTAACACCACCGCACACTGACTAATACCACCGCACACTGGCTAATACCACCGCACACTGGCTAATACCACCGCACACTGGCTAATACCACCGCACATTGACTAATACCATCACATACTGACTAACACCACCGCTACTACTAAATAACTTAAACTGTACATATATCACTATCACCTCATACAGTCTCTTCTCCCCCTCCCTTATAGATGGCCCCCTCTCTCTTCTCCCCCTCCCTTATAGATGGCCCCCCTCACTTCTCCCCCCTCCTTTATAGATGGCCCCCTCTCTCTTCTCCCCCCCCTCCTTTATAGATGGCCCCCTCTCTCTTCTCCCCCCTCCTTTATAGATATCCCCCTCTCTCTTCTCCCCCCTCCTTTATAGATATCCCCCTCTCTCTTCTCCCCCCTCCTTTATAGATGTCCCCCCTCTCTCTTCTCCCCCCTCCTTTATAGATGTCCCCCTCTCTCTTCTCCCCCCTCCTTTATAGATGTCCCCCCCTCTCTCTTCTCCCCCCTCCTTTATAGATGTCCCCCCTCTCTCTTCTCCCCCCTCCTTTATAGATGTCCCCCCTCCTTTATAGATGTGCCCCCTCTCTCTTCTCCCCCCTCCTTTATAGATGTGCCCCCTCTCTCTTCTCCCCCCTCCTTTATAGATGTCCCCCCTCTCTCTTCTCCCCCCTCCTTTATAGATGGCCCCCTCTCTCTTCTCCCCCCTCCTTTATAGATGTCCCCCCTCTCTCTTCTCCCCCCTCCTTTATAGATGGCCCCCTCTCTCTTCTCCCCCCCTCCTTTATAGATGTCCCCCTCTCTCTTCTCCCCCCTCCTTTATAGATGTCCCCCTCTCTCTTCTCCCCCCTCCTTTATAGATGTCCCCCTCTCTCTTCTCCCCCCTCCTTTATAGATGTCCCCCCCCTCTCTCTTCTCCCCCCTCCTTTATAGATGTCCCCCCCTCTCTCTTCTCCCCCCTCCTTTATAGATGACCCCCTCTCTCTTCTCGCCCCTCCTTTATAGATGACCCCCCTCTCTCTTCTCCCCCCTCCTTTATAGATGTCCCCCTCTCTCTTCTCCCCCCTCCTTTATAGATGCCCCCTCTCTCTTCTCCCCCCTCCTTTATAGATGTCCCCCTCTCTCTTCTCCCCCCTCCTTTATAGATTGCCCCCCTCTCTCTTCTCCCCCCTCCTTTATAGATGGCCCCCCTCTCTCTTCTCCCCCCTCCTTTATAGATGGCCCCCTCTCTCTTCTCCCCCCTCCTTTATAGATGTCCCCCCTCTCTCTTCTCCCCCCTCCTTTATAGATGGCCCCCGGTCACTGCAGCCCGCTCCTGTCCGCCTCCTGTCACCGGAGCCCGCCTCTGCCCGTTCCGGTCACTGCAGCCAGCCTCTGCCCGCTCCGGTCACTGCAGCCCGCTCGGCCCGCCCCTGACGTGCTCCGCTAATCCAATCAACGTCGAGCAGCGTGGGGCCGCTGCGGTGCACGTAACGCGCGTTCCACGGCCGGCCGCAGCGGCCACACGCTGCTCCACGTTGATTGGATTAGCGGAGCACGTCAGGGGCGGGCCGAGCGGGCTGCAGTGACCGGAGCGGGCAGAGGCTGTGATCCGGTGACAGGTGGCGGACAGAGCGGGCTGCAGTGACCGGAGCGGGCAGAAGCGGACCGGAAAGAGAAACGGGCCGCGGCGGTGTTTTTTTTTTTTTATGCAGCCCGGGCGGCCCACAGACTGGTAATCTGGCCAGCCCAGCGGGCATTTGCCCGGCTTGCCAGATTACCAGTCCGGGCCTGCTGTGAGGGGTGTATGAGTGTGTACTGTGTGTGGGGGTGTATGAGTGTGTACTGTGTGAGATGGTGTATGAGTGTGTACTGTGTGAGGGGGTGTATGAGTGTGTACTGTGTGAGGGGGTGTATGAGTGTGTACTCTGTGAGGCGTGTATGAGTGTGTACTCTGTGAGGGGTGTATGAGTGTGTACTCTGTGAGGGGTTTTTGAGTGTGTACTCTGTGGGGGTGTGTGAGTGTGTACTCTGTGGGTGTGTGTGAGTGTGTACTGTGTGTGTGGGGGTGTATGAGTGTGTACTCTGTGAGGTATGTATGAGTGTATACTGTGTGCGGGGCTGTATGAGTGTGTACTGTGACTGTGTGGATGGGGTGTATGAGTGTGTACTGTGACTGTGTTAGGGGGTGTATTAGTGTGTGCTGTGACTGTGTGGATGGGGTGTATGAGTGTGTACTGTGACTGTGTTAGGGGGTGTAATAGTGTGTACTGTGACTGTGTGGATGGGGTGTATGAGTGTGTACTGTGACTGTGTTAGGGGGTGTATTAGTGTGTGCTGTGACTGTGTGGCGGGCTGTATAAGTGTGTACTCTGTGTTTGGGAGTGTATGAGTGTGTACTGTGTGCAGGGCACTGGCGGAACTACCGCCGTAGCAGCCGTAGCGGCTGCTACGGGGCCCCGCCGCATCAGGGGCCCGTGACGCGGGCCCCTGGAGCTGACATATCCTGCAGCACCCGGCGGCTGAGCATGCCTCCCGGGTGCTGTAGCCGGGGGCCGGTCCCGTGCTCCTCCCGACCCGGAGACTCCTTTCCCCAACCATAGGGAAAAGGAGTCACTGGGCCAGGAGGAGCACAGGACCGGTCCACAGCGCTCCTGTAACCCCCTGTCTGATGCGCGGCTGCCGTCTGATGCCGCGTCCTAGCCCCGGCAGCGCGCGTATCATAGAGTTCTGTGTGGGCTTGTGCTGCGGCCCCGACTTCCGGCACAGAGACGTGTGCCGGAAGTCGCGGCTACAAGCCCACACAGAACTCTATGATACGCGCGCTGCCGGGGCTAGGACGCGGCATCAGACGGCAGCCGCGTATCAGACAGGGGGTGACAGGAAGAAGGCTCGACGGGGGAGCGTGGTGTTAGGTGAGTTTTTTTCTTTTTTTTAAACTTGCTTTTCTCGGGGGGGGGGGGGGGGAGGAGAGAAGGGGGCATCTATAAGGAAGGGGGGAGGGGAGTAGAGAAGGGGGCATCTATAAGGAAGGGGGGGGAGAAGAGGAGGGGCATCTATAAGGAAGGGGGGAGGGGAGAAGAGAAGGGGGCATCTATAAGGGGGGGGGAAGGGGGCATCTATAAGGGGGGGGAGAAGGGGGCATCTATAAGGGGGGGAGAAGGGGGCATCTATAAGGGGGGGAGAAGGGGGCATCTATAAGGAAGGGGGAGAAGGGGGCATCTATAAGGAAGGGGGGGGAGAAGAGGAGGGGCATCTATAAGGAAGGGGGGAGGGGAGAAGAGAAGGGGGCATCTATAAGGGGGGGGGGGGAAGGGGGCATCTATAAGGGGGGGGGGAAGGGGGCATCTATAAGGGGGGGGAGAAGGGGGCATCTATAAGGGGGGGAGAAGGGGGCATCTATAAGGAAGGGGGAGAAGGGGGCATCTATAAGGAAGGGGGGGGAGAGAAGGGGGCATCTATAAGGAAGGGGGGAGGAGAGAAGGGGGCATCTATAAGGAAGGGGGGGAGAGGGGGGCATCTATAAGGGAGGGGGGAGAGAGAGACCATCTATAAGGAAGGGGGGGAGGGGGACATCTGTAAGGAAGGGGGGGGGGGGAGGGGGGCATCTATAAGGAAGGGGGGGGAAAGGGCCATCTATAAGGGGGGGACACCATAGGGGGAGAGCAGGCCATCTATAAGGGGAGAACATAGGGGGAGAGGGGGACAACATAGGGGGAGAGGGGGATATCTATAAGAGGACAATAAAGGGGGAAAGGGGGCCATCTATAAGGAAGGGGGGAGAAGAGGAGGGGGCATCTATAAGGAAGGGGGGGAGAAGAGGAGGGGGCATCTATAAGGAAGGGGGGAGGGGAGAAGAGAAGGGGGCATCTATAAGGGGGGGGGAAGGGGGCATCTATAAGGGGGGGGGGGAGGGGGCATCTATAAGGGGGGGGAGAAGGGGGCATCTATAAGGGGGGGGAGAAGGGGGCATCTATAAGGAAGGGGGAGAAGGGGGCATCTATAAGGAAGGGGGGAGGAGAGAAGGGGGCATCTATAAGGAAGGGGGGGGAGAGGGGGGCATCTATAAGGAAGGGGGGGAGAGGGGGGCATCTATAAGGGAGGGGGGGGAGAGAGACCATCTATAAGGAAGGGGGGGAGGGGGACATCTGTAAGGAAGGGGGGGGGGGGAGGGGGGCATCTATAAGGAAGGGGGGGGAAAGGGCCATCTATAAGGGGGGGACACCATAGGGGGAGAGCAGGCCATCTATAAGGGGAGAACATAGGGGGAGAGGGGGACAACATAGGGGGAGAGGGGGATATCTATAAGAGGACAATAAAGGGGGAAAGGGGGCCATCTATAAGGGGACAATATAGGGGGGGCATCTATAAGGGGGACAGCGGGGGGGGGGCAACATAAGGAAGCTATCTATAAGGAGGGGCGACAGAGAGGAGGGCCATATACTAAAATGGGATCACATAGAGTCAGCCTACCCACTAAATGTGGGTGTAAAGGGGCCAATACAGATGTGCAGTTGTTAGAGATGAGGATGGTGACAGAGTGTGGAGACTAATATGTCTGTCTGGCAGATTCTGTGGATTCGTGGCCCGGAGAAGTTCTCATAACGGCCCAGGACAGATGGAGAAGAAGATGAAAAGGGAAGAACTCCGATCAGAGAAGACGTCTCCTGTAAGTCACCTGATGTAACTGTACTGTAATTTATATGGTGTACAGGACCTGTGTAGAGCTGAGTGTGTTGATGGCATAGTGGTCGATCGAGAGGGGGGGGGGGGGGCGGGGGGGCCCCAATCAAAAGTTTGCTATGGGGCCCAGCCATTTCTAGTTACGCCCCTGGTGCAGGGCTTTATGAGTGTGCACTGTGTGTGTTGGGTGTATGAGTGTGTACTGTGACTGTGTCAGGGGGTGTATGAGTGTGTACTGTGACTGTGTGTGGGGGGCTGTATTAGTGTGTACTCTGCGTTTGGGAGTGTATGATTGTGTACTCTGTGAGGGGTGTATGAGTGTGTACTGTGTGCAGCGCTGTATTGTACATAAAATGGGAAAGTGTGGGTCAGCCAGTCCAGAGACTGGTCCGTCAGTCTCTGAGTACAGCTACGAACTACAGGAAGCGTCCGAGATAGGGTATGTGCACACTAAAGAATCTGGGCGATCACCCGCCACTGATCCCACAGCTCGCGCCCGCGTGCATCTTCACCGGTCCCAGAGACTCCATTATATGGTCAGGCAGATTCCTATGGTACTTTGGGGCTAGGAGGGGACGTCAGAGTGGATGGTGTCCATGTTAGATTGAAGTAGGAGGCCAGGTCTTCAGCACAGAGGTCAGTGATGGGTATCTGAACTTTGGGCTTAAAGGGGTACTCCAGCGGGGGGGGGGGCACTTTTTTGCTGGGACCGGGGAGGAGGTGGACGAGGGAAAAGACGTCCACTTACCTCCCCGGTTCCAACAGCGGGTCCCGCATCGCGGTGCTCCGGTGCCCAGCATCAGCAGCTCCAGAGTGGCCTGACTGAGCTGTCAGCCGCTTAGCCAATCACAGGCCGGACCGCCGCAGCCAGTGATTGGCTGAGCGGTCTGACAGCTCACTCAGGCCGCTCCGGAGCTGCGAATCCTACGCTGCGGGACCCAGGGAGGAAGATGGAGCCGGGGAGAAGCCTGGACAGGTAAAGTATTGCTGCAAGGACCCCGGTAACAATGTCCCTGCAGCCCTTGCTTAACGATCATCGGGCCGTGGAATAGGCCCAGAACACGAGAGCCAACCTAGCAGATCGGCGCTCGTCCTGTGTCTGTATCTGTTAGTCTTTTGATTGTGTCTGTGGGTCCTGTGGGTACACCTGTTAGGGCTTACACCCATGTCCCGTATTTTATGGATGGGGAAGCCCTGTAGTGGAGCCGCCCGGCTGCGTCATTACACTGCTGCAAAGATTCAGACACTTCCCCGCTCGGGGCATGATATTTATACATAAGGAAGGACAGGGAGGGACTCCACATTGGTCTTCCCCATTCGTAGAATACGGGACATGGGAATAAACCCTTAGGGGGAGATTTATCAAACATGGTGAAAAGTGAAACTGGCTCAGTTGCCCCTAGCAATCAATTTGATAAATCTCCCACTTAGTCTTTGTGTCTGCAGGTCCTTTGGGCTTTAGGCTTCGTTCCCACTGCTCTGTCCGCGCTGAAGAATGAACATGTTCATTCTTCAGTGCAGACAAAGCTGGAGCGCGCGCCTCCCATAGACTCCCATTATGAGAGGGAGGCTAACGGCATTCCGCGACGGACAATTCCGCCGCGGAATTCCGTTAGTTTTGCTGAGTGGGAACGAAGCCTTATGCATAGCACCCAAATGGGTACCAGGTCTACAGAAGAGACCAGGATGCAGTGCTTTCGTGGAGGGTGCAGAGCTGCAAGCCAACTAGGATAGTCCAAACGGGATGCTCCCAGGTAGGGGTCCGTGGGGATAAGGCTAGTCTAAGTACAAAAATGGTCTGTGACTTATCCATAAATGTTAGCGCTGCCCAAAAGACTCCAACAGTAAGAAGCAGATAAAAAGTTAAAATATTCATTAAAATTGCACAGTTTAAAAACTTGCCATAACGACCAAAAATGAGCAATTATCTGCACGTGTAATAACACCTAACATATAAACAGAGGCACTGCACTCTCAGAGGCTTGTATGCTGGTGAAATTTTATTCAGAAGAAAATCATATCACAATCCAACCAGATCAAGTAGTATGAATTAAAGTAGAAAAGTAATGCTACGGGCGACGTTTCGGTCGTGCTTCCGACCTTCCTCAGGCCTATGTAGCCATACTGGAGAACAAGTGTGTAGTATAGAAGATCTCCTTCCGGGATAACTTCCGCCTATACCAATGCTGACTCCCTGCCTGGCCGCCGCTCTCCGCTCACATATACCGGCTCCCGGCATCAGCGCGGACACCAGGATGCATCGGGAGCCGGTATGTATGGGGGGGAGAGTGGAGAGCGGCGGCCAGGCAGGGACTCAGCATTGGTATAGGCGGAAGTTATCCCGGAAGGAGGAGGGGGGAGCGCTCCTGTGTACTGAGCGGCTCCCCCCTGCGCCCGGCGGCATGTGATATCCCTTACCCAACTACAGCTCCCATCACCTGTTCATACTAGAAGCAGATGATGGGAGCTGTAGTTCAATGTATATGGTCTGGATCGGCGGGAATGCGGCGGATCAGCGTGTGGCGGATCGGCGGGAATGCGGCAGAAATGCGGCGGATCGGCGGGCTTACTCAATTGTTTAAGACAATAGAAATCATCAAAGTTTAGCAGCATTTTTCCAAATTTTCACAAGAATTTCAAAATCTGATTTTTCAAGGGACCAGTTAACATTTGAAGTGGATTTAAGGGGGCTGTATATTATGAAGCCCCACAAAGCACCCCATTTCAGAAACTGCACCCCCCACACTGTTCAAAATCAATTCCAGAAAGTTTTTTAACCCTTAAGGTGAGTCACAGAAATAAAAGCCAAGTGTGTTAGAAAATTGAAAATGTCAATTTTCTTTGCAGAAATTATATTGTGATCCAATATCTCTCTTAACCTCTTAAGGACATATGACGTACCCCTACGTCATATGTCCGCACTTGCACTTCAAAGCGGGGCCGCGCGGCGGCCCCGCTTTGAAGTGCCGCGATCCCGGGTGCCGCGAGTAGCCCGGGACCACTGCTATTAGCGGGCACGGTCTGATCGCCGTGCCCGCTAATTAGCTAATCGGAGGCAGCTGTCAAAGTTGACAGCTGCCTCCGATTACCGGAGGCAACGTTTCCCTGGTGTCTAGTGGGGGAGATCGCTCCTCCGGGACCTTGTCCCGGAGGAGCGATCTCCGTTACTGATGCCGGCCGGGGACGCGTCCAAGATGGCGCCGTCCTCGGCTCGGCACTCGTTCGTTTTCGGCTGCAGCAGCCGAAAGCAAACGAGTGCCGATCTCATGGATCTCTGCAGCATATCTATGCTGCAGAGATCTCAATGAGAGATCACAGTGTATATACTAGAAGTCCCCCAGGGGGGGAATAACCCTAACCCCAGGGGGAATAACCCTAACCCCAGGGGGAATAACCCTAACCCCAGGGGGGGAATAACCCTAACCCCAGGGGGGAATAACCCTAACCCCAGGGAGGGAATAACCCTAACCCCAGGGGGAATAACCCTAACCCCAGGGGGGGAATAACCCTAACCCCAGGGGGGGAATAACCCTAACCCCAGGGGGGGAATAACCCTAACCCCAGGGGGGGAATAACCCTAACCCCAGGGGGGGAATAACCCTAACCCCAGGGGGGCTTCTAGTATATGTGTAAAAAAAAAAAAAAAGTGTTGTTAATAGTAAAAATCCCCCTCCCCTAATAAAAGTCTGAATCACCCCCCTTTTCCCAGGTTTTAAATAAAAGTAAACAAATAAATAAATAAACATGTTTGCTATCGCCGCGTGCGTAATCGCCCAAACTATTAATTAATCACATTCCTGATCTCGTACGGTAAACGGCGTCAGCGCAAAAAAATCCCAAAGTGCAAAATTGCGCATTTTTGGTCGCATCAAATCCAGAAAAAATGTAATAAAAAGCGATCAAAAAGTCGTATATGCGCAATCAAGGTACCGATAGAAAGATCAAATCATGGCGCAAAAAATGACACCTCGCACAGCCCCATAGACCAAAGGATAAAAGCGCTATAAGCCTGGGAATGGAGCGATTTTAAGGAACGTATTTTGGTTAACAACGGTTTGAATTTTTTACAGGCCATCAGATACAATATAAGTTATACATGTTATATATCGTTTTAATCGTAACGACTTGAGGAACATGCATAACAAGTCAGTTTTACCCCAGGGCGAATGGCGTAAAAACACATTTCCCCCAAATAAAAGAAATGCGTTTTTTTTTTTTTCAATTTCACCACACTTTGAATTTTTTTCTGGTTTCGCAGTGACTTTATGCAAAAATTCAGCCTGTAATTGCAAAGTACAATTAGTGACGCAAAAAATAAGGGCTCATGTGGGTTTCTAGGTGGAAAAATGCAAGTGCTATGACCTTTTAAACACAAGGAAAAACCGAAAACGTAAAAACGAAAATGGGCCATGTCCTTAAAGGGTTAATGGAAAACCTATTTCCAGATAAATGCACCCCAATTTTTATCGCCCCATGTCTGCAGTTTATAGAAATGTATGATATTTGGCCCTATTGCGCTATTTGATGCAACCACAAGCCTCAGATACAAAGGAGCGCCTAGTGAATTTTGAAGTTTTCTTACAATTGCCCAATTTTAAAAGTACCACTTCTGGTTGACAGAGGCTCTGGGGTGCCAAAACCTAACAAACACCCCTAAAGGGACACCATTAAGGAAACTAGACCCCTTGAAGAATGTAACAAGGGGTATAGTGAGCACATGGACCCCATTAGTGACAGACACAATGTGCCGTGAAATTGAAAAAATTTATTTTTTACACTAAAACTTGGTCTAGCCTTAAATATTTCAGGTTGACAAGGGGTTAAAAGGGAAAAAAAAAACATAAAACTTGTAGAGAAATTTCCCCCGAGTACAAAAATACCCCACTTGTGGACATAAAGTGCAAAGCCGGCACATGGAAAGCCTCCAAAGGGAAGGAGCGCAGTTTGGATTTAGGAAGCTGGATTTGGCCAGAATGGAGGAGGAAGGCCATGTCGGGTTCCCAGAGCCTGCGTGCTGCCAAAACATTGTAAACCCCCCACAAATGACCCCATTATGGAAACTACACCCCTCGAGGAATGTAACAAGAAGTCTCCTGAGCATATGGACCCCACTGGTAACAGGCACAAATGTGGAACAATGTGCCGTGAAAATTAAAAATTAAATTTTTTACACTAAAACTTTGGTGTAATTTTGAATATTTCATGTTCACAAGGGGTTAAAAGAAAAAATAAACCACTAATAATGTAGAGCAATTTCCCCCGATTATAGGAATGCCCCACATGTGGATACAAAGTGCAAAGCCGGCGCACGGAAAGCCTCCAAAGGGAAGGAGCGCAATTTGGATTTTGGAAGCTCGATTTGGCCAGAATGGAGGATGAAGGCCATGTCAGGTTCGCAGAGCCCCCGTGCTGCCAAAACATTGTAAACACCGCACAAAAGACCCCATTATGGAAACTACACTCCTCATGGAATCTAACAAGGGGTATAGTGGGCATATGGACCCCACTGGTGACAGGCACAATGTGGCGTGAAATTGAAAAATTTTTTTTTTTTACACTAAAACTTGGTCTAGCCTTAAATATTTCAGGTTGTCAAAGGGTTAAAAGGAAAAAAAAATTTAAACTTGTAGAGAAATTTCCCCCGAGTACAAAAATACCCCACATGTGGACACAAAGTGCAAAGCCGGCGCACGGAAAGCCTCCAAAGGGAAGGAGCGCAATTTGCATTTTGAAAGCCGGATTTGGCCAGAATGGAAGACGAAGGCCATGTCTGATTCACAGAGTGCCCGTGCTGCCAAAACATTGTAAACCCCCCCACAAGTGACCCCATTATGGAAACTACACCCCTCAAAGATTGTAACAAGAAGTATAGTGGGCATATGGACCCCACTGTTGACTACTGTTTTTACATTTTATTTGTGTGTGTTTTTGACTTTTTTTTTTTTAGCTTGGGCACACCTGGGGGGGGGGGGGAGGGGGAGAGGAGAAAAATATTTTTTTACTAAAAAAACAAACAAAAACCCAGAAGAGGGCAGCGACAGGGGACACTGTAACACCCCCGATCCAGGGGAGACAGTGTCAGGAAAAGGGTGGCAGGAGAGGGTAAGAGGAGAGGAGAGAGGGTAATAGGAGAGGGTGGGTGGCAGCAGAGAGGGTGGGTGGCAGGGGAGGGGCGGCAGGACAAAGGAGAGAGGGTGAGTGGCAGTCAGGAGAGGCTGGGTGGCAGTCAGGAGAGAGTGATTGGCAGTCAGAAGAGAGTGGGTGGCAGCAGGGAGAGGGTGGGTGCCAGCAGGGAGAGTGGGTGGCAGTCAGGAGAGGGTGGGTGGCAGTCAGGAGAGGGTGGGTGGCAGTCAGGAGATGGTGGGTGGCAGCAGAGAGGGTGGGTGGCAGCAGAGAGGGTGGGTGGCAGTCAGGAGAGGGTGGGTGGCAGCAGGGAGGGAGGGTGGTTGGCAACAGAGAGGGTGTGTGACAGTCAGGAGAGGGTGGGTGGCAGCAGGGGCGGTGGGTGGCAATCAGGAAAGGGTGGGTGGGAGGCAATCAAGAGAGGGTGGGTGGCAGCGGAGAGGGTGGGTGGGTGTCAATCAGGAGAGGGTGGGAGGGTGGCAGCAAGGAGGGAGGGTGGCAGCATTGGCAATGAGGGGAGGGCGGGTGGCAGCAAGGAGGGAGGGTGGCAGCAAGGAGTGAGGGAGGCAGCAGGGAGGGTGGCAGGAGGGAGGGAGAGTGGCAGCATGGAGGGAGGGTGGCAGCAAGGAGGGAGGGTGGCTGGCAGCATGGAGGGAGGGTGGCAGCAAGGAGGGAGGGTGGCAGGAGGGAGGGTGGCAGCATGGAGGGAGGGTGGCAGCAAGGAGGGAGGGTGGCAGGAGGGAGGGTGGCTGGCAGCATGGAGGGAGGGTGGCAGCATGGAGGGAGGGTGGCAGCAAGGAGGGAGGGTGGAAGCAAGGAGGGAGGGTGGCTGGCAGCATGGAGGGAGGGTGGCAGCAAGGAGGGAGGGTGGCAGCAAGGAGGGAGGGTGGCAGGAGGGAGGGAGAGTGGCAGCATGGAGGGAGGGTGGCAGCAAGGAGGGAGGGTGGCAGGAGGGAGGGTGGCTGGCAGCATGGAGGGAGGGTGGCAGCATGGAGGGAGGGTGTCAGCATGGATGGAGGGAGGGTGGCAGCAAGAAGGGAGGGTGGCAAGAACAGAGCAAAGAGCAGCACCTCGGCGGCAGCGGCAGCACACGGGGAGGAGGCAGAGGCACCGTGGACCGGACAGGAGGAGGTATCCCGGAGGGGGGAGGGGGAGGTGATGGGGGACTGGGGGAGGAGGAGACAACACAGGGAGGTCAGCTAGCAGCGTGGAACCGCTCGCTGATCTCCCTATAACGGAGGCAGCACGGGGGGGGTGGGGGAGGAGGAGGCAGCATGGGGGAGAAGGCGCCCGGCATACCACAGGACCGCACCGGGCGCCGGGCTCACCCCACGCTGCTCCCATCATCTCCTTCTCAGCTAGCTGATTCTGGCTAGCAGAGAAGGAGATGATGGGTGTAGTAGTAAACATCACCCGTGGTTGGCCGGCTCGTGGTTACCGGCCAATCACGGGCAATCTGGGGGCCGGATCCACGGGCAGGTGATGCCCGGACACTGCAGCACCATTTACAGCTTAGTGCCGAGGTCCGGTCCCAGAAACCGGGAAATCGCTGTGATTGGCCGATGAGAAGTCATTAGCCAATTACAGCGATCATCGTCACGGGGGGCAGGGAAACTGCCCCCTACGTGACAAAGGAAGATGTCTTCTGTAATGATCAGCAGCCATCTTTACTGGAGTGCCGCGCGATTTCCTTAAGAGGTTAATATGGTGGTTTTGGTGGTCTTCACACAGGAGCCGCATCCTTGCCAGGTTCTTCCCAGAGGGATATCCGGCTGGTCCTGTGTTTTGAGACTCTAAACTGAGGCTCTGCAGACTTTTTTTTGCATATTTGTATTTCCCAGGGAGCAATGCACCTTGGATGTTACTGCATTGAACGCTTTAACTGGCAGCCAACAGTGTTTTCTTAAGCTGCTCTCCCTGAGATCAGTAATCTGTTTCCCATATTCCTCAAAGAAATCAACATTCAGCTTTTATTTAATTAATATTTAGGCTATGTTCACACTACATAAAACTAGGACCGTTGTTGCCGATGGCAACAACGGCCGTAGTTTTTGTGCAGCCTAACACAGCCTATTAAGCAATGGGATCCCGGCCGGAGCGTAGACACACCGTATATGATCCGGCCAGGATCTGTGCGGCCCTGCAAATAACTGAAAGGTCAGTTTTCTGCGGCCGGAATTCAGAGAATTCCGGCCGCAGAAAGACCTGTCAGTTCACACAGTGAAGCGAGCGGCTCCGGCCGCTCGCTTCACTGTGTGCTGTGGTAAACTCTGATGCGGGCGCACGCTGATGTGCCCGCATCAGAGCTCTGCGGCCGGAAAGATCATCCAGCTGGTACTTGCCGAGATGATCCGGCCAGAGACCCGGCCGGGGTCACGGAACGGCAGGTCTCATCAGTAGTGTGAACATAGCCTTAGACTGTAAAGTAATGTGGTCAGCTGATAATAGAAAAAAGTTCTGTTCTATAAACCCGCAAATAATGTGCAGTGTGAGGTTTCTGGTATCGGCCCAATGCTTTACAATCCAGGCAGATCTACGTTGAAGAAGCATTACTGACCACTGGGAAACCACCACCGACTTAATCTTTCTAGAGGATTTTGTTGAGTTAATTCACATAAATAATAGTTTCCAATTTAATAAAATCCCTCCAGATTATGTCCTTTACCCTGGAGGAAGATGAGGAGCTGCATCCTTTACCCTGGAGGAAGATGAAGAGCTGCATCCTTTACCCTGGAGGAAGATGAAGAGCTGCATCCTTTACCCTGGAGGAAGATGAGGAGCTGCATCCTTTACCCTGGAGGAAGATGAAGAGCTGACGCCTTTACCCTGGAGGAAGATGAGGAGCTGCTGCCTTTACCCTGGAGGAAGATGAAGAGCTGCCTCCTTTACCCAGGAGGAACATGAAGAGCAGCGTTTCTTTACCCCGAAGGAAGATAAAGAGCTGCCTCCTTTAGCCTGGAGGAACATGAGGAGCATCATTCCTTTACCCAGGAGGAACATAAGGAGCATTGTTCCTGTACCTAGGAGGAAGATGAGCAGCAGAGTTCCTTTAGTCAGGAGGAACATGAGAAGCAGCATTCCTGTACACAGGAGGAAGATGAGTTGCCACTTTCATTACCCAGAAGGGAGATGAGAAACTGCCTCTTTTGCCCAGGAGGACCGACGTTCCATTATCCAGGAGAAAGACGAGGAGCGACGTTCCATTATCCAGGAGAAAGATGAGGAGTGACGTTCCTTTATCCAGGAGGAAGTTGAGCAACAGAATTCCTAGTCAGAAGGAACATGAAGATCCGCTTTCATTACCTAGGAGGAAAATGATATACAGCGTTTCTTAAGCTAGCTTCTCTGCTGTGCCCCATGCTTGTTCTTTGGCTGTTTGTGTCTTCCGCCATCTTCTCCCTCCTTCTGCTCTGATGATGCCTCCGGGGTGCGCAGGCGGCTAACTGCTCTAGATTTATAAAGGCAGTATGTCTCTACCTGCAAGTGCCGTCTGCCAATCCAGGGGCATTTGCGCCTATTTAAACTAGCCCCACCTGCCCTTCCCCAAGCCTGAGCATTGTTGGAGTCTAGCTTTCCATCCAAAGGTATCTGTCTGGTGTATTCCCATGTATTCTGACCCTGTTTAGATTACACTTTCTGCCTGACCCTTATGTATACTGCCTGCCTCTCTTGTTGCTGATTGCCAAAAGTGCCCTAAACCTTCACCTGTTTTATTATGATACCCGTCTTATTCCTGGTACTGCACTGGGACTCAGCTTGCTGACCACATATACCCCCTACAAAAAAAATCCCCCAAGAAATATTAATGTCCACAATGATGAATTGAAAAGTTCATAAATTTTATTTCAGACAAAACCAGTCCCCCCATAAAAAAACATATACACTAAAGACATTTAAAATCATGTAAATCGGGAGTCAGGAACATCTAATCACAATGAGGTAGTTTACCAATGAGAACAAAAAATATTAAACAAAAATTCAACAAGCTAAGGGCACTGGGAATCGAGAGGTATCAATATAAATTAGTAATACAGAACAGTGTATATAATATAATACTGGCAGAATTCATCAAGTCCAAAACAAGGGAACAAGAGAAAGCTATATTGCACAACCAATCTATTGCACATGGATAATATCCCCTCTATATTGCACCAAAACCATTCGGCCTACAAATCATGTGGGTAGAATTGCACCTGTCCCTTACTGCTCAGCTCAGGTACTGAAGTCTAGAATAAAGACCCCAATCAGACCCAAATACCTCCCGACTCTCCCCACATGTCACCCTGTACCGACCCGGTGGCCATGCGTCCTGACTCCACTTCTCCACACTCCAACGCGTTTCGCTACCGCTTTGTCCAGGAGCGATGACCACATATACCTGGCTTGTACCCCTGTGCCTTGCACTGATTCTTGGGTTCTGGTCTGGTTCCTTGAAACCAGTGTCTGCTCCCGGACCTTGTAGAGTGACCTGGTGCCCTCTAGGTGCAGAAGTCCGGCTTCTGCATCCTGGACCAGGATAAAGGGTGAAGACCTATAAGGCACATAGACTCTGTTCCCTGGTGTGGCCCAAGACAGTTGAGTAGCCTAGTGGGTGTCCATGCTCGCTGTCTGTTACAATTACTATATACGTAATACTTGGTGAGTGCGATGTGCCTGCTATGTTGTAGTCTGGACACTGCTAGTCATCTTTCTGTTGTCGGTGTCAGATGGAGGAGCCTCAGTTTCTCTTTGCTCATTTGTTGTTCTTCATTGTTCTGTAAAATATACTAAATTCCTTGGGATTTGTGTTAAAACTGTGTTCTCTGCCTTAGACTCATTGATCCTACCATGGACTCTCTAGATCTGGGACTTTTTTGCCATACAATATGCTGAATGGTGGGACATACTTTCTGAATATACATGCTGTGACTAGCTGCCTGTAAGGGCTGGTTGTTTATTATGTTTATTGTTGTCAATGTTGACTATGACAAAATAAATAAAACCTTTTAAAAAAAAACTGTGTTCTTTAACAGCACTTGGTGGTTTTGGGGGGGTGATGAGAAGTGATGATGAATGTGCCGGTATTAAAGGGAACTAATGTGCTCCTGATGCAGCCGCCACTATAGGAGGAATAGAACATATTGCGCTCAGATTAGACTGCTGTAGGGCGTCCTCAGCTAATTCCCTCATCAATAATTCTCAGGTAGAAAGATTAATGATGAAATTAAGACATTATTGCTCTTTTTGAGGAAAGACATCACTTACAGCAGAGGCAAATTGCTGCAGATGTTTTTGTCTTCTAAGCCAGGCAGCTTCTGTAGACGTTTAGATAATGTAAAGAACCAATACGAAAAGATGCTGAACCAATCAAAACTGCACCAAAAAAAATATGTATGGATTAAAAGCATAATGGGAAAATATACCATATATTATATACAATATACAATGATCCGCAACTGACTGACACATAAAAGAAAAAGAAAGGCTGATACGTATGGACTAGTGATGAGCGAGTACTAAAATACTCGGGTGCTCGTTACTTGAGACGAGTATTTCCCGATACTCGAGTGCTCGTTTCGAGTAACAAACCTCATTGAAGTCAATGGTAGACTTGAGCCTTTTTGCAGGAGACTCAAGTTCGGTAGACAGAAGGTCGTGTGAAAACCTGTCAACCTCAGAAATTGATGGAAACACAACGGAAATGGACAGGAAACAGCAGGGGCAGCATGTATGCATGCCTCTGAGGCTGCCTAATGGCACCATTATGCCTAATTCTGTGCAACAGCCTGGTTAAAACAGAGGTGGGCATATGGACCACCCAAAAACTCAGCCTGACACAGCATGGCAGTGAGAACACAGGGAACCATTAAAACAGAGGTAGCATATGAAGAAACACCCCAAAATTTAGCTTTACACAGTATAGCGGTGAGGACAGAGTGAACAAGGTAGAAGCGGTAGCCAGTGAGCCTTCTAGAAATTATACCAGACACATCATGGCATTGAGCACACAGAGAACCATTAAAAGTGAGGAAGCAAGTGAGCCTCCCAAAAATTAGGCCAGACACAGCATGGCATTGAGCACACAGAGAACCATTAAAAGTGAGTGAAGAAGTAAGTGAGCCTCCCAAAAATTAGGCCAGACACAGCATGGCATTGAGCACACAGAAAACCATTAAAAGTGAGTGAGGAAGTAAGTGAGCCTCCCAAAAATTAGGCCAGACACTGCATGGCATTGAGCACAAAGAACCATTAAAAGTGAGTGAGGAAGTAAGTGAGCCTCCCAAAAATTAGGCCAGACACAGCATGGCATTGAGCACATAGAAAACCATTAAAAGTGAATGAGGAAGCAAGTGAGCCTCCCCAAAATTAGGCCAGACACTGCATGGCACTGAGCACACAGAGAACTCCTGGGAGCAGCAACATGGATGCCAGTGAAGGGCAAGCAGTAGTCAACATGGATGCCAGTTAAGGCCCAGCAGTAACCAACATGGAGGCAAGGGCAGGCACAGCAGTAGTCAACATGGATGCCAGTTAAGGCCCAGCAGTAGCCTACATGGAAGCAAGGGCAGGCACAGCAGTAGTCAACATTGATGGCAGTAAAGGCCCAGCAGTAGTCAACATGGATGTCCATTACTGCTCTGGTCAATCCTGCCTTAAAAACGGCTACAACATCGAAAAAAGGTAGAAGGTACTGGTGAAAGAATGGCAGAGGACACCCGTAAGATAAGATGACATCCACAGATAATATGGTTCGAAATGGAGAAGACAAGGAAGCTAAACTGAATGTGACTATGAATTTGACTGAAGCAGTTGGGGTAACATTCCCTGCATCATGTGACTCCCCACTTCTCACCCCCACCGTTGTTTTGAGTTTGAATTTGACTTTGAATGTGACTGTAGCAGTTAGTTTAACTGGTTGATTTCCGGAAATGCGCACGGATGCGGTGCACCTTGGGGTAAGTTTTAAGGAAGCGTAGAAACACTAGGTTGAAGACATGGGCCAGGCATGGTACATGTGTGAGGCCGCCGAGTTGCAGAGCCGCCACCAGGTTCCACCTCTTGTCACACGCAACCAAGCTCACTGCTAATTACACACGAACCCGAGTGCTGACAGCTAACTGGCTAGGCCAGCTGTCAGTCACCATCAAGGGTACACCTGATGCCTCTCTACCGGAGGTGGTGAGGCCACGGCTAGACCAAAAAATAAAATAAAACAGCTGGCTGGTTGGCGGAGGGGCAATCAGCGGGCCCACGTCAACTAGTCCCGCTCCTCCGCAGACATAGTGTGAAGTCAGAGCATGGCAGTGAGGGGGGTCGGAGCCTGACCGCTGAACTGGATGGCCGCATGAACGCTTAGCTCTCCACAGCGGCGGCTAACCTCCACTTCACAAGGCATTAGAACACGAGAAAAATGGACAAAACAGCAAACAAAAGGTCCAGGAACACACCGGCACCTCTAAAGCTCCCAAAGGAAGGCAAGAGATGGATAAATTCTGGGGAAAGAAGGGCAGCCATAGCCCCGCGTGCCTATCTAAGATGGCGCCGAGCGTTACCAGCGAACAGGAACAAGAAGAGGACACAGAGATAGATAGTGGGTCGGACGCCGTCGGCCCCAATGAAGCAGGCGTTCACACTCTCTCTAAAGCTAACCTCCGCAAGGTAGTACAAAAAGCTATCCACTCCTCCATCAGAGAAGCCATCCACCCGGTCATGCAGGAGCTGACGGAGATAAAGGCGGACGTCCGCCATATTGGAAATAGAACGGAGCATGTGGAGCAGATCCTCACAGAGACAGTCACCTTCTGCGACTCTGTGGCGTTAACGTTACAACACCATGAAAATCAGCTGAACCGCTCCTTCCTCCTCCTGGAAGACCAAGAGAATAGGAGCCTGAGAAAGAATATCAGGCTGAAGGGCTTACCCGAAATATATGCAGCTGAGGTGCTCCCAGCAGTTATGGCGCAGATCTTCCAGCAGCTCCTGGGTGAGGATAGAGCAGCAGAAATCACCATAGAAAGGGTCCACAGAGCCCTGCGACCAGCGCCAAAGCCTAATGAGCCGCCACGAGATGTCATTTGCGGTCTCCTTCGCTATATAGACGCGGCCGCCCTCCTCAAAGCACATAGAGAAGCAGATGATCTGCAGTTTGAATCTGTACCCATACGGCTCTTCCAGGACCTGGCGGCCTCTACGCTGGCTAAGAGGCGCACATTACAGCCTTTCCTGATAAAGTTGAGAGAAATGAAGATCCCATACGCCTGGACATACCCGTTTGGGCTGACCTTCCAGAGAGAAGGTAAAAGAGTCATCGTCAGATCACCGGCGGACCTGGATGACGTTTGGTCCCTCCTGGACATTGACCCCATTGATGTCCAATCGTGGCTTCCAGTACAACTCTCCCACAAGCTTCCCGCAGTTCCCAAGATGACCCCGTGGTCCAAGGTGGAGAAAGCCAAGTCTCCCAAGAACCGCAAATTCACCCAACGAGAGAACGACGCTGCAGATAGGGACCCGGCCTGAAGACATATTCTGGTGTACCCGGTCTGGTGACTCACTGCAGGCATTATAGATATTCAGTTGTTGGGTCTAGACACCCTCCACGTTACCTAACTCTTAGCTCTGTTTTACTAAAGAACAATCATTACTCCTGTTCCTTAAGATGAAGTTATGCTATGTCTTTTTTAACTAACCCATGGCTGTTAATTACCTGTCCCCATGTCAAGCAAAATTCTGGCCACCCTGATATCTCTCCTCCCCCTCCTCCCCCCCCCTCCTCTCCTCCCCCTCTCCCACCACCACCTACCTTTCCACCCTCTCCCCTTCCCACCTACCCCTTTTCACCACCATACCCTCCGCCCTTCACTTGCTAACCAATTACACACCGTTTTTCTCTCCTGTTTTGATGACTCTAAATGCTTGCCTTGATGTACGACGCCATACTTCTATCTAAGTAGAAAAGGCCGCTGCGCCGGCTCGGGATGTACTCCGCCCCCCAGGTCTTTAATAGACATGACTCTCTGCAAGGGGGCATGTTATGTGCACCACCAGTTGCATATGTTTACTTTCATGTTATTTTTGGTTTATGTCTGCGTCTTGTCTCCCTCCCCTACCCCATGTTTCCAAACTACCTACCCCCTTCCTGTTGGGCTCATGTTATGGGATATTGATACAGGGTGGAATGGGACATATGGCACGCCCTATCATCCCCACTCCACTCTAAATGGCTGACACCTTAATTACTACATACAATGTCAAAGGTCTGGGCTCACCAAATAAGAGAAACCATGTGCTTTCATTACTGAGACGTGATTGAGCATCTATAGTCTTTTTTCAAGAAACGCACTTTAAAACAGATCGCATACCTAAGTTACCCACTAACTACTTTTCATTATGGTTCCACAGCTGCAGTAATAACTCCGCATCCAAGGGAGTGTCTATTGCCCTTTACAAGGACATCCCCTTCACTCTGCTGGAACAATATGACTCGGGTGATGGACGGACGCTCTTCCTTAAAGGTAAAATAGGCCACACAACCTACACTCTGGCAAACCTCTATGCACCCAACAAGCTACAGATTAAGTGGCTTGTGAAGGTGCTAGATGAACTTGCAGCTTTCGCAGAGGGAGCAATCATTTTGGGAACGGACCTAAATGTCACGTTGCATCCAGAACTTGATTCCTCGGCGAAACACTCGGCCCACTCACATGCTTCCTTACGGAAACTAACGAACAAACTCCAACAACTCCGACTCATAGATGCATGGCGCACCCTACACCCGCGTGAACACGACTACACATTCTACTCTACCCCACATCACACGTACCAAAGGCTAGACTACCTTTTTTTCCATGATAGTCTCCTCCCCTCCCTTACAGCCTCAACTATAGCTCCGGCCACACTCTCTGACCACTCCCCACTGACCACATCCCTCTCCCTGGAATGTCTACCGGTTAGGGAATGGACGTGGCGACTAAATGAATCATTATTGCATAACCAAGATCATGTAGATTCCCTCACGCAACAACTGGCCACTTTCTTTGACACTAACCTCACGCCGGATATTCCTGTCACGACTGTGTGGGAAACACACAAGGCCTTCATGCGGGGGCTCCTAATTTCCTTGGGTACAAAAGTAAAGGCGGACAGAAGGAAAGAGATCTCCTCCTTGCTCACGTGCATAGCCACGTTGGAACGTACACATAAAATGACTAAATCTTCTGACACCCTTCGCTCTCTTACAGAGGCTAGGGAGGCACTGAAAGATATCTTAAATCGCCGACTGGCGACCAAAACCATTTTTTTCAAACAGCGGGTATATGCGCATGGGGACAAGGGAGGGAAATTAATGTCAGCTATGATTAAAATCGGAAAGAAAAATCCTTCATCCACACCATTACCTCCCCTGAGGGACACAAATTAACAGACACCGCGGATATCGCGGCAGCATTTAGCAAATACTACGAATCTCTTTACAACCTCCCAACACAACCAAGTGAGTCATGCACCGCCCCTATCCAGCAGTTCCTTGAGTCCTTACACCTCCCGACCCTTACACAGGAAGACGGCACAACTTTGCTGACACCCTGTACACCCCAAGAAATTGAGAAGGTCCTCTTCTCGTTTGCCCCTGGAAAGAGCCCGAGACCAGATGGTCTATCGCTTTTATACTATAGAAAATTCAAAGAGGTCCTGTTACCTCACCTAACAGCAGTCTACAACGCTCTCCTCTTGGGCTCCCGTCTTCCCCCACAAGCATCGGAGGCACATATAACTGTCCTTCCAAAAGATGGAAAAGACCTGGCACAATGCTCGAATTATAGGCCGATATCACTCCTAAATATTGACCTAAAAGTATGGGCAAAATTTATGGCCCAAAGGATCAGTGGATTGTTGCCAAGACTCATTCACCCGGACCAGACGGGATTTGTGAGGGGGAGAGAGGGCAAGCAAAACTCCATACGAATATTGCATGCAATGTGCTATGCAAAACGCCACCACACCCCGCTGCTCTTGCTGGGGACCGATGCAGAGAAAGCATTTGATAGAGTGGCATGGGATTACATGTCACACACATTAATTAAATTCGGCTTTCCAGAACAATTCGTGACAGCTGTACTTTCTCTGTATTCGGCCCCCAGTGCGAAGGTAAGGGTCAATGGCACCCTATCCCCCTCATTCGGGATTGCCACTGGCACTCGGCAGGGTTGCCCTCTCTCCCCCACACTATATTCTGGTGATGGAGACTCTCCTTCAAGCGATAAGGCAAGACGTTGAGATCAAAGGACTGACGGTAAACGCCCACACACACCTAACAGCCGCCTTTGCAGATGATCTGCTTATTCTAATAACAAACCCAGCAGGTGCACTCCCAAGGGTCCAGGAACTGCTGGATAGGTTCGGCTCCCTATCCAACTTTAAAGTAAATTACCATAAGTCCGAAATACTGAACGTGTCAGTTCCGCCCCCGGTAGCCCAATCATTACAAGCACAATCTCCCTTTCACTGGCAACATAGCCACATCAAATACCTAGGCATCCACTTACCCAGAGACCTATCACAACTTTTCAAGTTAAACCACCAAGCACTATATGATAAACTGAAAAAACAACTGGCGTCTTACCAAATACCCTATCTTTCATGGATGGGACGCAAAAACTTACTACAGTCCTACATTGTTCCCTCGGTCACATACACCCTACAGATGCTCCCAATAGAGCTATCACGCGCTCATCTCCAAAACTGGAGGAAATTATTCTCGTCTTTCCTCTGGTCACAAAGGAAACCGAGACTACCATACCGCATCATGATACAGAACAAGAGAGATGGAGGACTGGGATTACCAGACATAGAATCCATCTATAGAGCTTTCCAGTTGCAGAGATGGGTGGATGTGACCGCGGGGAAGAGTCTGCTGGTGGGCTGGTGGAGCTGTCACAACTAGGCCCTAGAGACCTTGGAACACTCTGGCTGCCTCGAAAAACAGACATTGCCCAGCAGCACAACCCAATTCTGAGAGGCATGGTTAAAGTACTATTAGAACATAGCAACACCCTCTCTAACTTCTCCGCCCCTACAGCCACAGCGCCAAGTTCCATATTACCGTACTATATAAATCCCTCTTTAGACTCGCATGACACACTCTGGAACACCTCATCAATACCACTCTCAACCCTTATGCCAAATATGACACCCCCCTCAACCCAACACATACACTCACTTCTTGCTCCACACCAACCACATTTCCTCCACATCCATACCATACGCACTACGTGCGAAACATTCCTACGGAAGCATGTAAAGTGGAGAAACACGACATGGCTAGAGCGTTTGTCCATCACCAGAAACCAGCTAAAACATAAGCTTTCCAACTTCTTATCACCCATCCTGAAAAGCAGAGCGAGACCCCTCTTTTTCTCATCTCATGGGAAATAGAACTCAAAAGGAAACTATCACGCCAAGAAAGACTCAAAATACTACAGAACGCACATGGTTTCTCCAGGTGTATCAGGGTAAGAGAAAACCACTATAAACTCCTAACCAGATGGTATAAAACCCCTGAGTTCCTACATCGAGTGGGACTAGCTGACTCCAACAAGTGCTGGAGATGTCAACAAGACATTGGCACCCTCTCCCATATTTGGTGGACCTACCCCTCATTGTGCCCTACTGGCGAACCATTGAGCAGGAAATCAGTAAAATACATTCCTCCGATATTAAACTCTCACTAGAAAGTGTTGCCTTAGGTCTTAGTATGAAACAACTCATACTCAATAAATCTTCCCTAGTGTCCCATCTTATAGCAGCAGCAAAACTCCTTGTCCCATTACACTGGTTGAGTCAGGTAGTCCCCTCCAAAACCCAATGGATTGACAAGGTTAATCAATTGTACAGACTAGAAGAACTGACCAGTATGCTGGACCGCACTCATCACACCTTTCAGACTCTCTGGGCCCCCTGGCTGCAATACAGAACCTGTACCCACCCCTAAACATGAACCCCCAAATAAGAGCATCTAACCCCCCCCCCCCCCCCCATGTGTCCGTCCTCTTTTTCTTATCTTACTTTTGTTTTTGTCTGATTCAATTCTCTGTGGTCAAATAGTGCTAGTTCTTGACATGAGGTTACATGGCTTTGTAATTTCCTTGCGAACTATAACACCTATCCAGCGATGCTTGCACCACGCAGGTGAATGAAGGCCCACAGAACAACAACCGTCTGCGTTCAACGGCTTCGCCTTCCATCTTAGCGTTCATCGCTGGACACCAGAATGTCAAGCTGAAGTAACCTGGACTGAGACCCCTAGTTGAACCAATTGTTGTAGCTTAATGTACATTTTGTTCCATGGACGCCAAGTCCCACTGTTCAAATTCTTATGTAAACACCTACCTTATTTGGTCTATGTTGTTTGTTGTATACAAAACCAAATAAAGAATTGTTAAAAAAAAAGAGCATGGCAGTGAGAACACAGAGAACAATTAAAAGTGAGTGAGGAAGCAAGTGAGCCTCCCAAAAATTAGGCCAGACACAGCATGACATTGAGCACACAGAGAACCAATAAAAGTGAGTGAGGAAGCAAGTGAGCCTCCCAAAAATTAGGCCAGACTCTGCATGGCATTGAGCACACATAGAACCATTAAAAGTGAGTGAGGAAGCTAGTGAGCCTCCCAAAAATTGGAGTGAGGCCAGGGGCTGGGATATTTAGTGGACATCAACCCGGGTGCTGACAGCTAACTGGCTAGGCCAGCTGTCAGTCACCATCAAGGGTACACCTGATGCCTCTCGACCAGGGGTGGTGAGGCCATGGCTAGACCAAAAAAAAATAAAATAAAACAGCTGGCTGGTTGGCGGGGGCGTGATCAGCAGTCCCCCGGCAACCAGTCCCGCTCCTCCGCAGACGTAGTGTGACGTCAGAGCATGGCACTGAGCCCACAGAGAACCATTAGAAGTGAGTGAGGAAACAATTGAGCCTCCCAATAATTAGGCCAGACCCTGCATGGCTTGGACACCTTGCTGGAGGGTGTGGAGCAGAGTGGAGATTAAGGGGTGCGTGTAGGGCGGGAGACCCTGGGGCCTGGGCTGGGGGACTGATAGAGCCAGCACGTGACACAGGGGAACGGTCTTGGTTCCACTGAGTGGGGTGTTTAGCACTCATATGCCTGCGCATGCTGGTAGTGGTGGCTCCCCTGCTGATCCTGACATGGCACACGTTGCACACTACAGTCCGTCGGTCATCCGCAGTTTCTTTAAAAAACCTCCAGACTTGGGAACATCTAGCCCTTGCCACGGGAGTTTGACTCCGTGAAACAGTTGCTGATCTACTCGCTCTGCCCCTGCCTCTCTCTCTGCCCACCCCTCTTCCAACCGGTCCTGCAGGTGAACTTGCCTCCCCCTCAGAAGCACGGTCTTCACTAGGCTTATCCACCCAGCTCGGGTCAGTCACCTCGTCCTCATCCACCAGCTCCTCACTCTCCTCCTCACTTTGAGTTACATCCATGACAACAACCTCACTGTCTGACAACCGGGTCTCATCGTCATCATCAGACACCTCTTCCAACCCCAAGTCCCCACTCATCACCCACTGACTGCGTGAGCTGCATCGTTTGGGCATCAGGACAGATCGACTGCTCCGGTTGCTCTGACTCAGGGAAGGGTCCAGAAAACAGTTCCTGGGAGCCTGGTGGTGGTGGTGGATGGAGGGGCCAGGCTGTGGGGAAGGAGGCTAAGCTAATGGAGCAAGGGTTCCACCCCCTTGGGTAGCATGGGTGGACTGCGTGGAAGACTGGGTGGTGGATAAGTTACTGGACACATTATCCGCTATCCACGTGATCACCTGTTCACACTGCTGCGGTTTCAATATCGGTCTACCTTGAGACCCTGTAAGTAGGGAAAAGAAGCTAGGGAGTGGACGTCTGTGGTGTGACACTGCTACCTCCTCAACAGGTGCTGCTGTGTCACCCTGCCCAGAAGCACGGCCTCTGGCAACCACATGACTTGGAAACCCACGCCCAAGACCCTTACCCCTGGGGTTCACCATTTTATAGACACTGCACAGTATGGAGCTTAGATAGGCCTTGCGTATGAAATATAGAAATCTGGAAAAAATACTTGTAGTACCCACTGGTTTGGTGGGGCTGTACGGTACAATCTGGTACTGGCTGGACCCAGGGCCGGCGTTAGGGGGGGGCAAGCAGGGCAAATGCCCAGGGCCCCCATCCCCCAGGGGCCCCCTACCGCAGTTCCAGTAGGAGAGGAGAGCACAGACAGCGTCCTCCAGCGTCTGGCAGTGATCCCCGGCTGGTGCTATCAGGGGTCACGCAGAGGCTGCAGGACGCTGGGCTCGGTGTCCTCTCCCCCTCCCTCCAGCTCCTCTTACTGCATGTGACTTCCTCCTCTGGTTTGGAGCTGTCGGGACGATGGAGGAGAGGGCTGCCGGGTGAGGATGACAGCCTGCTGCTGCTGCAAGGAACATGAGGGAGATGCACCACTGCACCCAGCATGCTAGAGGGAGTAAGTATTCTGTACATGTAGTGTGTGTATGACTGTAAGTGTATAATGGATGAATGTAGTGTGTGTTACATGTCCTGTGTATAGTGTGTGGGCTGGATGGTTTGTATCTGTATAATGTGTTTTCATGCTGACTCCAAGTGTTGAGGTGAATAGACTGTATATAGGAGCTGCAGCCATTCTCTGGCCTCATCCGTCCTATGTAATTGCTGCAGGTGACCACTGAGGCTGCTGATTGGCTGCAGCTCCTATGTATATAAGGCAATACGGTGTATTTTATTGAGAAAAAAATAAAGGTGGTATTCAGTCTTTAGGGGGTGGTCACTGTATGGCGGTAATATTGGTCTGTATATAGTGTCATTATGCAGTGGTCACTCTTTGGCATTAATATTGGTCTGTATATAGTATATATAGTCATTACCGCCATACAGTGACCACCACATAATGACTCTATATACACACTATATACAGACCAATAGTACAGCCATAGAGTGACCGCCACATAATATTGGTCTGCATACAGAGTCATTATGCAATGATCAATCTATGGTGGTAATATTGGTCTGTATATAGTGTGTATATAGAGTTATTATGTGGTGGTCAGTCTATGGCGGTAATATTGGTCTTTATATAGTGTGTATATAGAGTCATTACTGCCATAGATTGACTGCCACATAATGACTCTATATATACACTATACAGACCAATATTACCGCTATAGAGTGACCACCGCATAATGACTCTATATACAGACCAATATTACTGCTATAGAGTAACCACCACATAATGACTCTATATACAGACCAATATTACCGCCATACAGTGACCACCACATAATGACTCTATATACACACTATATACAGACCAATAGTACAGCCATAGAGTGACCGCCACATAATATTGGTCTGCATACAGAGTCATTATGCAATGATCAATCTATGGCGGTAATATTGGTCTGTATATAGTGTATATAGAGTCATCATGCAGTGGTCAGTCTATGGCAGTAATATTGGTCTGTATATAGTGTGTATATAGAGTTATTATGTGGTGGTCAGTCTATGGTGGTAATATTGGTCTTTATATAGTGTGTATATAGAGTCATTACTGCCATAGATTGACTGCCACATAATGACTCTATATATACACTATAAACAGACCAATAGTACAGCCATAGAGTGACAGCCACATAATATTGGTCTGTATACAGTGTATATAGAGTGATTCATTATACAGTGGTCAGTCTATAGCGGTAATATTGGTCTGTATATAGTGTATATAGAGTCATTATGTGGTGGTCACTCTATGGCGGTAATATTGGTCTGTATATAGTGTATATAGAGTCATTATGGGGCGGTCACTTTATGGTGGTAATATTGGTCTGTATATAGCGTATATAGAGTCATTATGGGGCGGTCACTTTATGGTGGTAATATTGGCCTGTATATATTATGTTTTCTTCAATAACGGTATGGAGGTAATATTTGTTCCTGATTATAGTGATATTTTTATTTTATTTTTTTAAAGCAATTCATATAAATAGTTGTTGTGTTTACACCACTAGGGGCAGTCCTGGCATGTAGTGGCAGTCCTGGCATGTAGCGGCAGTCCCAGAATGTAGCGGCAGTCCTGGCATGTAGCGGCAGTCCCGGAATGTAGCGGCAGTCCTGGCATGTAGTGGCAGTCCTGGCATGTAGCGGCAGTCCCGGAATGTAGCGGCAGTCCTGGCATGTAGTGGCAGTCCTGGCATGTAGCGGCAGTCCCAGAATGTAGCGGCAGTCCTGGCATGTAGCGGCAGTCCTGGCATATAGCGGCAGTCCCGGAATGTAGCGGCAGTCCCAGAATGTAGAGGCAGACCTGATATGTAGCGGCAGTCCTGGCATGTAGCGGCAGTCCCAGAATGTAGCGGCAGTCCCAGAATGTAGAGGCAGACCTGATATGTAGCGGCAGTCCTGGCATGTAGCGGCAGTCCTGGCATGTAGCGGCAGTTCTGGCATGTAGGGGCAGTCCTGACATGTAGCGACAGTCCCAGAATGTAGCGGCAGTCCTGTCATGTAGGGGCAGTCCCAGAATGTAGGGGCAGTCCTGTCATGTAGGGGCAGTCCTGACATGTAGCAACAGTCCCAGAATGTAGCGGCAATCCTGTCATGTAGGGGCAATCCTGTCATGTAGGGGCAGTCCTGACATGTAGCAACAGTCCCAGAATGTAGCGGCAATCCTGTCATGTAGGGGCAATCCTGGCATGTAGGGGCAGTCCTGACATGTAGCGACAGTCCCAGAATGTAGCGGCAGTCCTGTCATGTAGGGGCAGTCCTGGCATGTAGGGGCAGTCCTGACATGTAGCGGCAGTCCTAGAATGTAGGGGCAGTCCCGGCATGTAGCGGCAGTCCCAGAATGTAGGGGCAGTCCCGACATGTAGTGGCAGTCCCAGAATGTAGGGGCAGTCCTGACATGTAGCGGCAGTCCCGGCATGTAGGGGCAGTCCCAGAATGTAGCTGCAGTCCTGACATGTAGCGGCCGTCCCGGCATGTAGCGGCAGTCGCAGAATGTAGGGGCAGTCCTGACATGTAGCGGCAATTTCAGAATGTAGGGGCAGTCCCGGCATGTAGTGGCAGTCCCAGAATGTAGGGGCAGTCCTGACATGTAGTGGCAGTCCCAGAATGTAGGGGCAGTCCTGACATGTAGCGGCAGTCCCGGCATGTAGGGGCAGTCCTGACATGTAGCGGCAGTCCCGGCATGTAGGGGCAGTCCCCGAATGTAGCTGCAGTCCTGACATGTAGCGGCAGTTCCAGAATGTAGGGGCAGTCCTGACATGTAGCGGCATTCCTGACATGTAGCGGCAGTCCTGGCATGTAGCGGCATGTAGCGGCAGTCGCAGAATGTAGGGGCAGTCCTGACATGTAGCGGCAGTCCCGGCATGTAGCGGCAGTCCTGGCATGTAGCGGCAGTCCCGACATGTAGCAGCAGTCCTGACATGTAGCGGCAGTCCTGGCATGTAGGGGCAGTCCCGGCATATAGCGGCAGTCCCGACATGTAACCTTCTGAACTGAGTAAGGGCCCTAATACATGGAGCGAAAATTGTCCGAATCAGGACGCTATCGCTCTGTGAGGACACTGGGGAACATGATCAGGTAGTATATATCACAGACACGGCCTGAGGACACCGGGGAACGTGATCAGGTAGTATATATCACAGACACGGCCTGAGGACATCGGGGAACATGATCAGGTAGTATATATCACAGACACGGCCTGAGGACACTGGGGAACGTGATCAGGTAGTATATATCACAAACAAGGCCTGAGGACACCGGGGAACGTGATCAGGTAGTATATATCACAGACACGGCCTGAGGACACCGGGGAACGTGATCAGGTAGTATATATCACAGACAAGGCCTGAGGACACCGGGGAACATGATCAGGTAGTATATATCACAGTCAAGGCCTGAGGACACCAGGGAATGTGATCAGGTAGTATATATCACAGACAAGGCCTGAGGACACCGGGGAACGTGATCAGGTAGTATATATCACAGACAAGGCCTGAGGACACCGGGGAACGTGATCAGGTAGTATATAATCTTTATTGTTTACTATATACAGCAAGGATTGCACACACATCACTAATGATATACTGTATACACTCACCGGCCACTTTATTAGGTACACCATGCTAGTAACGGGTTGGACCCCCTTTTGCCTTCAGAATTGCCTCAATTCTTGGTGACATAGATACAACAAGGTGCTGGAAGCTTCCTCAGAGATTTTGGTCCATATTGACATGATGACATCACACAGTTGCCGCAGATTTGTCGGCTGCACATCCATGATGCCAATCTCCCATTCCACCACATCCCAAAGATGCTCTATTGGATTGAGATCTGGTGACTGTGGAGGCCATTGGAGTACAGTGACCTCATTGTCATGTTCAAGAAACCAGTCTGAGATGATTCTAGCTGTATGACATGGCGCATTATCCTGCTGAAAGTCGCCATCAGATGTTGGGTCCATTGTGGTCATAAAGGGATGGACATGGTCAGCAACAATACTCAGGTAGGCTGTGGCGTTGCAACCATGCTCAATTGGTACCAAGGGGCCCAAAGAGTGCCAAGAAAATATTCCCCACACCATGACACCACCACCACCAGCCTGAACCGTGGATACAAGGCAGGATGGATCCATGCTTTCATGTTGTTGACGCCAAATTCTGACCCTACCATCCGAATGTCGCAGCAGAAATCGAGACTCATCAGACCAGGCAACGTTTTTCCAATCTTCTACTGTCCAATTTCGATGAGCTTGTGCAAATTGTAGCCTCAGTTTCCTGTTCTTAGCTGAGCGGAGTGGCCCCCGGTGTGGTCTTCTGCTGCTGTAGCCCATCTGCCTCAAAGTTGGCCGTACTGTGCGTTCAGAGATGCTCTTCTGCCTACATTGGTTGTAACGTTGGCTATTTGAGTCACTGTTGCCTTTCTATCAGCTGGAACCAGTCTGCCCATTCTCCTCTGACCTCTGGCATCAACAAGGCATTTCCGCCCACAGAACTGCCGCTCACTGGATGTTTTTTCTTTTTCGGACCATTCTCTGTAAACCCTAGAGATGGTTGTGCGTGAAAATCCCAGTAGATCAGCAGTTTCTGAAATACTCAGACCAGCCATTCTGGCACCAACAACCATGCCACGTTCAAAGGCCTCAAATCACCTTTCTTCCCCATACTGATGCTCGGTTTGAACTGCAGGAGATTGTCTTGACCATGTCTACATGCCTAAATGCACTGAGTTGCCGCCATGTGATTGGCTGATTAGAAATTAAGTGGTAACGTGCAGTTGGACAGGTGTACCTAATAAAGTGGCCGGTGAGTGTATATACACATAGGGGGAGATTTATCAAACATGGTGTAAAGTGAAACTGGCTCAGTTGCCCCTAGCAACCAATCAGATTCCACCTTTCATTACTCAGATTCTAAGATGGTGGAATCTGATTGGTTGCTAGGGGCAACTGAGCCAATTCTTCTTTACACCAGTTTGATAAATCTCCTCCATAGCTTTTGCTGCATCATAAAAGAGCCATGTAGTAGGCTCTCTAAGCGAGCTCCATTCTACCAGATTGGCGCTCACTTCTGCGGAATATTAGGCCGTATAATACGGTGACCGTACACTTCCAATAACTGCTGGCTGAACAATCCTTCAGCTGACAATTATCTGTCCCATCCGGTCCCGTCCTCCCCATACACAGAAATTTGGCACATCTCAGTGTTCCTGTATTCTCTATGAGAGGGGAAAGCCATAGCCATACAGATCTGATGGTGGCTTATCTCTCTGAGAACAAAGAGGTTGGGCGTTGATTTTCCATCAAGCTCGACCCCCTATGTCCACTGATATCATCTGTCAGAGGACTGTCCAGAGAGCCACATACACCTTACACTGATGGCCGAACCCAACAGGAGCAACAGGTACCACCAACAAAAGAGTCAAATGTATGGGGACCTTAAATTGTTGCTAAAATATTTCAACATTTGGGGCCCCACCTTCTACTTTCCCCAGGGCCACATCTAGTCTAAAACCGGCCCTGGCTGGACCTAGATACATGCTATGATACCCCCTTACAATGAACAGTGAAGTTCTATGCAGGATGTACTACAAATCCCAGCAATACAGTGTAGTCCCCACGAGTGTAGGGGGGCTGTACGGTACAATCTGGTACTGGCTGGACCTAGATACACGCTGTGATACCCCTTACGATGAGCAGTGAAGTTCTATGCAGGTGTACTACAAATCTACTTTGTAGTACTTTTTTATATAAATATATATTGGGAAAGGAGGGTATATATATATATATATATATATATATATTTATTTTACAATTTAACTTAAAACTTATATATACAATCATTAGATTATATATACTGATCAATGCTGTGCCATTGCATAGATCAGTGCTGTACATAGAGTCTGCCTGAGAGCAGACTCTATGAGAAGATCGCTAATCCGATAGATAGAACTTTTTTACCTCCGCCATGCTGCAGGGGTCCTGATCAGTTAGTGACCGCTGCTTATCCCGTTACTGACTTCCTTAAACACTGCGATCACTATACATGGCGGCTTTTAAGGGGTCAATGACAGCTGCATGATTGTGGCTGTCTGTTAATACGCACAGCTACTGGGATGCTGATGTGTGTGTGGCCAATCCCATTGAAATGGACCCCGCACACATTACAACCCCTTCATGTCAGGAACATTTATATATGTTCCTACTGCACAGGGCAGTGGAAAGGTACATAGCCGTATGGCTGATGTGAAGGGGTTAACACTAAGTTCCCCCTATAACTCCTAAACCCCCTAAGAGGCCTCTGAATATTTCTGAATCAGAGGGTTTACCGGGTGATAATCTATCTGTGAGGTAGGTGAATAATCCTCCGATGATCAGGAGACTAAATAATTCTCATTAAAGCGCTATGCAGTACATGAGGACCCTGTCTGTGCCGGCCGGCGCGCGCGCGTCCCCGCCTCCTAGGGCGCGCGTGCGCCGGCTGTCTCGGATTTAAAGGGCCAGTCTGCCCCTAATTGGTTAGTTGCACCAATCACTCCCTATAAATCCCAGCATGCCCTGTCCCTCGTGTTGGAGCCTCTACATGCTTCCCATACCGTTTGGCCCAGCCCCCTGTTGTTCCTGATTCCTATCCGCTACCTGGTCCCTAGTCCCTGTTCCTGATTCCTATCCGCTACCTGGTCCCTAGTCCTTGTTCCTGATTCCTATCCGCTACCTGGTCCCTAGTCCTTGTTCCTGGTTCCTGCTCCCCTGTCACTCCATTGCTCCTGTGTTCAGCCTGTCACCTGCGGTTACGCCTGCAGACCTCTGCCAGCCCCATCTCCTGCCTACTGCTCCTGCCACGCCTCGCCCGCCGTCACTAGCAACCAAGCCAAGGGGAGCGACCTGGGGGTCGCCTGCCGCAGCAAGTCCATCCTGCCTTGCGGCGGGCTCTGGTGAAAACCAGCGGCCCCTTAGACTCCGCTCCCTGGTGAGGTCAGTGCCATCGCTGGTGACGGTCCAGTGGATCCACTACTCCAGGCGTTACAGTAGGCTCCAACCATGGATCCCGGCGAGGTGCCTGATATCCGTGACATAGCCCGAGTGGTCGCCCAACAGGCGCAACAAATCCAGCAACAGTCGCAGCAGATCCAGCAACTCACTGCCGCCTTACAGCAGCATACTACAGCCCAGCGCTCACCACCTCCTGCTGCTTTTTCTACACTTCGACTGGCTCTCCCAAGTAAATACTCTGGTGACTTCAAGTTGTGCAGAGGATTCCTGACCCAATGCACCATGCATATCTAACTTCTAAGCAGTCAGTTTGCCACCGAGCGCTCTAAAGTGGCTTTCATCATCAGCCTATTGGAAGGTAGAGCTCTGGCCTGGGCCACACCACTGTGGGACTGTGATGATCCTGTGGCTGCTAATCTCCGAATTTTCCTGGCCGAGTTCCGCTCTGTCTTTGAGGAACCTGCCCGTGCCTCTTCGGCTGAGACTGCTCTCCTCAACCTATCCCAAGGAACTTCCTCTGTTGGTGACTACGCCATCCAGTTCCGCACCCTGGCGGCAGATTTAGACTGGAATGAGGCCGCTCTAATAGCCACCTTCAAGAGGGGTCTGTCCAGTCGGGTGAGAGACGTGCTTTCCGCCCGAGACCTACCTACCTCCCTGAACGAACTCATCCTACTGGCCACCAGGGTCGATACTAATTTTTCTGAGAGAGAGGAGGAGGTCTGGCATGAACGGCGACTAAGCCTGTCCCGTCGCCATCACCAGCTGGCGCCGGTCTTCCAGAATCCTGACGTTCCGGTGTCCCAGCCGACTCCTGAGATTCCCATGCAGGTGGAACGGGCTCACCTGACGCCTGATGAAAGAATTCGTCGTCTGGAGCTGAATCTCTGCCTCTACTGCGGTGGTTCGGATCACTTTCGGCTGAGATGTCCCCAACGTCCTCAAGCGTCCGGGAAACTCCAGCACCTAGGTCCGGTGGGAGAGGTCCTTCTGAGTGTGAATGCCACCTCTTCAAAGTTGTCTATGCCAGTCTCCATCCAGACACCATCAGGACAAACTCTCCAGACTACTGCCTTTCTTGATTCTGGGTCAGCAGGCAATTTTATTGCAGCCACATTGGTCCAGAGATGGCGGCTACCCGTGACCCCACTAGCCAGACCCCTGACTATCTCCTCGGTCACGGGCGAGATTCTTACCGACCATGTGCACTACCAGACCGCACCTCTAGTCCTCCAGGTGGGCACTTCACATCTGGAAAAGATCTCCTTCTACGTCCTGCCCCGTTCTTCTTCCACCATCCTCCTGGGACTCCCTTGGCTGCAATTACATGCCCCTAAACTGGACTGGAGAACCGGGAAGATTCTTAGTTGGGGTCAGGACTGTTCCAACCAGTGTCTGAGGTCACCTCAGCCCAAGTGCTCTATGTTGTCACCCGAGCCCGCCAAGCCTTTGTCCGGCCTACCGGCGGAATACCAAGACTTGCCTGATGCCTCCATCTGCAGGCAAGAAAGAGGGGGAGGCCAAAGGGGGGGGGGGTACTGTCACGGCCGCGGCGGCGTCCCGTGTTCCGGGCCGCCGCCGCAACCTCCTCCTGCCCCATGCAGCCGCCGGGGTCCTTGTGCAGGGACCCGGCGCTGCTGCTTGTTCGGCCCCTAGGGGCGCCTCACCTCTCCTCCGCTCCTGTCTCCGTCTGTGCCGGCCGGCGCGCGCGTCCCCGCCTCCTAGCCGGCTGTCTCAGATTTAAAGGGCCAGTCCGCCCCTAATTGGTTAGTTGCACCAATCACTCCCTATAAATCCCAGCATGCCCTGTCCCTTGGGTTGGAGCCTCTACATGCTTCCCATAGCGTTTGGCCCAGCCCCCTGTTGTTCCTGATTCCTATCCGCTACCTGGTCCCTAGTCCTTGTTCCTGGTTCCTGCTCCCCTGTCACTCCATTGCTCCTGTGTTCAGCCTGTCACCTGCGGTTACGCCTACAGACCTCTGCCAGCACCATCTCCTGCCTACTGCTCCTGCCACGCCTCGCCTGCCGTCACTAGCAACCAAGCCAGGGGTAGCGACCTGGGGGTCGCCTGCCGCAGCAAGTCCATCCCGCCTTGCGGCGGGCTCTGGTGAATACCAGCGGCCCCTTAGACTCCGCTCCCTGGTGAGGTTAGTGCCATCGCTGGTGACGGTCCAGTGGATCCACTACTCCAGGCGTTACAGGCATCAGGCATACAAGGTATACGCTATAGGAGGCATCAGGCACACAAGGTATACGCTATAGGGGAGGCATCAGGCACACAAGGTATACGCTATAGGAGGCATCAGGCACACAAGGTATACGCTATAGGAGGCATCAGGCACACAAGGTATACGCTATAGGGGAGGCATCAGGCACACAAGGTATACGCTATAGGAGGCATCAGGCACACAAGGTATACGCTATAGGGGAGGCATCAGGCACACAAGGTATACGCTATAGGAGGCATCAGCCACAGTGAGTATACAGTATAGGAGGCATCAGGCACAGTGAGTATACAGTATAGGAGGCATCAGGCACAGTGAGTATACAGTATAGGAGGCATCAGGCACACAGGGTATACGCTATAGGAGGCATCAGCCACAGTGAGTATACAGTATAGGAGGCATCAGGCACACAAGGTATACACTATAGGAGGCATCAGGCACAGTGAGTATACAGTATAGGAGGCATCAGGCACACAAGGTATACACTATAGGAGGCATCAGGCACAGTGAGTATACAGTATAGGAGGCATCAGGCACACAGGGTATACGCTATAGGAGGCATCAGGCACAGTGAGTATACAGTATAGGAGGCATCAGGCACACAAGGTATACGCTATAGGAGGCATCAGGCACACAAGGTATACGCTATAGGAGGCATCAGGCACACAGGGTATACGCTATAGGAGGCATCAGGCACAGTGAGTATACACTATAGGAGGGATCAGGCACACAGGGTATACGCTATAGGAGGCATCAGGCACACAGGGTATACACTATAGGAGGGATCAGGCACACAGGGTATACGCTATAGGAGGCATCAGGCACACAGGGTATACGCTATAGGAGGCATCAGGCACAGTGAGTATACAGTATAGGAGGCATCAGGCACAGTGAGTATACAGTATAGGAGGCATCAGGCACACAGGGTATACGCTATAGGAGGCATCAGGCACAGTGAATGTCCTGAAGGAAGCCAGGTCCTGGTCTCAGAGGTGATTTGGGGCAGAAAGACAAGAACTAATGTGCTGACTGTGTGTCCCACCGTTTCAGTGCTCAACCTGCCGGGATGATGTTATGTCGATGGTGTGAATACAGCTCAGCCAGTGGGATGTAGTCGTGACGCCAGTGCTAACTCAGCACACAGGTGGGATGGTATACCTGCTTGGTCTAGTGGATGGTTATATTGGTCCCCAATGGTCAGTGACCTGCTGGGTTGTGATGGGTCCTTTGGGCTCTTATCACGGTGGTCCGGAGTGGGAAGATCACCCACCTGGACTGTCGGTACCGCCACCCACATAAAGGGGAAAATGACCTAAGGATGGTGTAGCTTGTGTATAGGTGCTGATGCAATTATCACTGAGTCCCAGTAGTATAAATGAAGTAGTTCTACTATAAGTCTCTAACATTACAGGATAGTGGTGTAACTTCTGAGATACAGACCCGAGTTCACTGAATCTGTGCTGAGAGATGCTGAAGCACCAAGGTAGAATAGCAGTGCTGGTTCAGTTGAGTTATTGAGTAGAGTTGAAGAGTTCAGAAGAGTGGAGAGAAGTTTGTTGGGAGAGCCCCAACCCAGTGTAGTAATGTACTCTGCAGAAACTGAAGAAGAAATACTTGTGCCTGTGTTTCAACCTGAATGTTGCTATAACCACCTTCTGCCCTGCAGTCTTGTGTTACCCGTCCTACGAGGGTGACTGACACAAGCTCCAGTCTTGGTTACCTGAGTGTAGCTAAGTGTCCAAATTTATCCGGTGGTACCTGCGCTGTGAGATAGAGTACATAGACCTTGATTGCGGTTGCTTTGCTCTATCCGGGTCAGTTCCTCTGTCTAGGACACCGTCCTGTTCTGTTACGAGAGGTTCTCGGCGTGGGCTGGGGTGATCTCTGACTTGTCCTCTTTTAGCTGCTTAGCACTGCATAGTGTCTGTAGTGATAGTTTGAGAAAATAAATTCTCTGCATTCTGCATACACGTGTGTCTGTTTACCATCACAGCTGATCTGTTCCGGACAGGGAACCTAGCAGAGCAAGATCAGCAGGGATGCCTGATCTGTGTGTGTTCTTCTCCTCAAAGAATCAGAGGGGAACTAACTAAGGTGATGATAAACTTCCTCTCCCGAAGTGACTACTTCCCTCAGGGTATGTAAAAGTCTCTGTGAGTGGTGGAGAAGAAAATGTGCAAAAAAAAAAGAGGATAGAGATAGGCAGAAGGAAAAGAGCACCTCTCATTGGCTCACAGGATCACATAACAAGACAGTAACCCTATAGTGACTACAGCTGTGCAACATATACAAGATCATACATAGTGACGTCCAGTGGCGAAACTCATATACAACTTCAGCCCCACTTTACTTTAGAGTACAAGTTTTTTTTTCAACAGGTGTCCAGACTAGAAACACCCATGGTGGGACACCACGCTAAGACAATAGGATAGGGCTGTCAATGACTGGCAAGGCAAGAAGTTATCTGCTAAGGTGTTGGTAGAAATCACTCCAGAAGATTCTGGGGCATTTACCAGAATGTAATCAATTAGGCCAAGACAGAATCCAACCATGTTCACATCAGTGAAATGCAAACATGAGAACAACTAGAAGGAACGTAACTTCTGTGGCAACGGCCATAGGCGGTGGCAAGAGCTGGAAACCAAGATGGATAAAGTAATTGACAGACTGGTCTATATGGAGAGAGGAGCCTGCCCCCTTTTCCCCTCCCCTGTGCCTGCCCCTTGTGCCCTCTCCTGTGGCTGCCCCCGTGACCTCCCTTGTGGCCTGCACCCTGTGACCGCCCCTCTGTCTGCCCCCTTTGCCATCCCCTGGGATCTCCTCAGGTGACTTTCCCGGCTGGTCATTTACCATAGTGCCGATATCAGATGTGTTTATTCAGTGTTTTACCGAATGTCTATGATGGAGAAACATGAAGTGGCATCTAATAACGTACAGACATTAACAAAGCGATAGACCGGAGTAATGCGCCGTTCCTCTTGTAACCGGCAGACGCCATCCTCTTCTCCACATGAGTTCTTATTAGGACAAAGCTCTTCCATTAAGCGGCAGAGGATAGTATTTTACGGCTTCGTTCTTATTACTTGCTCCTCTGTCCACCATTTTCTTGCATTTCATGAATAGATGAAACAATTTGCTGCATTAATTACAATGAGGCTTCCAACAAATTATTGCAAATGTGCCTGTGAAATCGTCTCCCAAAAACGAGCTGGTTATGGTAATACGATTCTGTATAGAGAGAATTATCCGGCGCCGTCCGTCAGGAAAATATTACATTTCCATTTCAGCACAATTTACATCTTTTTGGTAACCGACCACATTATGGCAGTCTGTTGGAGCAGCCATTGAGCTGTGCTCTGTGTGGGGCCGAGGGCGCGCGGCCGCTTACAGCCTAAGGTATACAATGTCCCTTTCTTGTATTTGGCGCCTGGTATCATGGCCGCCCCGGCCCCCCTCAGCATGGACAGCTGCATAATGAGTAAATGGCTCTATGTGGTCGGGATATGAGGAGCGCTTGTCAGGCAGTATTCAGCGCTAATAGATTGCCGGGATGTTACAATGGCGCTGTGCGTACGCTTCTTTGAGGAGGACGGACTGTTCATACACATAATGATCATGACACACTTAATAGTTACCCCCTGCCTACCAGGGTTTGCCGCGGTCATGAAGAGTCACAGCTGGGACCGTGTCACTTAGAAGGGAATTTAGGGGAAGGATCGGAGAAAGTTAATAGACCGGCGCTCCAGCAACCATTAAGGCTTCAGCTGACAACGTTCCTAACATGTTTGGTCTGTAGACGTCTGCACTTATACAAGGAGAGGAGTGACAGTCACAGCACTCGGAGGCTATGTCCCCTAAAATGACCAACATTCTCTTAATAAATTATTATAGGGACTGCAGCTAAGTTTATTTCATACAAAGATTCAAAGGGGCTATCCCACTATGGAGACCACAGGAGAGCCTGGAATCCAACCCCTAGAGCAGAGCTTCTCAAACTTTTTCTACTGGAGCCTCACCCAACAGACTAAGGCAATGCCTGGGCCTCACCGGACTGACCAAGAGGATGCCCGGGGCCTCACCGGACTGACCAAGAGGATGCCCGGGCCTCACCGGACTGACCAAGAGGATGCCCGGGCCTCACCGGACTGACCAAGAGGATGCCCGGGCCTCACCGGACTGACCAAGAGGATGCCCGGGCCTCACCGGACTGACCAAGAGGGCGCCTGGGCCTCACCAGACTGACCAAGAGGGTGCTTGGGCCTCACTATAAGGCTATAAAAAGCTGAAAATAATGCTTAATAATAGGGCTACCTTTTACCTATCTCACAAGCTCTATACAGTGGGGAAAAAAAGTATTTAGTCAATCACCAATAGTGCAAGTTCTCCCACTTAAAAAGATGAGAGGCGTCTGTAATTTACATCATAGGTAGACCTCAGCTATGAGAGACAAAATGACAAACAAATCCCGAAAATCACATTGTCTGATTTGGTAAGAATTTATTTGCAAATTATGGTGGAAAATAAGTATTTGGTCACCTAAAAACAATCAAGATTTCTGGCTCTCACAGACCTGTAACTTCTTCTTTAAGTCTCCTCTTTCCTCCACTCATTACCTGTAGTAATGGCACCTGTTTAAACTTGTTATCAGTATAAAAAGACACCTGTGCACACCCTCAAACAGTCAGACTCCAAACTCCACTATGGTGAAGACCAAAGAGCTGTCAAAGGACACCAGAAACAAAATTGTAGCCCTGCACCAGGCTGGGAAGAATGAATCTGCAATAGGCAACCAGCTTGGAGTGAAGAAATAAACTGTGGGAGCAATAATTAGAAAATGGAAGACATACAAGACCACTGATAATCTCCCTCCATCTGGGTCTCCACGCAAAATCTCACCCCGTGGGGTCAAAATGATCACAAGAATGGTAAGCAAAAATCCCAGAACCCCGCGGGGGGACCTAGTGAATGAACTGCAGAGAGCTGGGACCAATGTAACAAAGCCTACCATCAGTAAGACACTACGCCAGTGCCAGGGACTCAGATCCTACAGTGCCAGACGTGTCCCACTGCTTAAGCCAGTGCATGTCCCGGCCCGTCTGAAGTTTGCTAGAGAGCATTTGGATGATCCAGAAGAGTATTGGGAGAATGTCCTATGGTCTGATGAAACCAAAGTGGAACTGTTTGCTAGAAACACAACTTGTCATGTTTGGAGGAAAAAGAATACTGAGTTGCATCCACCAAACACCATACCTACTGTAAAGCATGGGGGGGGGGGGACATCAGGCTTTGGGGCTGTTTCTCTGCAAAGGGGCCAGGACGACTGATCCGGGTACATGAAAGAATGAATGGGGCCATGTAACGGGAGATCGCGAGTGCAAACCTCCTTCCATCAGCGAGGGCATTGAAGATGAAACGTGGCTGACTATGATCCAAAGCACACCGCCAGGGCAACCAAGGAGCGGCTGCATAAGAAGCATTTCTAGGTCCTGGAGTGGCCGAGCCAGTCTCCACATGTCAACCCTATAGAAAACCTTTGGAGGGAGGTGAAAGTCTGTGTTGCCAAGCGACAGCCCCAAAACATCACTGCTCTAGAGGAGATCTGCATGGAGGAATGGGCCAACAGACCAACAACAGTGTGTGCCAACCTTGTGAGAACTTACAGAAAACGTCTGACCTCTGTCATTGCCAACAAAGGAGATAGAACAAAGGATTGAGAGGAAATTTTGCTACTGACCAAATACTTATTTTCCACCATAATTTGCAAATAAAATCTTACAAAATCAGACAATGTGATTTTCTGGATTTGTTTTCTCATTTTGTCTCCCATAGTTGAGGTCTAATATGGGGTCAATTACAGAATTACAGACGCCTCTCATCTTTGTAAGTGGTGGAACTTGCACTATTGGTCACTGACTAAATACTTTTTTCCCCACTGTATACTATAAAACAAGTACAAAATAAATTAATGTTGTTGCTAAAATGGAGATTTTTGCAAACAGCAAAGCACTGTGCAGATGATAGTTACTTTGTGTAAACTGGCTCCCCAGCTGGGTCTCACCAACAACTATGGGGCGCCCCACAGTTTGAGAAGCACTGCCCTAGAGGACACACGTCTTAGTAATATACAAGTATACAGGACTAGTTGCTTTCTCCCAGTGGGTCTCCTGTGCTTGTCCTAAGGGTTAGTCCCCCGGGTGTCCTCCGTGTACTGCTGAGGAGAACGAGCATCAGAAGATTGTACAACTGCTGAGCAGGGCACACAGGCCGATGTTACTGACTCCCATGGACCCAGGACTTACCTTCCATGTTCTGCACCTCACTGGATTCCTGCAGAATATTACAAAGTTATAGAACTTAAAATTAGCTTTTTTCTTTTTTTCCGCCAGAATGAGATGGTTGTTCTGTTTGCATTAGATGCAGGTTGTTCTGTATTAAAACTCCGCTCCTCTGGGCACAGGCTGTGGTCGCTTTACACATTGCATTAGATGCAGGTTGTTCCGTCTTCTAACTCCACTCCCCATTACATCTGGGCACAGGCTGCGGTAATTTTACACATTGCATTACATGCAGGATGTCCCGTCTTATAACTCCGCTCCTCACTTCCATCTGGGCACAGGCTGCGGTAATTTTACACATTGCATTACATGCAGGATGTCCCGTCTTATAACTCCGCTCCTCACTTCCATCTGGGCACAGGCTGCGGTCACTTTACACATTATGTTACATGCAGGATGTCCCGTCTTATAACTCCGCTCCTCACTTCCATCTGGGCACAGGCTGCGGTCACTTTACACATTGCATTACATGCAGGATGTCCCGTCTTATAACTCCGCTCACTTCCATCTGGGCACAGGCTGCGGTCACTTTACACATTATGTTAGATGCTGGATGTCCCGTCTTATAACTCCGCTCATCACTTCCATCTGGGCACAGGCTGCGGTCGCTTTACACATTGCATTATTTTTTTTCTATGTGTCTAGAATTCAGAGCAGCCATAATAAATGAAATCCATTCCCTGTACATCTGGGTAAGAATCCAGCTCTAGACTCCGGCTCCGGAGATAACAGGTAATGAATGCAGAATTACCAAGCTCATTGGGTTCGCATGACTGCTTGACTAACTGAGATTTAAGAATTGGGAACCGTCACTGATTATTCTCTCTAATTCATTTTTCCCCAGAGCAATAACTTTGTATCTATAATGTGTCGCCATCTAAAAAAACGAGCGATTATATGTATCAGGGAAAATTGTTACCATATAGTATCTGCAATCTCCAGACTGATACTCTTATCCCTCACAGTGCAGCACTAAAGGGGTCACCTAATAATCACCCCCCCCACCACCACCACTCCAAATTGTTATGTATAGCTGGGGGGGAGTAATCTAATAATCACCCCCCTCAATATTGTAATGTATAGCTGGGGGGTCATCTAATAATCACCCCCCCCCCTCCATATTATGTATAGCTGGGATTTATCTAATAATCACCCCCCCCCCTCCATATTGTTATGTATATCTGGGGGTCATCTAATGATCACCCCACCTCCATATTATGTATATCTGGGGGTCATCTAATAATCACCCCCCTCCATATTGTTATGTATAGCTGGGATTTATCTAATCGCTGCGGAATCTGTTGGCGCTATACAAATAAATATTATTATTATTATTATTATAAATAATCACCCCCCCCCCCTCTATATTGTTATGTATAGCTGGGGGTCATCTAATAATCACCCCCCCCCCCCTCCATATTATGTATAGCTGGGGGTCATCTAATAATCACCCCCCCCCCCCCCCCTCCATATTATGTATAGCTGGGGGGTCATCTAATAATCACCCCCCTCCATATTATGTATAGCTGGGATTTATCTAATAATAACTCACCTCCATATTGTTATGTATAGCTGGGGGTCATCTAATAATCACCCCGTCCCCTCTCCATATTGAGTTCTGGCATCAGCCCATTTCTATGCACTGGAGGGGAGCCCGGAACCCCCAGTGTGATGACATCCCTCCCCTCGTAGAGTCAATGGAGCCACATCACAGAGGGGAGGTTATATCATCACACTTGGGGGGCACCAGGCTACCCTCCAGTGCGTAGAACTGGGCCGTTGAGCACGGGTACCAGGGCGGCGGGATCCTCCATGCTGTTACTGCTTCACCCTCTTAGCTGTACCCCATCTTTTTGGCTGGGGGTCTCAGCACCCTCACCAATTATTTCACTATTACAAAGCTTTCTTATTGTAGCTATAGTCAGATCTGTGTAGATCTCTGAGGTCTTGTGTAATGCTTCATCAAGGTTCTTCCATCTCCAGATCACTGGCAGGAACTCCTCCCGTCATTGTACTCCTCCCGTCATTGTACTCCTTGTACTCCTCCCGTCATTGTACTCCTCCCGTCATTGTACTCCTTGTACTCCTCCCGTCATTGTACTCCTTGTACTCCTCCCGTCATTCTACTCCTTGTACTCCTCCCGTCATTCTACTCCTTGTACTCCTTCTGTCATTGTACTCCTTGTACTCCTCCCGTCATGGTACTCCTTATACTTGTCCTGCTCCCATCATTGTTCTCCTTGTCTTCCTCCCGTCATTGTTCTCCTTGTACTCCTCCCGTCATTGTTCTCCTTGTACTCCTCCAGTCATTGTACTCCTTATACTTGTCCTGCTCCCATCATTGTTCTCCTTGTCTTCCTCCCGTCATTGTTCTCCTTGTACTCCTCCTGTCATTGTACTCCTTGTACTTGTCCTGCTCCTGTCATTGTTCTCCTTGTACTCCTCCCGTCATTGTACTCCTTGTACTCCTCCCGTCATTGTACTCCTCCCGTCATTGTACTCCCTGTACTCCTCCCGTCATTGTACTCCCTGTACTCCTCCCGTCATTGTACTCCCTGTACTCCTCCCGTCATTGTACTCCTCCCGTCATTGTACTCCCTGTACTCCTCCCGTCATAGTACTCCTTGTACTCCTCCCGTCATTGTACTCCTTGTACTCCTCCCGTCATTGTACTCCCTGTACTCCTCCCGTCATTGTACTCCTCCCGTCATTGTACTCCTCCCGTCATTGTACTCCCTGTACTCCTCCCGTCATTGTACTCCTCCCGTCATTGTACTCCCTGTACTCCTCCCGTCATTGTACTCCCTGTACTCCTCCCGTCATTGTACTCCCTGTACTCCTCCCGTCATTGTACTCCTTGTACTCCTCCCGTCAGGCAAAAAAAAGTCATGAGAAAATCTACAAGGTAAAATGACTGATGTCATCTCCATGAACACTTTAAATTTAAAGGGGGTTATCCAGTCTTTAAATGGTCCTTGTCATTTCAAACAACTTCTTTCATCTTACAGCACATGTGATTTCTAACATTAACCAAACGGCCCCTCCATAGCCCAGCTCTGTATTGGCCCCTGGGTGTCGCATTTCCCTGCAATCTGCTGTCCACGGCTTGTCCTCAAAGGAAATCTGTCTCTGGTAACAGCTACATCAGGACAAATGACAGGAAGTGTGTGTGTGTGTGTATGGGGGGGGGGCTTTACACGTGTTATTTGTAGGAAGGAGTTAGAGTTCCTCAGAAAGCCTGGGCTGTGTACCTGCAAGCTGAGCCAGTCTGTCTTCTGGAGGTGATCTATACTGTGCCTGAAAGGTAATTCAAGGCTTCCCTCTCATCTATGACCACCTATAATCTCTGGCGCAGCTTTCCCTTGTGTAAATACTAGTGTAGGTACTGCTGTACGTCCATGGTGCTGCAGTGTGATCCCCTTAAAGTGACAGTACCACCAGGCCCAGGCTGAAGCACTGGAGGCGGCCGACCCACCCCCAGTGGGAGGAAACCCCCGCCCCTCTATGATAGGGTTCCATTGATTCTAATGGAGTCACGTCATGGAGGGGCTGGGGTTTCTTCCCACTAAGGATGGGTCGGCCGCCTCCAGTGCTTCAGCCTGGGCCTGGTGGTACAGTCACTTTAACCTCTCAGCGGCAGAAGCAGCTCAGTGCTTAGTGTAACCCTCTCCTTGCTGTTCCGCTGCACTGATAGCACCTTGCTAACCCAGTGTGTGTGTGTGATGGGGGGGGGGGTTCTTTACGGGTCTCAACAACAGGAAAAACATCACCTGTCACCTGGCCATCCATCCTTACAGGCTGAGCACCATGATAGCATTGGCTCTTGACCAGGTGCTTGGGGTTTTCCAGCTGATATACATGTAATGGTTGATGCACAGGATGTTGACATCTAGCCAGCTCCCTGCTATTTCTCTTCTGTGTCCTGTTGTAAATTTCTATAAAATCTTTATTCTTCTACTTGAAGACTGATGACTTTCCATTGTTGCTGATTCCTCTTCTCGCTCTGCTCATTTTTCCATTGTACTCGGTTATTTGCAGTCGTCTGCCCCTCCACAACAATATAACCAGATATCGAAAAACAATTACACAAAAAGTCATGGAAAACATGCTTAATGGAAACAATTCCCGAAAAAAACAAGAGCCAGGCCCCGGTAACTCAACATTAGTGAATGACGATCGAACCAAAACAATTACAATAAATCAACCAATAATGGGGACTGGTGGTATAGGGAATTACTGTATGTTAGCTCTTTGTATCTTTACCTCTGGGATCATCTGCATCTGTGGTTTGGGGGAGTTTTATGACGACTTTAGTCGTTTTTAAGTGTTGTTTATTTCAGCTGGAGAATGAGCAGATGTGGAGAATTTCATCTTTTGTGCAGGTCTGAAATGGATTGTTTGTGGGCAGCAGTTCTCCCGGTGTGATCTGCTGCCGACATTACTGGAAGTGAACAGAGGAGCAGACCAGTGATAGATCCAGGAGAGCCCAGGAGAACGACATGCCCAACGCGTCTCAGAAAGGCTCCAACGATATCACCACTTTTTGTCTTCTAAGATTTTTATTTAGATTTTGCATTTATTACTAGAGGAGAGCAAACCTGAAGCCGAGCATGCAGCATTTTATTACCGGGGGCTGAAGAAGTTGGACACAGCCTATAGTTATGGTTTTCCAGGACTCACTAGGACTGCATCCAACTTCTCCAGCCACCAGTAATGAAATGCCACTTGTGGGGGTTTGGGTTTGCTCATCTCTATTTCTTACATCTATTTAATTTATGTAGTAACAGATCTGCCTTTATATCGGTGTGACTGCTGAGTGGGCACAGAGCTCAGGAGTGCCCACACATAGTGCCCCCCCTTAGCTCCTGGTGACAACAATAAGGAGCAATGCCCAGGGCTTGGGAGTAGAGGGAAGTCTTCTCCTTGCTGCTTCCTCCCTTCTGTCACCTGGAGCTGGACCAGTGTGGTCACTAGCCTGGGTCACAGACAGAAGTGGGGAGAGGGGGAGTATGTCTCTAACACACATCACACCATTGAGGGCTGAGCGGCCAGGTATACAGCTTAGGACTATATTCACACTAAGGCAAAAAAAAAAAGACAGAAAAGGTGCCAGCTTTTTATTTTTAATATAACGTCCTTTATAACCATTTTAATTAATGTCAACGGAATGCATTGAAGTCAACGACGGACGTCCAACGCACACAGTGTATTAAATAATGGACATTGTTTGCCCGGATGTCACATTAATAATCATGATGTCATGATCGTGGCTGAAAAGGCATCAGTGCCGCCCTCTGCGGTGAAGATCCGACCTCTGCGCCAAAGACTGCGCTTTTGGCAATAATCCGTTCCTGGTTTTCCTGTGTTCTCTGCTTGTGTCTTCTGTGATCCGGTCCATGTTTTCTTAGTTCTCCCTGCACTTTCCTTGCTGTGGTCTGTTCTCTGATTGTTGTCTGCTGTGTTGTGATTGACAGGTCTCCTCACCTCTGGCTTTCTGTGTTTCTCCTGCTCCACCTATCAGCTTGGAGTCAGGGACTTCTGATCCCTTATACCTGTGCCTCTCCCTTCCCTCTGGGCTCTTGATGCGTTGTTCAGCTTGTCTGTCTGCTAGATCCGGCCGTCCCTCAGTTTGTCTGTATTCCTGGTTTCCCCTTTCCTTGCTTGTTTATTACCTTCTTTGTCTTTTGGTTCAGTGTTCTCCTTTAGTCCTCAGTTCCTTGCCTTGTCCTCTAGTTACCTGGTTATTGTCTCTGGTTTCTGTTTCACCGTGTACCTTCTTTACTGTCTGTTATTGCGTATAGTTCCTTGTACCTTTCCTTGTATCTCCGTTCCGTGTTTATTAGTGTTTCTGACCTGGATTTCGTGACCTCGGCTTTCCTTGTGGATTCTGACTCGGTACTTCTGCTGCCCGTTTGTTGCCAACCTTGCCCGCCGACTTTTCTTTATTGTGTTAGTTTGTCTCGTCTTGTTTTGTGTTTTGCACTCACTGCAGTGTAGGTAACGCCGCCCAGTTGCGGACAGTCGTTTAGGTAGGGACAGTGTGGGGGGTCTTAGCCATAGGGCCCACTTGTCTTGTGTGTCTTTGTCCCAGGGGCCCTAACACATGACAATTATTTGCAGACATTTTTAGCACACAACTGACTTTTTTAGTTGTTCACACTTTTTTTTACCGTCCTTTGGATCTCCAAAAAAGACCCCAAAGGGCCTGAACTAGAATAATGTACTGATAGCCGTCATTGTAACAACAGGCGCCCAAAAAGCAAAATGGTGGACATTATTATGAGAAGAAAAAAAGGACAGAAATAACGTCCTGTTCACAAGGCCTCTATCTGACCAATCAGTGTTTCACTCATTCATTTCAAAAAAGCTCCAAACAAATCCATTTTATTTGTAAAGTTTATTTGTGAATTATTCAAAATCCATTCGCTCATTGTCAATCCCTACTAATACGTTTCCTAATACTTTATTCCATCCTGTAAGAGCTTTGATGGTGACGTCTCTTCATACATGAACATTCATAGATGAACGATGACACGTATCTGATGGAAGAAGAGTCCAGTAGGATGAAGAGACAATGGACTGTAACACGTATAAGACGTTACCGATAAAACGTATCAGCCGGGAGAAGAGTCCAGTAGGATGAAGAGACAATTGACTGTAACACGTATAAGACGTTACTGATAACACATATCTGATGGAAGAAGAGTCCAGTAGGATGAAGAGACAATGGACTGTAATACATAGTTACATATAGTTACATAGTTAATACGGTTGAAAAAAGATACATGTCCATCAAGTTCAACCAAGGAGGGGATGGATACAGGGAAGGGGGAGGGGTGATAGGTTCTATACATATGCATTTATATTATTTTGCTCTAAGAACTTGTCTAGCCCTGTTTTGAAGCCCTCTACTGTTGTTGCTGTGACCAGATCCTGGGGTGACTGTTCCACAGATTCACAGTTCTCATGGCAAAGAAGGCTTGTCGCCTCCGGAGATTGAACCTTTTTTTCTCCAGGCGGAGGCAGTGCCCCCTTGTCTCTCCATGCGGAGGCAGCGCCCTCTTGTCTCTCCAGGCGGAGGCAGCGCCCCCTTGTCTCTCCAGGTGGAGGCAGCGCCCCCTTGTCTCTCCAGGCGGAGGCAGCGCCCTCTTGTCTCTCCAGGCGGAGGCAGCGCCCCCTTGTCTCTCCAGGTGGAGGCAGCGCCCCCTTGTCTCTCCGGGCGGAGGCAGCGCCCCCTTGTCTCTCCAGGCGGAGGCAGCGCCCATTGTCTCTCCAGGTGCAGGCAGCGCCCTCTTGTCTCTCCAGGCGGAGGCACCGCCCCCTTGTCTCTCCAGGCGGAGGCAGCGCCCCCTTGTCTCTCCAGGCGGAGGCAGCGCCCCCTTGTCTCTCCGGGCGGAGGCAGCGCCCCCTTGTCTCTCCGGGCGGAGGCAGTGCCCCCTTGTCTCTCCAGGTGGAGGCAGTGCCCTCTTGTCCTTTGAGGGGGTTTTACCTGGAACATCTTTTCCCCATATCTCTTGTAGGGGCCATTTATATATTTAAATAAATTAATCATCTCCCCTTATCCGTCTCTTCTCCAGACTAAACAAATGTAACTCCCCTAATCTCTCCTCATAACTAAGATGCTCCATTCCCCTTATTAGTTTAGTTGCCCGTCTTTGTACCCTCTCCAGCTCTAGAACGTCCTTTTTATGAATCGGGTTCCAAAACTGGACGGCGACTCCAGATGAGGCCGCACCAAAGCTTTATAGAGCGGTAATATTATATCCCTGTCCTGTGAGTCCAGGCCTGGTATATACATGACAATATCCTGCTGGCCTTAGAAGCAGCTGACTGACATTGTGTGCTGTTCTGTAGTCTATTATCTACAAGTACAACCAGATCCTTCTCCATCAGCGACTGCACCAGTGTAACCACCCCAGGACATAGGATGCTGCAGGTTATTACTCCCCCCAGGACATATGATGCATGCAGATTATTACTTCCCCCAGGACATGTGATGCATGCGGGTTATTAGTACCCAGGTGCATAACTTTACATTTATCCACATTGAACCTCATTTGCCAAGTGGACGCCCAAACACTCAGTGTGTCTAAGTCATCCTGTAACATCTGCCCATCCTCCATAGACTGTACTGTACTACAAAGCCTGTAACATCTGCACATCCTCCATAGACTGTACTGTACTACAAAGCCTGTAACATCTGCACATCCTCCATAGACTGTACTATATTACACATCCTGTAACATCTGCACATCCTCCATAGACTGTACTGTACTACAAAGCCTGTAACATCTGCACATCCTCCATAGACTGTACTGTACTACAAAGCCTGTAACATCTGCACATCCTCCATAGACTGTACTGTACTACAAAGCCTGTAACATCTGCACATCCTCCATAGACTGTACTGTACTACAAAGCCTGTAACATCTGCACATCCTCCATAGATTGTACTGTACTACAAAGCCTGTAACATCTGCACATCCTCCATAGACTGTACTGTACTACAAAGCCTGTAACATCTGCACATCCTCCATAGACTGTACTGTACTACACATCCTGTAACATCTGCCTATCCTCCATAGACTGTACTGTACTACAAAGCTTGGTGTCATCTGCAAAGATAGGAACATTGCTGTTAATTCCATTCTCAATATCATTAATAAACAAGTTAAACAGAAGAGGGCCCAGTACTGACCCTTGGGGTACACCACTTATTACCGGGGACCATTCGGAGTAGGAATCATTGACCACCACTCTCTGGGTACGATTATTAAGCCAGTTTTCAATCCAGTTACACATTAAATTTTCCAAACCGATAGACTTTAACTTACCCATCAGACGTACATGAGGAACTGTGTCACACGCTTCTGCAAAATCCAGGTACACGATATCCACAGCCGAGCCGCCATCCAGGCTTCTACTTACCTCTTCATAGAAACATATTAGGTTGGTTTGACAGCTTCTGTCCTTAGTAAAACCCTGCTGGTTATCACTTATAATACTATTAGCCACTACATATTCCTGGATGTAGTCCCTTATAAGCCCCTCAAATAGTTTCCCCACAATGGACGTTAAGCTTACAGGTCTGTAGTTACCTGGGGAAGTTCGAGAGCCCTTTTTGAAGATCGGCATTACATTTGCCTTACGCCAGTCCCTCGGCACAATACCAGTAAGCAAAGAATCACGGAATATTTCATACAAGGGTAGTGAAATTACAGAACTGAGTTCCCTAAGAACTCTGGGGTGCAATCCATCAGGCCCTGATGCTTTGGTTACATTGAGTTTGTTTAATTTATCTTGGACCATATCTATAGTAAACCAGTTCAGTACATTACATGTGTTAGCAGCACTGGCCCCACCCACCTCAGTACTGGCCCCACCCACCTCAGTACTGGCCCCACCCACCACAGCTCCATCCTCTTTTGTATATACAGAACTGAAGAAGCCATTAAGTAACTCAGCTTTCTCCTGATCCCCAGTTATTACCTCCCCGTCCCCATTATTTAGGGGTCCTACATGCTCTGACCTTGGTTTTTTTGCATTAATATATTTGAAGAATTTTGGGGGGTTTCTTTTGCTATCTATGGCCCCCGCCTTTCATTGTGAATTTTTGCTGCTTTTATTACATTTTTACAGGTTTTGTTGACTTCTTTGTAATGTTTAAATGCTACAGCTGACCCCTCTGATCTGTATACAGCTGACCCCTCTGATCTGTACTGTATACGGCTGACCCCTCTGATCTGTACTGTATACAGCTGACCCCTCTGATCTGTACTGTATACAGCTGACCCCTCTGTACTGTATATAGCTGCTGACCCCTCTGATCTGTACTGTATACAGCTGACCCCTCTGATCTGTATACGGCTGACCCCTCTGATCTGTACTGTATACAGCTGCCCCCTCTGATCTGTACTGTATACAGCTGACCTCTCTGATCTGTACTGTATACGGCTGACCCCTCTGATCTGTACTGTATACAGCTGACCCCTCTGATCTGTACTGTATACAGCTGACCCCTCTAATCTGTACTGTATACAGCTGACCCCTCTGATCTGTATTTTCTCATTTATAGCCCTTCTAACCTCGGTTGTCGCCATGTGGGATTGGATTTTAACCGTTTATATTTGTTCCCCATAGGAATATATTTGGCAGTACAGTTATTTAATGTGGATTAGCAGATTTCCCATGTATTATCAGTATCCGTATGTGACAGCAGCCGCTCCCAGTCTATTGCCCTGAAGTTCGGCCCGTAACCCAGGAAAATTGGCCCTTTTAAAATGAAGAGTTTTTTCCCTCCCAACATGTTTTTCTTTTCTACACTTTAAGCTAAAAGTCCCTATATTGTGGTCACTATTCCCCAGGTGTTCACGGACAGTGACGTCCCCAACCAGCTCAGCGGTGTTAGAAATAACCAGATCCGGCAGCCGTCACTTCTAGTCGGCTCCTCCACAAACTGGCCCAGAAAATGATCCTGCAGGAGGGTAAGAAATTCCCTCCCCTTTGTGGTTTTAGCTGAACTGTGACCCCAATCTATATCTGGGTAGTTGTCCCCATTATCACTACTGTCCCCTCCCGGGCAGCCCGCTCTATTTGTCTATTCAACTGGCCATCTACCTCCTCAGTAATGTTGGGGGGTCTATAGATTACACCAAGAATAATTTTTTCCCTCTTTTCCTCCTTCTGTAGTTCTACCCATAATGCTTCCACATCATCACAGTCCTCTCCCACTATTGTATCTGTTACACTTACTTTAATATCATTTCTGACATACAGACATACTCCTCCTCCTGCCCACCCTGTCCTTATACCATACAGACATACTCCTCCTCCCCTTCTGCCCACCCGATCCCTTCTGAACAACGTAAATCCCTGAATATTGACAGCCCAGTCATGTGAGGAGTCCAGCCATGTCTCAGTCACACCAACCACATCAATGGACTCCTCCAGAACCAAGGCCTCCAGCTCCCCCATCTTGCTGGCTAGCCTTCTGGCATTAGTAACCATACACTTTATATTACCATCGAGTTTAACCGCTTCATTATAAGAAATGGGATTTATTACTGTGCTGTGGCTACAATCATCCTCACTGCTCATCCGCAACATATGGATCTCCCTATCCACTGCTCTTATCGTTACCGATAAAACGTATCAGCCGGGAGAAGAGTCCAGTAGGATGAAGAGACAATGGACTGTAATACGTATAAGACGTTACCGATAAAACGTATCAGCCTGGAGAAGAGTCCAGTAGGATGAAGAGACAATGGACTGTAATACGTATAAGACGTTACCGATAAAACGTATCAGCCTGGAGAAGAGTTCAGGAGGATGAAGAGACAATGGACTGTAATACGTATAAGACGTTACTGATAACACGTATCAGCCAGGAGAAGAGTTCAGGAGGATGAAGAGACAATGGACTGTAACACGTATAAGACGTTACTGATAACACGTAGCTGACGGGAGAGGAGTCCAGTAGGATGAAGAGACAATGGACTGTAACACGTATAAGACGTTACCGATAAAACGTATCAGCCGGGAGAAGAGTCCAGGAGGATGAAGAGACAATGGACTGTAACACGTATAAGACGTTACCGATAACACGTATCTGACGGGAGAAGAGTCCAGTAGGATGAAGAGACAATGGACTGTAACACGTATAAGACGTTACTGATAACACGTATCTGACGGGAGAAGAGTCCAGTAGGATGAAGAGACAATGGACTGTAACACGTATAAGACGTTACTGATAACACGTATAAGACGTTACTGATAACACGTATCTGACGGGAGAAGAGTCCAGTAGGATGAAGAGACAATGGACTGTAACACGTATAAGACGTTACCGATAAAACGTATCAGCCGGGAGAAGAGTCCAGTAGGATGAAGAGACAATGGACTGTAACACGTATAAGACATTACTGATAACTAGTGATGAGCAAATACTGTTAGATCGAATAGTGAGATATTCGAATATTTGATATACGTACGAATATCCCGCGAATATTCGATAAATATTCGATAAGCGTTCAAATCCCCAGCTTCTGGTTTTACCCTCCAAATGGTCAAATAGATGTTCTTCACTAATCAAATACTTGTTCCCATAGCGTAACTCCCCTTAAATTACCCAAGTTAATATGTATAGTCTTAGATATATATCGTTTCTGGTTATAGCATAAATGAGTGATTATAATAAGTCAGAATTGTGTATAGAGATAAATAATTTTTATATTCATAAGATGAAACAAATAAAAAATAAAATTAACCAGTGAAGAATACAAGCAAAAACATAGCAAAGCTTGAAGGATGTTTCATAAAAAAGCTATCTTTGTGTAGTATATTTCATAAATGACTATTTTTCATAAACGAGTGGATTCACTTTGCAGCATATTACTGAGGAAAGACCGGAGCATCGTTCTGAAACGCGTCTAATAAGAGTTGCAATGTTATATATAGCAGAAAGACGCATTGTGCACAATATATCACCAGTCCGCACTTCAGATCTGAGCACCCAGCCACATTGGGAGAGGCAATCAGACATGAAACAGACCTCCTGGAGCTCCACAAATGGGAGACAAGATCTGTGTGTAATACTCTGGGGAGAACCTCCCGAATGAAGGATCTTCGAGCAGGAGAAGCTCCATATCCATCTACCTGCTCCTCACTAACTGCGGCCGCAGATCCTGCAAACACAGAGACTTGGGACTGGGGAGAGGTGGACTTTCACCGCTTTTATTCTATATTAGCTGTATTACCTCTGCATATACGAGAATAAGTGATATAATATATTATCTATATATCTATATACTGTATATATATATTTAGCTGTATTACCTCTGCATATACGAGAATAAGTGATATAATATATTATCTATATATCTATATACTGTATATATATATTTAGCTGTATTACCTCTGCATATACGAGAATAAGTGATATAATATATTATCTATATATCTATATACTGTATATATATATTTAGCTGTATTACCTCTGCATATACGAGAATAAGTGATATAATATATTATCTATATATCTATATACTGTATATATATATTTAGCTGTATTACCTCTGCATATACGAGAATAAGTGATATAATATATTATCTATATATCTATATACTGTATATATATATTTAGCTGTATTACCTCTGCATATACGAGAATAAGTGATATAATATATTATCTATATATCTATGTACTGTATATATATATTTAGCTGTATTACCTCTGCATATACGAGAATAAGTGATATAATATATTATCTATATACTGTATATATATATTTAGCTGTATTACCTCTGCATATACGAGAATAAGTGATATAATATATTATCTATATATCTATATACTGTATATATACAAAAATAAGACCGCAGCACTCTGGTAAGTCTATAAATCGGGTGCCAGCAGTCCCACCTCGGTCCACTGGTGTAATGTAGATATTCCACAAAAAGGATATGACTGCAGCACTCTCAAGTCGTGTAAAAAACGGTGATTTATTAGCTCATGGATACACTCAGTAGCAACGTTTCAGATCCATCCATAGGATCCTTTTTCAAGCAAGTGAATACAAAATCTCCATTCAGGGATATATATGTGCAAATACATACGTGACTTCAATTAAAATAATCAGTGATCATCTATTGGATTACAATAACATACAATCAAATTCTTAGTGTGAAATAAACAAGTGAAAATATATCAAGTGATATATAGGTGGCCATCTAGGTACGTGTAAGTATACAGTGCATAATCGTGTAAATAATATTAATTATACTAATGATCTAATTTGGAACAGCTACGTTGTACTAACCATGGATGTCAGCTGACTAGCAAGAAATGTCTATGGGATGTACTATCCTCGGGACTCCATCTAAGGAAGTGTGACACGCACGCTAAGATGGAACGCACGATGTGCGCATGCGTGAAAATGACCAATGATGTATTAGCTTGGGTGGTAGTTATGGAAACCATGTAAGTTCAGGGAACAGCGCAACATGCATCATTACATACATACGAGGGCATACTTGACCGCGGCTGCCTACCTATTAACACCAACTGGTCACGGATCTTACCCGGGTAGGGTCCGATCACACATGACGTATAGTGAGTCCTGATCAGCCACGTAAAAAACGATTTGCTGGAACAGGTCCACAACGCAGGTGGGGGCTGCTGCGCGGGTAAGATCCGTGACCAGTTGGTGTTAATAGGTAGGCAGCCGCGGTCAAGTATGCCCTCGTATGTATGTAATGATGCATGTTGCGCTGTTCCCTGAACTTACATGGTTTCCATAACTACCACCCAAGCTAATACATCATTGGTCATTACTACGCATGCGCACATCGTGCGTTCCATCTTAGCGTGCGTGTCACACTTCCTTAGATGGAGTCCCGAGGATAGTACATCCCATAGACATTTCTTGCTAGTCAGCTGACATCCATGGTTAGTACAACGTAGCTGTTCCAAATTAGATCATTAGTATAATTAATATTATTTACACGATTATGCACTGTATACTTACACGTACCTAGATGGCCACCTATATATCACTTGATATATTTTCACTTGTTTATTTCACACTAAGAATTTGATTGTATGTTATTGTAATCCAATAGATGATCACTGATTATTTTAATTGAAGTCACGTATGTATTTGCACATATATATCCCTGAATGGAGATTTTGTATTCACTTGCTTGAAAAAGGATCCTATGGATGGATCTGAAACGTTGCTACTGAGTGTATCCATGAGCTAATAAATCACCGTTTTTTACACGACTTGAGAGTGCTGCAGTCATATCCTTTTTGTGGAATATCTACATTACACCAGTGGACCGAGGTGGGACTGCTGGCACCCGATTTATAGACTTACCAGAGTGCTGCGGTCTTATTTTTGTATATACGATGGATCCCGCCGCTGGCACCAATTGTACTACTTCAAGCCCGACAACTACAAGAACTACTCATTCAAATCATGGAACAGGTTTTACCGACGCAGATGTGAGACGTATCGTGAGTGGACTAAGAGGTAATCCAGCTTTCTTACATGCACCATGTATCGTGGACATAAAAAGAGAATTTGAATCAGAATCCAGAAAGCATATCAGTTTAGAACTACATGTCACCACTTTGGGAGAATATTACAACTCACAGCGAATCCCCAGAGGTATAAGGGCGAATCTTAAACCTACTATGATGACTAATAATCTTGAATTCAGAAGAAAGTTTGAAGAAATCTCTAATACTTATGCACTTGATATTTTGTTGCTGAATATTGACTATTTGCAAAAAGATTTACTTAATTTACAGATTAAAGTGGATCAACTTGAAACGGCATTGAGGAGCATTATGACGGATGAGGACTTTAATATCTATATTGAGAGACATACTGGCTATATGAACAAATATCGTAAAGATATAGAAGATACCAAACAACGTAAATGGCATCGAGATGAGAGAGATTACAACACTGGTAACATTTACTTATGGAATAATGATACATTGCCAAAAAAGGACAGAAGGAACAGGATACAGAGCATGGCAACAAACAGTGAGTCCCCGGCGGTTTTTTTAGGACAACGCAAGGAACAAGTATACTCAAGAGACCCACAAGGAGAGGAGGACGTAAAAGAAGAAGATACTGCAAAACCTTCAATGCCCAAAGCACCTCGGATGACCCGCAAAGGATCCACCAAGAAGAAGTAGATCAACCAGCTATGGACATTAAGAACTCTATTGTGGTAAATATTTCCTCAATTGAACTTACTGATGCACAATGCTTATTGCTTAACAAAGGTCTGTCATTTTGTCCTGATACCCCAGTCAAGTGGTTTAATATAGAATTAGATCTGTTTGAATTCTTTAGGAGATTGAAATTGTTGGTATGGAGAGAGAATGTTACATTTGAACACACACACATTCCTAAAACAGAATTAACATTGAAGCAATTTAATCTATACAACAAAAGTGATTTCACTCCTACTATCAGTTCTCACGCTATTGAAACATATATTACATTGGTTAAAAAGGATATCGATGAGTTGCAGATGAACACTCCTACAGGCTTCATTAGAAGTCCAAATCTTACTTCCATTGAGATACAAGCTATTAAAGATTTGTCTACCAACCCTTCCCTGACTGTAAAACCAGCCGATAAAGGGGGAGGTATAGTCGTAATGAACACTACAGACTATATAGCAGAAATACAACGACAACTCAGTGACATTAAGGTATACCGACTACTTGACGGAGATCCCACGACATCCATACAGCAAAGACTGAAAAACATCATAGAAGAAGCCTATACAGGGGGATTAATTGATAAGAAACTTAGAGACTTCTTATGGGTCGAACATCCACTTGTCCCAAAATTATATATTTTACCTAAAATACACAAGACTCTCACCAAGCCACCGGGACGTCCAATCGTCTCAGGGAGAGAATCTGTCCTGAGTCATGTCTCTATCTTTTTAGATAGATTGTTACAACCACATGTACATAAAATCAAATCATACATTAAAGATACTACTGATTTTTTGTTAAAGATCAAAGACATTCACTTACCTGACAACTGCATCATTGCTTCTCTTGATATTGCCAGTCTTTATACATCTATTGATAACAACAAAGGGATACAAGTTATTAAAGAAGTATTACATAGAACTGATTTAACAGAGAGCTGTCAAGATTGGATTATACAGTTACTACACATGGTACTGACATTCAATTATTTCTCGTTTGACAAATGTTTCTATCAACAGTTACAAGGCACAGCGATGGGGAGTAATGTGGCACCCAGTTTCGCTAATCTTTTTGTGGCCAAGATGGAGGAGGACGTCATCTATGATAGCCACCATGCCCAGCAGCTTGTGGGCTGGTGGCGATTCATCGATGACGTCTTCCTCATATGGCGTGGGACTGAGGAAGAACTGATTATTTTTTGGAAATTTTTGAACTCTATTGATGTTTCAATACAATTCACACTAACACACTCTACGGTAGAAGTGTCATTTTTGGACACGGTTGTGTATATAGAAGGTCATGAATTAAAAACCAGGCTCTACACAAAACCCACTGACAGAAATACACTACTCAGGTTTGAATCTTGTCATCCAAGACAAATGAAACGTTGGCTCCCGAAGAGCCAATTCCTTAGAGCAAAAAGGATTACCACAGGAGAGGAGAATTTAAAAATATCTATTGACAGAATGGTTGACAACTTTTGTGAAAGGGGTTATCCACAGCGATTGGTAAAACAACAGGCAGATACAGTAATGAGAATACCTAGAGAGGAATTACTTAAAAAGACTCAGAGAGAGAAACCACAGAGAGTTCCTTTTGTGACAATGTACAATTCCATGAGTAAGGACATTGCGACCATAATTAATAAACATTGGAATATTCTATCTAGGAGCTATCCTAATATTGTAGAATTTTCCCACAAACCACTAATGTCTTATAAAAGAACACAGAATTTGAGAGATCGCCTAGTAAAAACAGAGGTAAAAACTTTGAGAACAGAACCTAGAACATTCATGGGTCTCAAAAAGACTGGATGTTTCCCCTGCCTTGGATGTGTTACATGCAAGTATATGCAGAAGGGAGAATACTTTACACATCCACAAACAGGTGCCATCTACAAAATTAACAAATATCTTACATGTTATTCTGATTAGGTTATTTACATCTTATGGTGTCCATGTAAACTTCTTTATGTAGGTGAAACAACCTACGATGCCAGAACACGTCTCACGCAACACCGGTACACTATACGTAAGAATAAGACAGATTTACCAGTCCCTAAACATTTTCTGGAGGCGGGTCATCAAGAAAAGGATTTAAAATTCATGTTGATAGATCAAGTTCCCCCTCTACAAGGTGGTGGAGACAGAATAGCGAGATTAAAACGAAAAGAACTGGAATGGATTCATAGATTAAAAACACTAAAACCATCAGGCCTGAATGTAGATTTCAAGATCACACCAAGATACTGTCATGTGCGATAATATGCATTGCCTGTAGTTCACCACGAGGCAAATCACATCTGAAGTTCAAAGTGAATATTTAACTATGCATAACTTCAGTGTTACTTACACCATTTTCTTTATATTTCAGATAAAATGAATATACAAGCAATATCAGTTGGAGCAGCTACCTGGATACTTACCATGGAGAATATCAGCAAACATGTCCCTATCATTGCTTATTTTATTCCTATATGCTTGGTTCTCCATCTAAAATTGACCAATTCATTTATACTCTTTATGTGCCATGTACACATTATGCGTCTTGGAGGGTTTCAGCGGAGTGAAAGCTTAGGGCAGAGCCGCGCAGCAGCCCCCACCTGCGTTGTGGACCTGTTCCAGCAAATCGTTTTTTACGTGGCTGATCAGGACTCACTATACGTCATGTGTGATCGGACCCTACCCGGGTAAGATCCGTGACCAGTTGGTGTTAATAGGTAGGCAGCCGCGGTCAAGTATGCCCTCGTATGTATGTAATGATGCATGTTGCGCTGTTCCCTGAACTTACATGGTTTCCATAACTACCACCCAAGCTAATACATCATTGGTCATTACTACGCATGCGCACATCGTGCGTTCCATCTTAGCGTGCGTGTCACACTTCCTTAGATGGAGTCCCGAGGATAGTACATCCCATAGACATTTCTTGCTAGTCAGCTGACATCCATGGTTAGTACAACGTAGCTGTTCCAAATTAGATCATTAGTATAATTAATATTATTTACACGATTATGCACTGTATACTTACACGTACCTAGATGGCCACCTATATATCACTTGATATATTTTCACTTGTTTATTTCACACTAAGAATTTGATTGTATGTTATTGTAATCCAATAGATGATCACTGATTATTTTAATTGAAGTCACGTATGTATTTGCACATATATATCCCTGAATGGAGATTTTGTATTCACTTGCTTGAAAAAGGATCCTATGGATGGATCTGAAACGTTGCTACTGAGTGTATCCATGAGCTAATAAATCACCGTTTTTTACACGACTTGAGAGTGCTGCAGTCATATCCTTTTTGTGGAATATATACTGTATATATATATTTAGCTGTATTACCTCTGCATATACGAGAATAAGTGATATAATATATTATCTATATACTGTATATATATATTTAGCTGTATTACCTCTGCATATACGAGAATAAGTGATATAATATATTATCTATATACTGTATATATATATTTAGCTGTATTACCTCTGCATATACGAGAATAAGTGATATAATATATTATCTATATATCTATATACTGTATATATATATTTAGCTGTATTACCTCTGCATATACGAGAATAAGTGATATAATATATCCCTAATCAACTAACAGAGGAACAGCCCTATATTTACCATAAGCACAGGGACTACAAACCACTGCGACCTGCACGGGCCCTGCACAGTCGCATATGGACAAGATCCTACTGCTATAATGGTTTATGAAATATACTACACAAAGATACCTTTATTTTGTTTTTTCTTTTGTTTTGTGAAACATCCTTCAAGCTTTGCTATGTTTTTTTATATGTGTTTTACACTAAGAATTTTAATATATATACTCCTGTGATTATCATACTATGGAGATATATACTGGTATATATGCCTATAGAGCCTTAGGAATCTTGATACAGGTGTGTTTTTATTTTGCTTGTATTCTTCACTGGTTAATTTTATTTTTTATTTGTTTCATCTTATGAATATAAAAATTATTTATCTCTATACACAATTCTGACTTATTATAATCACTCATTTATGATATAACCAGAAACGATATATATCTAAGACTATACATATTAAGTTACGCTAGAGAGCCTACCACTTCTATTACTCATATTTGCTGGTTCTTGGGGCCAACCATGTAGCGCACTCGCTGTACACCCCTCTTCCTAGCAGTACTGTTAGGTTGAGTTCTTACACTAGAAGATTTCATATACTTGTTCCCATAGACTTTAATGGGATTGAATATTCGAATATTCATGGGATATTCATACGAATATTGAATATTGGAATATCTCACTATTGGCTCCTCACTACTGATAACACGTATCTGAGGAGAGAAGAGTCCAGGAGGATGAGGAGCTAATGGACTGTACTTCAGGGTAATAGTGGCTTTATTACATTGTGACTTCTAAATAACCGACATATAGAGGAGACAGAAGATGGAAAGCGATCGGTGTATCCTCCCCGGCACATTCATCACACAAATCATCATCTCAGCCTAATAAAACATCTTTACAATAAATTGGCAGAAATTGCAGCCTGTGTACCGCTCATCGCTATTATTGGCACAATTTCCATGCTTGATAGAACAGCCTGAAAAGATGGCGGAATGCGGAGAAGCTTCGCTCGCAGGATTGTCTTATTATTTAAATGTAATGTTCCCAGATATTAAAATGTAATGAGCAAAATGCAAATTAACAGTTCATGAAAATTACCGTCCGCTAGTTTTACTTTAAATTGGTTTACAGCCAGGAATCCTCCGCTCTGATGTGGAATGAGAGGAGAGGATCGCGCGTCTACTACCCACCGCAAAACACTGCGCAGAATTAAATTAAACTTAGCAGCAAATCACTTTTTAATCCTTCAATCATTTTTAATAATTTCTGCACTTTCTTCAGCTTTTCTAATTAAAGATGAGAGAATTGATTTGCAGGTTGAACACTGATTCACAATTTTTTAAACGTAGAGTGGAGCCTGGTGGTCGGCCAGCGAGGACCAGGATCCCTCATAGAAGTCAGCGCAGATAATAGATCCCAGCCCTGTAGACCATCCTGGCGCTCACACTGCCCCATCACCCCCCCAGTACTCACACTGCCCCATCACCCCCCCAGTACTCACACTGCCCCATCACCCCCCCAGTACTCACACCGCCCCATCACCCCCCCAGTGCTCACACTGCCCCATCACCCCCCCTCCCCAGTGCTCACACTGCCCCATCACCCCCCCAGTACTCACACTGCCCCATCACCCCCCCTCCCCAGTACTCACACCGCCCCATCACCCCCCCAGTGCTCACACTGCCCCATCAACCCCCCAGTACTCACACTGCCCCATCACCCCCCTCCCCAGTGCTTACACCGCCCCATCACCCCCCAGTGCTTACACCGCCCCATCACCCCCCCCAGTACTCACACTGCCCCATCACCCCCCCTCCCCAGTGCTCACACTGCCCCATCACCCCCCCAGTACTCACACTGCCCCATCACCCCCCCCCCAGTACTCACACTGCCCCATCACCCCCCCCCCAGTACTCACACTGCCCCATCACCCCCCCAGTACTCACACTGCCCCATCACCCCCCCAGTACTCACACTGCCCCATCACCCCCCCTCCCCAGTGCTCACACTGCCCCATCACCCCCCCAGTACTCACACCGCCCCATCACCCCCCAGTACTCACACTGCCCCATCACCCCCCCTCCCCAGTACTCACACCGCCCCATCACCCCCCCAGTGCTCACACTGCCCCATCAACCCCCCAGTACTCACACTGCCCCATCACCCCCCCTCCCCAGTGCTCACACCGCCCCATCACCCCCCCCAGTGCTCACACTGCCCCATCACCCCCCCTCCCCAGTGCTCACACCGCCCCATCACCCCCCCCAGTGCTCACACTGCCCCATCACCCCCCCAGTACTCACACTGCCCCATCACCCCCCCAGTACTCACACTGCCCCATCACCCCCCCAGTACTCACACTGCCCCATCACCCCCCCAGTACTCACACTGCCCCATCACCCCCCCAGTACTCACACTGCCCCATCACCCCCCCTCCCCAGTGCTTACACCGCCCCATCACCCCCCCAGTACTCACACTGCCCCATCACCCCCCCTCCCCAGTGCTCACACTGCCCCATCACCCCCCCTCCCCAGTGCTCACACTGCCCCATCACCCCCCCAGTACTCACAGTGCCCCATCACCCCCTTAGTACTCACACTGCCCCATCACCCCCCCTCCCCAATGCTCACACTGCCCCATCACCCCCCCAGTACTCACACTGCCCCATCACCCCCCCAGTACTCACACCGCCCCATCACCCCCCCAGTACTCACAGTGCCCCATCACCCCCCCAGTACTCACACTGCCCCATCACCCCCCCCAGTACTCACACTGCCCCATCACCCCCCCCAGTACTCACACCGCCCCATCACCCCCCCCCCAGTACTCACACCGCCCCATCACCCCCCCAGTGCTCACACTGCCCCATCACCCCCCCCAGTACTCACACCGCCCCATCACCCCCCCCCCCCAGTACTCACACCGCCCCATCACCCCCCCAGTGCTCACACCGCCCCATCACCCCCCCAGTACTCACACTGCCCCATCACCCCCCCTCCCCAGTGCTTACACCGCCCCATCACCCCCCTCCCCAGTGCTTACACCGCCCCATCACCCCCCCCTCCCCAGTGCTTACACCCCCCCTCCCCAGTGCTTACACCCCCCCTCCCCAGTACTCACACTGCCCCATCACCCCCCCAGTGCTCACACCGCCCCATCACCCCCCCAGTACTCACACTGCCCCATCACCCCCCCTCCCCAGTGCTTACACCCCCCCTCCCCAGTGCTTACACCGCCCCATCACCCCCCCTCCCCAGTGCTTACACCCCCCCTCCCCAGTGCTTACACCCCCCCTCCCCAGTACTGACACTGCCCCATCACCCCCCTCAGTGCTCACACTGCCCCATCACCCCCCCAGTACTCACACTGCCCCATCACCCCCCCTCCCCAGTACTCACACCGCCCCATCACCCCCCCAGTACTCACACTGCCCCATCACCCCCCCTCCCCAGTGCTTACACCGCCCCATCACCCCCCCAGTACTCACACTGCCCCATCAACCCCCCCTCCCCAGTACTCACACCGCCCCATCACCCCCCCCAGTGCTCACACTGCCCCATCACCCCCCCTCCCCAGTACTCACACCGCCCCATCACCCCCCCAGTACTCACACTGCCCCATCACCCCCCCTCCCCAGTACTCACTACCGCCCCATCACCCCCCCAGTGCTCACACTGCCCCATCAACCCCCCAGTACTCACACTGCCCCATCACCCCCCCTCCCCAGTGCTCACACCGCCCCATCACCCCCCCCAGTGCTCACACTGCCCCATCACCCCCCCCAGTGCTCACACTGCCCCATCACCCCCCCAGTACTCACACTGCCCCATCACCCCCCCAGTACTCACACTGCCCCATCACCCCCCCAGTACTCACACTGCCCCATCACCCCCCCAGTACTCACACTGCCCCATCACCCCCCCTCCCCAGTGCTCGCACTGCCCCATCACTCCCCCAGTACTCACACTGCCCCATCACCCCCCCTCCCCAGTGCTCACACTGCCCCATCACCCCCCCTCCCCAGTGCTCACACTGCCCCATCACCCCCCCAGTACTCACACTGCCCCATCACCCCCCCTCCCCAATGCTCACACTGCCCCATCACCCCCCCAGTACTCACACTGCCCCATCACTCCCCCAGTACTCACACTGCCCCATCACCCCCCCCAGTACTCACACCGCCCCATCACCCCCCCAGTACTCACAGTGCCCCATCACCCCCTTAGTACTCACACTGCCCCATCACCCCCCCTCCCCAGTGCTCACACTGCCCCATCACCCCCCCCGTACTCACACTGCCCCATCACCCCCCCAGTACTCACACTGCCCCATCACCCCCCCCAGTACTCACACTGCCCCATCACCCCCCCAGTACTCACACTGCCCCATCACCCCCCCCAGTACTCACACTGCCCCATCACCCCCCCCAGTACTCACACCGCCCCATCACCCCCCCCCCAGTACTCACACCGCCCCATCACCCCCCCAGTGCTCACACTGCCCCATCACCCCCCCAGTACTCACACTGCCCCATCACCCCCCCAGTACTCACACTGCCCCATCACCCCCCCCAGTACTCACACTGCCCCATCACCCCCCCCCAGTACTCACACCGCCCCATCACCCCCCCCAGTACTCACACCGCCCCATCACCCCCCCAGTGCTCACACCGCCCCATCACCCCCCCAGTACTCACACTGCCCCATCACCCCCCCTCCCCAGTGCTTACACCGCCCCATCACCCCCCTCCCCAGTGCTTACACCGCCCCATCACCCCCCCTCCCCAGTGCTTACACCCCCCCTCCCCAGTGCTTACACCCCCCCTCCCCAGTACTCACACTGCCCCATCACCCCCCCAGTGCTCACACCGCCCCATCACCCCCCAGTACTCACACTGCCCCATCACCCCCCCTCCCCAGTGCTTACACCGCCCCATCACCCCCCTCCCCAGTGCTTACACCGCCCCATCACCCCCCCTCCCCAGTGCTTACACCCCCCCTCCCCAGTGCTTACACCCCCCCTCCCCAGTACTCACACTGCCCCATCACCCCCCCCAGTGCTCACACTGCCCCATCAACCCCCCAGTACTCACACTGCCCCATCACCCCCCCTCCCCAGTACTCACACCGCCCCATCACCCCCTTAGTACTCACACTGCCCCATCAACCCCCCCTCCCCAGTACTCACACCGCCCCATCACCCCCCCAGCACTCACACTGCCCCATCAACCCCCCCTCCCCAGTACTCACACCGCCCCATCACCCCCCCCAGTGCTCACACTGCCCCATCACCCCCCCTCCCCAGTACTCACACCACCCCATCACCCCCCCAGTACTCACACTGCCCCATCACCCCCCCAGTACTCACACCGCCCCATCACCCCCCCAGTGCTCACACTGCCCCATCACCCCCCCTCCCCAGTGCTCACACTGCCCCATCACCCCCCAGTACTCACACTGCCCCATCACCCCCCCTCCCCAGTACTCACACCGCCCCATCACCCCCCCAGTGCTCACACTGCCCCATCACCCCCCCAGTACTCACACTGCCCCATCACCCCCCCTCCCCAGTGCTTACACCGCCCCATCACCCCCCAGTGCTTACACCGCCCCATCACCCCCCCCAGTACTCACACTGCCCCATCACCCCCCCTCCCCAGTGCTCACACTGCCCCATCACCCCCCCAGTACTCACACTGCCCCATCACCCCCCCAGTACTCACACTGCCCCATCACCCCCCCCAGTACTCACACTGCCCCATCACCCCCCCAGTACTCACACTACCCCATCACCCCCCCAGTACTCACACTGCCCCATCACCCCCCCTCCCCAGTGCTCACACTGCCCCATCACCCCCCCAGTACTCACACCGCCCCATCACCCCCCAGTACTCACACTGCCCCATCACCCCCCCTCCCCAGTACTCACACCGCCCCATCACCCCCCCAGTGCTCACACTGCCCCATCAACCCCCCAGTACTCACACTGCCCCATCACCCCCCCTCCCCAGTGCTCACACCGCCCCACCACCCCCCCCCCAGTGCTCACACTGCCCCATCACCCCCCCTCCCCAGTGCTCACACCGCCCCATCACCCCCCCCAGTGCTCACACTGCCCCATCACCCCCCCAGTACTCACACTGCCCCATCACCCCCCCAGTACTCACACTGCCCCATCACCCCCCCAGTACTCACACTGCCCCATCACCCCCCCAGTACTCACACTGCCCCCTCACCCCCCCAGTACTCACACTGCCCCATCACCCCCCCAGTACTCACACTGCCCCATCACCCCCCCAGTACTCACACTGCCCCATCACCCCCCCAGTACTCACACTGCCCCATCACCCCCCCTCCCCAGTGCTTACACCGCCCCATCACCCCCCCCAGTACTCACACTGCCCCATCACCCCCCCCTCCCCAGTGCTCGCACTGCCCCATCACCCCCCCAGTACTCACACTGCCCCATCACCCCCCCCTCCCCAGTGCTCACACTGCCCCATCACCCCCCCTCCCCAGTGCTCACACTGCCCCATCACCCCCCCAGTACTCACAGTGCCCCATCACCCCCTTAGTACTCACACTGCCCCATCACCCCCCCTCCCCAATGCTCACACTGCCCCATCACCCCCCCAGTACTCACACTGCCCCATCACCCCCCCCCAGTACTCACACCGCCCCATCACCCCCCCAGTACTCACAGTGCCCCATCACCCCCTTAGTACTCACACTGCCCACTCCCCCCCCCTCCCCAGTGCTCACACTGCCCCATCACCCCCCCAGTACTCACACTGCCCCATCACCCCCCCAGTACTCACACTGCCCCATCACCCCCCAGTACTCACACTGCCCCATCACCCCCCCAGTACTCACACTGCCCCATCACCCCCCCAGTACTCACACTGCCCCATCACCCCCCCCAGTACTCACACCGCCCCATCACCCCCCCCAGTACTCACACCGCCCCATCACCCCCCCAGTGCTCACACTGCCCCATCACCCCCCCAGTACTCACACCGCCCCATCACCCCCCCCAGTACTCACACCGCCCCATCACCCCCCCAGTGCTCACACCGCCCCATCACCCCCCCAGTACTCACACTGCCCCATCACCCCCCCTCCCCAGCTCCCCAGTGCTTACACCGCCCCATCACCCCCCTCCCCAGTGCTTACACCGCCCCATCACCCCCCTCCCCAGTGCTTACACCCCCCTCCCCAGTGCTTACACCCCCCCTCCCCAGTACTCACACTTCCCCATCACCCCCCCAGTGCTCACACCGCCCCATCACCCCCCCAGTACTCACACTGCCCCATCACCCCCCCTCCCCAGTGCTTACACCGCCCCATCACCCCCCCTCCCCAGTGCTTACACCGCCCCATCACCCCCCCCCTCCCCAGTGCTTACACCCCCCCTCCCCAGTACTCACACTGCCCCATCACCCCCCCCAGTGCTCACACTGCCCCATCAACCCCCAAGTACTCACACTGCCCCATCACCCCCCCTCCCCAGTACTCACAGCCGCCCCATCACCCCCCCAGTACTCACACTGCCCCATCACCCCCCCTCCCCCGTGCTTACACCGCCCCATCACCCCCCCAGTACTCACACTGCCCCATCAACCCCCCCTCCCCAGTACTCACAACCGCCCCATCAACCCCCCCCAGTGCTCACACTGCCCCATCACCCCCCCTCCCCAGTACTCACACCGCCCCATCACCCCCCCAGTACTCACACTGCCCCATCACCCCCCCTCCCCAGTACTCACACCGCCCCATCACCCCCCCAGTGCTCACACTGCCCCATCAACCCCCCAGTACTCACACTGCCCCATCACCCCCCCTCCCCAGTGCTCACAACCGCCCATCACCCCCCCCAGTGCTCACACTGCCCCATCACCCCCCCCAGTGCTCACACTGCCCCATCACCCCCCCAGTACTCACACTGCCCCATCACCCCCCCAGTACTCACACTGCCCCATCACCCCCCCAGTACTCACACTGCCCCATCACCCCCCCAGTACTCACACTGCCCCATCACCCCCCCAGTACTCAACACTGCCCCATCACCCCCCCTCCCCAGTGCTTACACCGCCCCATCACCCCCCCAGTACTCACACTGCCCCATCACCCCCCCTCCCCAGTGCTCGCACTGCCCCATCACCCCCCCAGTACTCACAGTGCCCCATCACCCCCTTAGTACTCACACTGCCCCATCACCCCCCCTCCCCAGTGCTCACACTGCCCCATCACCCCCCCTCCCCAGTGCTCACACTGCCCCATCACCCCCCCAGTACTCACAGTGCCCCATCACCCCCTTAGTACTCACACTGCCCCATCACCCCCCCTCCCCAATGCTCACACTGCCCCATCCCCCCCCCAGTACTCACACTGCCCCATCACCCCCCCAGTACTCACACTGCCCCATCACCCCCCCCAGTACTCACACCGCCCCATCACCCCCCCAGTACTCACAGTGCCCCATCACCCCCTTAGTACTCACACTGCCCCATCACCCCCCCTCCCCAGTGCTCACACTGCCCCATCACCCCCCCAGTACTCACACTGCCCCATCACCCCCCCAGTACTCACACTGCCCCATCACCCCCCCCAGTACTCACACTGCCCCATCACCCCCCCAGTACTCACACTGCCCCATCACCCCCCCCAGTACTCACACTGCCCCATCACCCCCCCCAGTACTCACACCGCCCCATCACCCCCCCCCCCAGTACTCACACCGCCCCATCACCCCCCCAGTGCTCACACTGCCCCATCACCCCCCCAGTACTCACACTGCCCCATCACCCCCCCAGTACTCACACTGCCCCATCACCCCCCCCAGTACTCACACTGCCCCATCACCCCCCCCCCCAGTACTCACACCGCCCCATCACCCCCCCCCAGTACTCACACCGCCCCATCACCCCCCCAGTGCTCACACCGCCCCATCACCCCCCCAGTACTCACACTGCCCCATCCCCCCCCCTCCCCAGTGCTTACACCGCCCCAACCCCCCCCTCCCCAGTGCTTACACCGCCCCATCACCCCCCCTCCCCAGTGCTTACACCCCCCCTCCCCAGTGCTTACACCCCCCCTCCCCAGTACTCACACTGCCCCATCACCCCCCCAGTGCTCACACCGCCCCATCACCCCCCCAGTACTCACACTGCCCCATCACCCCCCCCTCCCCAGTGCTTACACCGCCCCATCACCCCCCTCCCCAGTGCTTACACCGCCCCATCACCCCCCCTCCCCAGTGCTTACACCCCCCCTCCCCAGTGCTTACACCCCCCCTCCCCAGTACTCACACCGCCCCATCACCCCCTTAGTACTCACACTGCCCCATCAACCCCCCCTCCCCAGTACTCACACCGCCCCATCACCCCCCCAGCACTCACACTGCCCCATCAACCCCCCCTCCCCAGTACTCACACCGCCCCATCACCCCCCCCAGTGCTCACACTGCCCCATCACCCCCCCTCCCCAGTACTCACACCACCCCATCACCCCCCCAGTACTCACACTGCCCCATCACCCCCCCTCCCCAGTGCTTACACCGCCCCATCACCCCCCCAGCACTCACACTGCCCCATCACCCCCCCAGTACTCACACTGCCCCATAAACCCCCCCTCCCCAGTACTCACACCGCCCCATCACCCCCCCAGTGCATACACCGCCCCATCACCCCCCCCAGCACTCACACCGCCCCATCACCCCCCCAGCACTCACACTGCCCCATCACCCCCCAGTACTCACACTGCCCCATCACCCCCCCAGTGCTCACACTGCCCCATCACCCCCCTCAGTACTCACACTGCCCCCCCCCCAGTGCTCACACTGCTCCATCACCCCCCTCAGTACTCACACTGCCCCATCACCCCCCCAGTTCCAACACTGCCCCATCACCCCCCCAGTACTCACACCGCCCCATCACCCCCCCAGTGCTCACACTGTCCCATCACCCCCCCAGTGCTCACACCGCCCCATCACTCCCCCCCAGTACTCACACTGCCCCATCACCCCCCCAGTACTCACACCGCCCCATCACCCCCCATGCTCACACTGCCCCATCACCCCCCCAGTACTCACACTGCCCCATCACCCCCCCCGTGCTCACACTGCCCCATCACCCCCCCAGTACTCACACTGCCCCATCACCCCCCCAGTACCCACACTGCCCCATCACCCCCCCAGTGCTCACACTGCCCCATCACCCCCCCAGTGCTCACACCGCCCCATCGTCCCCTGTGCTCACACTGCCCCATCACCCCCCCAGTGCTTGTGTAATGCCAGAAGGTTCTGCTGCAGTATTAGAGCATAGAGGTAGGATGTTATCACCTCCGTCCAGCAGAGGGAGTCAGTTCCCAGCTAGGAGTAACAGAGGTAACTGGGGAAGGAAAAGCCAGAGACTCAGGAAGTGTGACCCACCCAGTTCCTGTAGAGAGAGAAGATTCCAGTGCTGGAGGTCAAGGGCAGTGACCTGTGCCAGAGCTAAAGAGAGGTGTGACAAGGTGATCCACAGAAAGCAGGACAGCTCAGCCAGGTCCATAAGAGCTACAGCAGACAGAGCAGTGTGCAGCAGTGAAGGAAGAGAGCAACACAGCCCAGTGCTAGCAAGTGGAGTGCAGCGCACCTGGGACAAAGAGACACTGACACAGGAGTGTCCAGCCAGCCTCATCACTGCAGCAAGAAGGAAGGTACTGCTCAGGGGAGACAGAGCTGGTGCTGCAGGGGAGCCCATTGTTACCAGCAGAGTCAGGAAGTGGGGCCCCCTGAGAGACTGTATATAGTTGTGCTACACCACATAGACTGAAGTGATATCCTCCCTGCTACTTACCTAGCTTCATAAAGAGACAGTGTTCCTGTTAATTAAGATTCTACCTGTTATACAAGTTAAAGAATTGGTTGTATCTGCTGAATTATCTACAGTAAAGTTATCCCAACATTACTCAGCTGTCAGAGTGAGTTTGTCGCCATCCATCTGCACCCCTTACACGTGGCGTAGTCGGCAGGATGGAAATGGATATGGCGACAGAAGGCGCAACATCATCTGTTAGCGGCATGCAGCCCATGATTCCAGTGGGGGCGCTACTGAGTCATCTGCCTAAGTTTAATGGATCCAGTGTGTTACTAGAGGACTGGAGAGAGAGGCTGGAGGGAGCCGCACGCCTGTGTAATATTGCCCCACATCTGAGAGCAGAGCTAGCCTTGAACACATTAGAAGGGGAAGCCAGAAAAACAGTATTGCTACAGCCAGCAAGGCTGAGACAGACGTTTGAACAGATCTCAAGCATCCTTGAAGATGTGTATGGGGATACAACATCTGAAGCTATGCTGAGGAAGAAATTCTTCACCAGATATCAGGGGGAAGATGAGTCATTGCCCCAGTATGCAAATGGCTTGCAAGAGCTTATGGCCACATTACAAAGAAAAGAAGGACGGGGAGCCACCTCCTTTACTAATGCGGAAGTAGTGTTGCGTGATCAGTTTCTTCTCGGCCTGAGGAGCCAGCCTTTAAGGAGAACCCTACGTGAGAGATTCAAGCTAGAGCCACACTCAACCTTACATGAGGTGCTTAAGGAAGCTATTACTCTGGAAAAGGAGGAACAAGGTACTATTGTCACAATAGCCCAGCAAGCAGAGGTGCTGCCAGTCAAAGAGAAAAGTATGGAGGCACGTGTCTCATCATTGGAAGAAGTGATTAGAGAACTCAAGGAGGCACTGACTATAACAGTGGAGAGGGCTGCACCTCAGACTCATTACCGAGGGGAGTCCTGTCCTGCATCCAGACAGTCCTACAGAGAGGCTCAACCTGCAAGAAGATGCTGGACATGTAATCAGGAGGGGCACCTAGCCAGAAACTGCCCCAACCGTGGCTTTGTCAGCAACAGGAGAGATTTAAACTAGTTCCACCTGCGATTGAGGGGCAAATCGCAGGAGGAAGTACAGGTTTGTGCCCCCTTCTGGAAGCTATGGACTTAGTAGGAGAAAGTCCAGTCGTTAGAGCCAAGTTTAATGGAATAGAACTGTCCTGTCTACTAGACACGGGGTCACAAGTGACGACAATGGCCAGGAAAGTCTTTGAGACTTACTTTCCCTCCTCCTTGCACCAGGGAAGTACAGAATGGGTAAATCTTAAAGCTGCCAATAGTCTGCCTATTCCAATAGTTGGAGTCATGCAAGTTGACATTGAGCTTTGGGGCCGATTTATGAAGAAGAAAGGAGTGGTGGTGGTACAGAGTGCAATGGACCCAGAAGTCCCTGTGATATTGGGAATGAATGTGTTAAAAGAATTAGATGGTCTGATGGCTCAAGAGCTGGGTCCCAAGTATTGGAAGAATGTCCCAAACCTGAAACCTCCACAAGTGGCCCTCCAGAGATCGCTGAAACAGTGCCGGATGCAGGCAACCCTGTCCTGCCTTGTAGGAAAAGTGGGATGTGTGAGAGTACCCTGTTCAACTTCTTTGGAAGTGCCAGCAGGCCATGAAGTAGTAGTACCCCTACCAGTGGGCACCAGCCACCAATTGCTAGGAGCTACAGTGATGGTAGAGCCTGTGCTACAGAAAGAAGGGGTAGCAGTGGGACGAACCTTGTGCACAGTCCAGAGTGGCCAAGTCCTGATGAGAATAATGAACATTAACAGCCACAGTGTGGTACTGGCACCTAGAGAACTGGTGGCAGATGTGTTTCCTATTGAGGAGGTTGAAGCCATACAGGAGCCTAGCTGGCACATCAAGTCAACTGATATGGCCACCACCACCCTGACATTGTGCCAAGTAAGAACTGAAGCTGTCAGGACTACAGGAGGGCAGCTCTTGAACGAAGTACATTTGGAAGGTGCAGAGATGACTCCCGAGGAGAGGGAGCAGTTAGTCAGGGTCCTGGGATCTCACCCAAATGCTTTTTCCCGGCACGAAGCAGACTTTGGGAAGACACTGACGCTTGAACATGAAATTCCAACTGGAGATGCTCGACCAGTACGGGAACGGTACCGACAAATACCCCCAGCACTGTATCAGGAGGTCAAGGCCCTGCTGAAACATATGCAGGAAAGTCACATCATTCAGCCTAGCAGGAGCCCCTGGGCCTCACCAATCGTGCTGGTAAAGAAAAAGGATGGGACCCTGCGATTCTGTGTTGACTACAGGCGCCTCAATGCATGTACAGTCCGGGATGCCTACCCATTACCTCGAATTGAGGAATCCTTGGCAGCGCTAGGCCGTGCCAAATTCTTCTCTACCCTTGACCTGGCAAGTGGGTACTGGCAAGTGCCAATGGCAGAAAAAGACAGAGAGAAGACTGCCTTTGTTACACCTATGGGACTGTATGAGTTCCTCCGCATGCCTTTTGGACTGAACAATGCACCAGCTACATTCCAGAGGCTAATGGAACTGTGCTTGGGTGATCTGAATTTTGAATGCCTGCTGATTTACCTAGATGACATAATCATCTTTTCATCAAGTTTTGCGGAACATTTGGAGCGGTTAGACGTGGTCCTCGGCCGCCTAGAGGAGCATGGGCTGAAGTTAAAACCCACTAAGTGCCACTTGTTCCAGAAGAGCATTGAGTATCTAGGTCATGTGGTAACAAGGCAAGGAGTCCAGCCCATAGACTCAAAGATTCAGGCCGTTAAACAGTGGCCCACACCCAGCAACAGCAGTGAGCTTCGGGCCTTCCTGGGGCTGGTTGGATATTACCGGCGATTCATCAAGGAGTTTGCCCAGGTAGCAGCGCCTCTGTATGCGCTCCTCCAGGGGTGCTTGCCTGGAGATACAAAAGGAAAGCCATTCGTCTGGGCTGAGGAGGCCGAACTGGCCTTTAGGGAGCTGAAGAAATTGTTGACCAGTGCCCCTATCCTGGCCTATGCTGATTTCACAAAGCCATTTGTGCTGCAAACTGATGGAAGCCTGAGGGGACTTGGAGCTGTACTGACCCAAGAGCAAGATGGTCAAGAACGAGTAATAGCATATGCCAGCAGAACTCTGCGGGAGAGTGAGAAGAACCCCGACAACTACAGCTCCTTCAAACTTGAGCTCCTGGCAGTGGTGTGGGCGGTGACAGAAAAGTTTGCGGACATCTTGACAGGAGTCGAGTTTGTGTTGATGACTGACAATAACCCACTGGTTCACCTGAATAATGCCAAGCTGGGTGCCTTGGAGCAGCGGTGGGCAGCTCGACTTAGTAAATTTAACTTCAAGACACAATACAGGCCGGGGCGGAGTAATGCTAATGCAGATGCCTTGTCTCGTAACCCGTTGGAGAATCCCAGTGGCCCCACAGACGAAGAGCGGGAAGAGGTCGAGACCCCCAATTTCATGAAAGTGCCTAAACCACTGAAGAGTGCTCCGGTTCAGGGGGTGGAGCAGGCTGTCGAGATCACTGCGGGAAGGTCCATGGAGGAGTGGCAGGACTGCCAACAGCAAGACCCACAAATTGCCAGAGTAAGAGAATGGCTCCTTACTGATCACCAGCCAGCGTACAGGGAGTGTGAGACCTTGACATCATTTGGAAAGAAGTTGTGGCTGCAGAGGGGCCGTCTGACCTTCCGCGAGGGAGTCCTATGCAGAAGAGTACAACTCCCCACAGAGATTGGTCCCACCTGGCAAGTAGTAATACCAGATAGTGAGGTAAGGAACGTAGCTGAGTGGATGCATGAAAGGAAAGGGCATTTTGGACCTGCCAAGACTTGGGCATGGCTACAGAGATTCTTCTATCATCCTAACTCACAAAAGGTGGCCCAGGACATTTGCAGAAGCTGCCGAAACTGCAACCTAGCAAGAGCTGGGGATCAGCAGGCCCCAATTGGTGTTATACAGACAAGCTACCCACTACAACTTGTGATGATGGACTATCTTACAGTAGGAGAGTCCCCAAGAGGATACAAGTATTTGCTGGTCATGGTGGACCACTTTACGAAGTTTGCTGTAGCGGTCCCCACCCGGGACCAAACTGCTGAATCAGCAGCACAGTGCCTGTGGAAAAATTTCATTCTGCCTTATGGCTGTCCTACACAACTGCACTCTGACCAAGGGGCTTGCTTTGAAGGAAGAGTGATAGAGGAGCTCTGTCGGTTGTACCAGATTCGGAAGACACGCACAACACCTTACCATCCACAGGGAAATGGCGCATGTGAGCGCCTGAACAGAACCCTTCTACAGCTCTTGAGGACACTGGAGGAACAGAAAAAGGAGAGATGGCCAGACTACATTGCAGAGTTAGTGTGGGTGTACAACAACACTTTACACTCAGCCACCGGTTATTCACCCTTCTTGTTGATGTTTGGGAGAAATGGGAGATGCCCTCTGACCATGATGATGCCTGACAGTGGAGAAGGTGAAGGGTGGACCCCTGAGACTTGGATGGGAGACCATCGGAAGAAGGTACAAGAAATGTACGACCTGGTCGCCCAGCGCCTTGGCCCCCGCACATTACCAGCAAACAAGAAATTGAAGGAGTTGCCGTTACAGGTGGGAGATCGGGTAATGGTACGCAATCGCACAGCCAGAAGGGCTGGAAAGCTGCAGTGGCGGTGGGAAGTCACGCCATATGAGGTGATCCGGCAACCCAACCCAACTATACCAGTGTATGAGGTAAGACCGGAGGGTGCAACTGGACCGATGCGCATAGTGCATCGAAATATGCTTAGACCATGCACTTTTCTGAGAAGAGTTCCTGAACCCCAGCCAGAGAGTATCAACATGCCCACGGTACCCTCTGGGGAAGAGGAATGGTGGGTACCACCCCAACCAGATCCAACCCCCTTGGAAAGAAGGGAAGATATGCAGCAAGAGGAGAACAACGCTCCCTCTGTGGAGCCTTCAGTTGAGCTAAGACATTCTGGACGTGCTAACTTTGGAAGGATGCCTGCACGTTATGAGGACTATGTCTTGGGTATGCAGGTTGCCGGGACGGCTACCCTCAAACGAGGGGGGGAAGGTGTAATGCCAGAAGGTTCTGCTGCAGTATTAGAGCATAGAGGTAGGATGTTATCACCTCCGTCCAGCAGAGGGAGTCAGTTCCCAGCTAGGAGTAACAGAGGTAACTGGGGAAGGAAAAGCCAGAGACTCAGGAAGTGTGACCCACCCAGTTCCTGTAGAGAGAGAAGATTCCAGTGCTGGAGGTCAAGGGCAGTGACCTGTGCCAGAGCTAAAGAGAGGTGTGACAAGGTGATCCACAGAAAGCAGGACAGCTCAGCCAGGTCCATAAGAGCTACAGCAGACAGAGCAGTGTGCAGCAGTGAGGGAAGAGAGCAACACAGCCCAGTGCTAGCAAGTGGAGTGCAGCGCACCTGGGACAAAGAGACACTGACACAGGAGTGTCCAGCCAGCCTCATCACTGCAGCAAGAAGGAAGGTACTGCTCAGGGGAGACAGAGCTGGTGCTGCAGGGGAGCCCATTGTTACCAGCAGAGTCAGGAAGTGGGGCCCCCTGAGAGACTGTATATAGTTGTGCTACACCACATAGACTGAAGTGATATCCTCCCTGCTACTTACCTAGCTTCATAAAGAGACAGTGTTCCTGTTCAGTAAGAATCTACCTGTTATACAAGTTAAAGAATTGGTTGTATCTGCTGAATTATCTACAGTAAAGTTATCCCAACATTACTCAGCTGTCAGAGTGAGTTTGTCGCCATCCATCTGCACCCCTTACACTTGCACCGCCCCATCACCCCCCCAGTACTCACACTGCCCCATCACCCCCCCATGCTCACACTGCCCCATCACCCCCCCAGTGCTCACACTGCCCCATCACCCCCCCCAGTACTCACACTGCCCCATCACCCCCCCAGTGCTCACACTGCCCCATCACCCCCCCAGTACTCACACCGCCCCATCACCCCCCCCCAGTACTCACACCGCCCCATCACCCCCCCAGTGCTCACACTGCCCCATCACCCCCCAGTGCTCACACTGCCCCATCACCCCCCCAGTACTCACACTGCCCCATCACCCCCCCAGTGCTCACACTGCCCCGTCACCCCCCCCAGTACTCACACCGCCCCATCACCCCCCCCCAGTACTCACACCGCCCCATCACCCCCCCAGTGCTCACACCCCCAGTACTCCCCCCCCAGTACTCACACTGCCCCATCACCCCCCCTCCCCAGTGCTTACACCGCCCCATCACCCCCCTCCCCAGTGCTTACACCGCCCCATCACCCCCCCTCCCCAGTGCTTACACCCCCCCTCCCCAGTACTCACACTGCCCCATCACCCCCCCCAGTGCTCACACTGCCCCATCAACCCCCCAGTACTCACACTGCCCCATCACCCCCCCCTCCCCAGTACTCACACCGCCCCATCACCCCCCCAGTACTCACACTGCCCCATCCCCCCCCCCCCCCAGTGCTTACACCGCCCCATCACCCCCCCAGCACTCACACTGCCCCATCAACCCCCCCTCCCCAGTACTCACACCGCCCCATCACCCCCCCAGTGCATACACCGCCCCATCCCCCCCCCCAGCACTCACACCGCCCCATCACCCCCCCAGCACTCACACTGCCCCATCACCCCCCAGTACTCACACTGCCCCATCACCCCCTTAGTGCTCACACTGCCCCATCACCCCCCCAGTGCTCACACTGCCCCATCACCCCCCTCAGTACTCACACTGCCCCCCCCCAGTGCTCACACTGCTCCATCACCCCCTTAGTGCTCACACTGCCCCATCACCCCCCCAGTACTCACACTGCCCCATCACCCCCCCCCCGTGCTCACACTGCCCCATCACCCCCTTAGTACTCACACTGCCCCATCACCCCCCCCCCCCGTGCTCACACTGCCCCATCACCCCCCCCCGTGCTCACACTGCCCCATCACCCCCCCAGTTCCAACACTGCCCCATCACCCCCCCAGTACTCACACCGCCCCATCACCCCCCCAGTGCTCACACTGTCCCATCACCCCCCCAGTGCTCACACCGCCCCATCACTCCCCCCCCAGTACTCACACTGCCCCATCACCCCCCCAGTACTCACACTGCCCCCCCCCAGTACTCACACCGCCCCATCACCCCCCCAGTACTCACACCGCCCCATCACCCCCCATGCTCACACTGCCCCATCACCCCCCCAGTACTCACACTGCCCCATCACCCCCCCAGTACCCACACTGCCCCATCACCCCCCCAGTGCTCACACTGCCCCATCACCCCCCCCAGTGCTCACACCGCCCCATCGTCCCCTGTGCTCACACTGCCCCATCACCCCCCCAGTGCTTGCACCGCCCCATCACCCCCCCAGTACTCACACTGCCCCATCACCCCCCCCATGCTCACACTGCCCCATCACCCCCCCAGTGCTCACACTGCCCCATCACCCCCCCCAGTACTCACACCGCCCCATCACCCCCCAGTACTCACACTGCCCCATCACCCCCCCAGTGCTCACACTACCCCATCACCCCCCCAGTGCTCACAGTGCCCCATCACGCCCCCAGTGCTCACACTACCCCATCACCACCCCAGTACTCACACTGCCCCATCACCCCCCCAGTGCTCACACTGCCCCGTCACCCCCCCAGTACTCACACTGCCCCATCACCCCCCCCAGTACCCACACTGCCCCATCACCCCCCCATGCTCACACTGCCCCATCCCCCCCCCAGTGCTTGCACCGCCCCATCACCCCCCCAGTACTCACACTGCCCCATCACCCCCCCCATGCTCACACTGCCCCATCACCCCCCCCAGTGCTCACACTGCCCCGTCACCCCCCCAGTACTCACACTGCCCCCCCCCCCCCCCCCAGTACTCACACTGCCCCTTCACCCCCCCATGCTCACACTGCCCCATCACCCCCCCAGTACTCACACTGCCCCATCACCCCCCCCGTACTCATACTGCCCCTTCACCCCCCCCCCCCCCGTGCTCACACAGCTCCATCACCCCCCTCAGTATTCACAGTGCCCCATCACCCCCCTCAGTACTGCCAGAAGGTTCTGCTGCAGTATTAGAGCATAGAGGTAGGATGTTATCACCTCCGTCCAGCAGAGGGAGTCAGTTCCCAGCTAGGAGTAACAGAGGTAACTGGGGAAGGAAAAGCCAGAGACTCAGGAAGTGTGACCCACCCAGTTCCTGTAGAGAGAGAAGATTCCAGTGCTGGAGGTCAAGGGCAGTGACCTGTGCCAGAGCTAAAGAGAGGTGTGACAAGGTGATCCACAGAAAGCAGGACAGCTCAGCCAGGTCCATAAGAGCTACAGCAGACAGAGCAGTGTGCAGCAGTGAGGGAAGAGAGCAACACAGCCCAGTGCTAGCAAGTGGAGTGCAGCGCACCTGGGACAAAGAGACACTGACACAGGAGTGTCCAGCCAGCCTCATCACTGCAGCAAGAAGGAAGGTACTGCTCAGGGGAGACAGAGCTGGTGCTGCAGGGGAGCCCATTGTTACCAGCAGAGTCAGGAAGTGGGGCCCCCTGAGAGACTGTATATAGTTGTGCTACACCACATAGACTGAAGTGATATCCTCCCTGCTACTTACCTAGCTTCATAAAGAGACAGTGTTCCTGTTAATTAAGATTCTACCTGTTATACAAGTTAAAGAATTGGTTGTATCTGCTGAATTATCTACAGTAAAGTTATCCCAACATTACTCAGCTGTCAGAGTGAGTTTGTCGCCATCCATCTGCACCCCTTACACTTGCACCGCCCCATCACCCCCCCAGTACTCACACTGCCCCATCACCCCCCCATGCTCACACTGCCCCATCACCCCCCCAGTGCTCACACTGCCCCATCACCCCCCCCAGTACTCACACTGCCCCATCACCCCCCCAGTGCTCACACTGCCCCATCACCCCCCCAGTACTCACACCGCCCCATCACCCCCCCCCAGTACTCACACCGCCCCATCACCCCCCCAGTGCTCACACTGCCCCATCACCCCCCAGTGCTCACACTGCCCCATCACCCCCCCAGTACTCACACTGCCCCATCACCCCCCCAGTGCTCACACTGCCCCGTCACCCCCCCCAGTACTCACACCGCCCCATCACCCCCCCCCAGTACTCACACCGCCCCATCACCCCCCCAGTGCTCACACCGCCCCATCACCCCCCCAGTACTCACACTGCCCCATCACCCCCCCTCCCCAGTGCTTACACCGCCCCATCACCCCCCTCCCCAGTGCTTACACCGCCCCATCACCCCCCCTCCCCAGTGCTTACACCCCCCCTCCCCAGTACTCACACTGCCCCATCACCCCCCCAGTGCTCACACTGCCCCATCAACCCCCCAGTACTCACACTGCCCCATCACCCCCCCTCCCCAGTACTCACACCGCCCCATCACCCCCCCAGTACTCACACTGCCCCATCACCCCCCCTCCCCAGTGCTTACACCGCCCCATCACCCCCCCAGCACTCACACTGCCCCATCAACCCCCCCTCCCCAGTACTCACACCGCCCCATCACCCCCCCAGTGCATACACCGCCCCATCCCCCCCCCCAGCACTCACACCGCCCCATCCCCCCCCCCGCACTCACACTGCCCCATCACCCCCCAGTACTCACACTGCCCCATCACCCCCTTAGTGCTCACACTGCCCCATCACCCCCCCAGTGCTCACACTGCCCCATCACCCCCCTCAGTACTCACACTGCCCCCCCCCAGTGCTCACACTGCTCCATCACCCCCTTAGTGCTCACACTGCCCCATCACCCCCCCAGTACTCACACTGCCCCATCACCCCCCCCAGTGCTCACACTGCCCCATCACCCCCTTAGTACTCACACTGCCCCATCCCCCCCCCCCCCCCGTGCTCACACTGCCCCATTACCCCCCCCCGTGCTCACACTGCCCCATCACCCCCCCAGTTCCAACACTGCCCCATCACCCCCCCAGTACTCACACCGCCCCATCACCCCCCCAGTGCTCACACTGTCCCATCACCCCCCCAGTGCTCACACCGCCCCATCACTCCCCCCCAGTACTCACACTGCCCCATCACCCCCCCAGTACTCACACTGCCCCCCCCCCAGTACTCACACCGCCCCATCACCCCCCCAGTACTCACACTGCCCCATCACCCCCCATGCTCACACTGCCCCATCACCCCCCCAGTACTCACACTGCCCCATCACCCCCCCCCCCCGTGCTCACACTGCCCCATCACCCCCCCAGTACTCACACTGCCCCATCACCCCCCCAGTACCCACACTGCCCCATCACCCCCCCAGTGCTCACACTGCCCCATCACCCCCCCCAGTGCTCACACCGCCCCATCGTCCCCTGTGCTCACACTGCCCCATCACCCCCCCAGTGCTTGCACCGCCCCATCACCCCCCCAGTACTCACACTGCCCCATCACCCCCCCCGTGCTCACACTGCCCCATCACCCCCCCAGTGCTCACACTGCCCCATCACCCCCCTTAGTACTCACACTGCCCCATCACCCCCCAGTACTCACACTGCCCCATCACCCCCCCAGTGCTCACACTACCCCATCACCCCCCCAGTGCTCACAGTGCCCCATCACGCCCCCAGTGCTCACACTACCCCATCACCACCCCAGTACTCACACTGCCCCATCACCCCCCCAGTGCTCACACTGCCCCGTCACCCCCCCAGTACTCACACTGCCCCATCACCCCCCCCAGTACTCACACTGCCCCATCACCCCCCCATGCTCACACTGCCCCATCACCCCCCCAGTGCTTGCACCGCCCCATCACCCCCCCAGTACTCACACTGCCCCATCCCCCCCCCCGTGCTCACACTGCCCCATCACCCCCCCCAGTGCTCACACTGCCCCATCACCCCCCCAGTACTCACACTGCCCCATCACCCCCCCCCAGTACTCACACTGCCCCATCACCCCCCCATGCTCACACTGCCCCATCACCCCCCCAGTACTCACACTGCCCCCCCCCCCTATTGCCCCTTCACCCCCCCCCCCCCGTGCTCACACAGCTCCATCACCCCCCTCAGTATTCACAGTGCCCCATCACCCCCCTCAGTACTCACAGTGCCCCATCACCCCCCTTAGTACTCACACCGCCCCATCACCCCCCCAGTACTCACACTGCCCCATCACCCCCCGTGCTCACACTGCCCCATCACCCCCTTAGTACTCACACAGCCCCGTTCACATTGCCCCCTTCTATTTGTGTATAATAATCAGTGCTCACAACTAAACAGACATGATCTTGGCCAAGATATTCAGAAGTGAAGCTTTCCAGCAGGGCTCAGTGAGTAGAGCTGCAGCCTGGAGTGCAGGAGTCCCTAGATGCCTGATAGTCTCCAGCGTGGCCTCTGGGCATCCTAGGAGCCGGTTTTTCAGATGCTGTTGGTGAAACACTCTTGTTAGGAGCATGTCCATATCCCTTCCATTCAATGAGATATTGTAATTTATTTCTAAAAATTCCAGTCTAGAATCTTGTCAACAATAAATTCTTGGGGGGCGTGGTCTAGCTATGGCGCAGAGCGGACGTGTGTGCTGAGAGCTCCGCTTCCTCACCCCAGCACCGGGATCATAAGCCCTCACCCAGCACCACCACATGTCCCTACTGAAAGCGGGGAAGACCAGGAGAACAAGGGGACGCCCGTGGGAGCCGCCGGTGGGATCTCTGCGGCGCTACCTCCGCAGCAGGGAGAACGGTAACCAGCAGCCACCGCCGCCATCACTGACCGCTGCCTCCTGCACAGGGCCGCACAGCACTCCGTTGCGGGGATCACCCACGGCCTCCGGTACTACCGCCTTACCTCCGAGCTGCTCGGGGCACACAAGATCACTGCTCCCTGGACGCGCGGGCTACCGGCCTGACGGACGACAGGCTGCCTCTGGCGCCATTACAGCCCAGCACTTCCCACGTGGACGCCCAGGAACCCGCACGGCATAGGGAGGCGACTTGCCAACCCACGGCAGTCTCCCCACCCCAGAGCCTCTTACCTTCTCCCCCTGTTGCTGAATCGGACAATATCGGCCAGAGGGTCACAGCCGCAGCTCCCGCCCATACACAGTCCCCCTCTGATGAGCGGCCATTACAGACCAGCCACGAGGTCTCCATCCCAGTAACAGGCCTGTCCCAGAGCCTCAACTCCCTTAACACTGCCCTGCTGCCCACTGTCTCCCACTGTGCCCCTTCTTCTCCAGCTATCTCTAAGGTGGACTCCCTATCTTTCCACCCTGACTGATAATATGGGGGACAATCTCAAAGACCTCAAGTAGCAAATGGCTGCCATGCCAACAAAAGAAGATATGGAGCGCTACGTTCAGAGGTTGGAATCAACATATAAATCAGAACTTAAATCTCTTTCAGCTAATCTGTCACATCTGTCAGATCAAGTCCAACGCTTGGAGGACGAAGTGGCGACAGTCTCTGGAGTGCAATCTGAGCTACAAGCTATACTCAGCCAACATAGCCAACAAATACAATGTCTCTTTAACATGGTGGACGACCAAGAAAATAACCGCCGAAATAATGTGCGCATCAGAGGCATACCGGAGGAGGGGGGCACTAGAGAGCTTATTCCTAAGTTGCAATCTCTCTCTCTTTAATGATATTCTGGATAAACCAGCAGACTACGCCATAGAAATAGCCAGAGCTCACCGTACTTTAGGCCCACGTAACTCCCATGTTGAAAGATCACGAGATGTGATTTGTCGCATTCAGGAGACATCCTTCTAGAGGGTAATCGCATACAAATACTGGCGGACTTGTCTCGGCTCACATTGTCTAAAAGGCGCACTCTCAAACCCCTGCTGGATACACTTAGGGATCATCACCTGACCTACTCTTGGGGTCACCCGTTCCAGTTACAAGTCCGCAAAGATGGCCGGCTACACGTCCTACAAAGTCCTGGAGATCTGCGGCCATTCTGTGAAGCCTTACACCTCCAGACACCTTCTCTTGCTAATTGGCCAGTTTCTCCCCCTATGCCGCAACGCCAGCCACGACGTAGGGAAAGAAGACCCCGAACACCTTCGGGCGATGACATGGAACCCCTTCGTCAACATGCAGACTGACCGGGGGTTTCTGATGATGAGTATATCGTTCTTTCCATCTGCTCTCACCGCAGTGTTGTTCTATACTCCCAGGTCTCCAGTAACTATTCACAACTGACTATTGGGTATAAATGCCTCAAACTAGAGAGTAGCCAAATATGCTTACTGTTTATTTGTTTTCCTGTTGTTTCCATTAGATACCACCCACGGCCGAACACTGTTCCATTAGTAATACATGTATCCTTGCATATTTATGTTTTTTGCACTCTTATCATTGTCTTAGAAGGCCTACCACATAAGTACCAGACACTTGGGGACAGTCAGGATACAGATTGCCTCTCTATTTTTCTATTCTTTTGTTTATATACTGTACACCATAACCTAGGTTTTATTTAGGAGCTGCTAAACGTTCACGCGGCCCCACTTAGTACAGGTTTCAGCGAGCCGCTTTTATACTCTATGTTGTGTCATAAATGACGTGTGTGAACATATTGGAAGGAATACTGGGTTCCGTTCTCCGTTTATTCTCCTGTTCTCTTGGGATATGCTTAGCGCTGGGTTGTATATAATATATATGTTTACTTGGATATAATTACTAGGTGCTGGTGAGGAAGTTAGCTTGGTCCTGACTGGGCAGCTTCCCCACTTTAGGTTGGATCACTACTTAGTGGTCCATTAGTTACTACTATATCTTCCCCCCTAGGTTAGATTCTAGGGGAGCTCACTGTTACATAATAGACAGTTAAAACGTCTTCCTCTCTCTTTTTACTCTTCTCTCTTGCTCTTTCTCCCCCCCCCCCCCCGTTTTTTCCCCCCAACATGGCGGAACTCATAATTTGTTCCCTTAATGTTAGAGGCTTCAACACCCCTGAAAAACGGTCACAGATTTGCTATAATATGCACAAGGAAAAGGCACACATAGGGGGAGATTTATCAAAGGGTGTAAAATGTAGACTGGTGCAAACTACCCACAGCAACCAATCACAGCTCAGCTTTAGGCAGTGCTGAAAGGAAAGAGGAGCTGTGATTGGTTGTTGTGAGAGCTGAGCTGTGATTGGTTGCTGTGAGAGCTGAGCTGTGATTGGTTGCTGTGGGTAGTTTGCACCAGTCTAAATTTTACACCCTTTGATAAATCTCCCCCATAGTGTTTCTACTAGAAACACACCATCTTCCACAGTTTTCTAATAGATATTACCCGACACGGCACCATAGCTCCAACCCGGAGGCTAAATCTAAGGGCGCCAGTATCGGCATTCACAGGTCCCTGAGACATGTTGTCTTAGCTACTCAGATCGACACAGAGGGGAGGTATGTACTTATTAAGATGTCTATACAGTCAAAGGTGTTCACCTTGGCGTGCTTCTATCTCCCCAACCAGGACCAGGTCAAAACGTGCAGACGCTTCCTCCGCCTCTTGGAGGGATTTGCGAAGGACCTCTTGATTATTGGTGGCGATTTCAACTTCATATTTGATCCAGCGTTGGACTCTTCCTCGGGTGGAGGTCACCAACCTCTTTCTCATATGCAACGCCTCTCACAAAGCATCCACTCTCTTCAGCTCATAGATCTTTGGCGGACTCTCCATCCAACCGTAAGAGACTACACTCTTTACTCTCCTCTACATGCATCATACAGCCACATAGATTTTTTCTTAGTTAGCCATCACCTATTAACTTGGCATCCCACTTCACGTATAGATACAGCTTTCTGGTCTGATCACGCTCCTGTGTTTTGTACGTTCACGATACCAGACTCAGCTCCTACTTTCCGCTCCTGGAAACTGTATGAAAATCTATTAAAAGACTCAGTCTGCCTATCCGCCGTACAATCCACAATCAGAGAATTCATTTCTAATCACGAACAAGACCCCACACCGTTACCTATGCAGTGGGAAGCACTAAAGTGTGTGATCCGTGGGGTCCTTATACAACATGGCACCCACCTGAAAAAGGATGGAGCCATTGCTATAACCAAGACTAGAGATCTTATCCATTCACTAGACACTGCGCATAAATCATCTCCTACCCCCGCAGTCTTGGCAGACTTAACCTCTGCTCGAGAAAAACTAAAAACCCTGAAAAGATGAAAAGATATGCATACGAACATGCCGATAAATGTGGGAGGGCCTTAGCCAATACTCTCCACCCGCGTCTTGGCACAGTATATTGTCAGGACTGGGCCTTGCCACTTCTCGGTTCGGGCTGTGCGGCCGAGAAGGCGCTGAGTTGAGGTTTCTTTGCAGTTTCCTTAGTCCTGTCTGAACACAGGTGAACATAGGGTTGTTCAGCCCCACCCGTCTTGCTTGCTGCTGCCTGGCAGCTTCAGGGTTAACCCTGCTGCTGTGCAGGTGAGCTGTGTAGAGGATCAGGGGCTGGTCCAATCTGCTGCTGGACTGAGTCCCTGATCCTGCATAAATTGTATTCAGCTCCAGCAATCCTTGCTGGTTATTGCAGTTCTAATCTCCTGCTCAGCCTGTATGGTATCTCTCTCTGTGTTTGACCCTGGGCTTTCTCTGCTTGGACTATCCTTGTTTGCTGCCTGCCCTGAACCTTGTGCCTGTATCTGGACTTTTCTCTTGCCTGTTGCTTTGTACTTCGCTGCCCGCTGTTGCTGACCCGGACTGTTGACTTTGATTGCATTGTGTTTTGTCTGTCTGTTTTGTATTTGTGTTCCACCTAGCCAGTGCAGGGACTGCCGCCCAGTTGCTCGCCGCCATCTTAGGGCGGATAGTGGCAAGTAGGTATAGGACAGTGGGTGGGGCTGAGCTTAGGGCTCACTGTCTCTGTGTGTCTGGTGTCACCAGTTCCTAACATATATGTTCCAAAACTTAAAAAAGCTCCCAGACAGGAGATAGTCAACCCGGTAGACATAGCCGAGGAATTTCGCAAATACTACCAGGACTTTGTATAACATTAGGGGTCATTACCATTCCGCCCCCCTAACAGTATTAAATGAAAAAATCCACGACTACGTCGCCAGGACAGCTCTCCCTACTGTTGAGCCTTCAGTTAGGGACTCCTTGGAGGAAGACTTTACAGACACAGAACTCACAGAAGCTATCAAATCTCTCCCTATGGGAAAAAGCCCGGGACCCGATGGGTACACTACAAAATTCTATAAAACCCTCTCCTCTTTTTCTCAAAACAGTATTTAATTCGGTAACCGCTCTTACCCCTTTTCCGTCACAATCTCTTGAAGCTCATATTACTATCCTCCCAAAACCTGGCAAAGAACCCACAACCTGCGCCAACTTTCGCCCTATCTCATTAATCAATGTAGATGTCAAACTATACTCTAAATTGATTGCCAACCGTTTAGCGGAAATCCTGCCCTCCATTATCTCTGATGACCAGGTAGGCTTCATTAAAAATCGCGAGGCTAGAGATAACACCAATAAAACGCTCCTGCTATTAGCCCATGCAGAAAAAACAAACACCCCACTCTGTCTTGTATCTGTCGATGCCGAAAAGGCCCTCGACAGAATACACTGGACCTTCCTGGATCACACACTTCGCCAAATAGGCTTGGGCCCAACGATGATATCAAGGATTACAGCACTGTACTCCAATCCGACAGCCAGGGTCAGAGCTAATGGTATTTTATCAGACTCATTCAAAATTGGCAACGGAAAAAATTGGCAATTGTGTCCCCTGTTGTACGTGCTCGTGATGGAACACCTTGCAGTTGCGTTGAGGTCCAATCCAGATGTTCATGGCATCACAGTACACAACACGCAGTATAAATTGGCATTTTATGCTGACGACCTTTTGCTATTCGTTACAGATCCCCATATCTCCTTCCCCTCTATAATAGCGGAATTAGAGAAATTTGGCAGAGTTAGTAATTTCAAAGTCAACTACTCCAAAACTGAAGCCCTGAACATCACCCTTGCCCCCACACTACAAAATTCCTTACAATCTTACTTCCAATTTAAATGGGAAAAGGAAGCAATTACATACCTAGGCACCTATATCCCTACAGATCCTACCAAGCTTTACCAACTTAACTATGCCCCCCTCTTGCAAAAACTGAAGTCTACGCTCCTGGAGTACAACCTAAAACGCCTCTCATGGTTTGGCCGTATCAATAAAGTAAAAATGGACATTTTACTGAAATTACTATACTTTTTTCAGGCATTACCCATCACCGTCCCAAACACCTTTTTTCTTCACCTTAACAAGGCAATAAACAAATTTGTTTGGGGCTCCTCATGTCCGCGAGTAAGGTTTAAAACCTTGTGTCTTCCTAAAACGGAAGGAGATGCAGGCCTACCTGACATAAAAACATACTACAGAGCGGCAGTATTGTCCCGAGTGGTAGATTGGCATAGATCCAGAGACAGTAAGCAATGGGTCACTTTGGAGGATAATCTTTCCCCGTGGTCCCTTTCATCCTTACCATGGCTTGATAGGGCACATATTATCCATCGTGACTTACCCTTGCTCACTCGACACTTTTTGTCATTGTGGGACAGGATGGTGATCCCTTCTGCTCTATCACATAGGTCCGGACCCCTGACCCCCCTATTTGATAACCCAGACTTCCCCCCAGCTATGGGAAAGGAGAGCTTCCTTAAATGGGATAGGACCTCTGCTCCTAGACTAGCCAAAATCTCTACTCGTACATCCTCATTACCACCATTGACTGAGCTTGGAGACCTTCGCCAGAGAGACGCTTAGTGTGGATGGAGTATTTCCAATTATGCTCCTATCTTTCCACTTTTTCTCATCCACAAACGCTCCATAGGAGTCTCACAGAGCTGGAAACGCTAATCTCTCTTGATGGCCCTCCGCAACGCCTCCTCTCTTACATGTACAGCGTACTGACTTCTCATGTGCCCTCAGAACCTCTCAGCTTTGTACTGGCTTGGGAACGGGAGATGGGGGCCCACTTTGATGAAGACGAGTGGAACAAATGCTTCCTATTTACTCACAAACTTCCTGCAGCTTGTCATGCACAGGAAAAAAACTATAAAATTCTCACAAGATGGTATCGATGTCCTGCAGTGCTGCATACCATCTTTCCCTCTGTGTCGGACCTTTGCTGGCGCTGCTCCACTGCCACTGGAACCATGCTACATGTGTGGTGGAGTTGCACGAATATCCAGCCGTTCTGGCAAAAAATTTTTAAGCTCTTATGAACTCCTCTGTTCCTACTTTAGCTCACATAGGCCTTCTCTCTATGATACCAGGTTCTATTTCTTCAGTTAAGCGAGATATCCTTCGCCATTTCCTGACTGCTGCACGAGCCGTGCTACCTCGCCATTGGAAATCACCCAACCCCTCCCTCATTGACGGAGTGGGTCTCGGAAGTTAACCATATAATGCATATGGAGGAATTAGTTGCGGAAGATGCTAATCGCAACAAGCAATTTTCTCAAATCTGGACTTTGTGGCTACTGTTCTGTGACAGCCCCGAAATGGTGAATTGGCTTGCCACTCCTTAGACCTTTTCTGCCTTTCTATAAACTCCAAACTATGACCTGACACAGTGTAAATCACCCCGACTGGTTTCTCCCTGACCATTTACAGGTGGAGGAGGTGGCTGGTTTCTTCTCCTGACCATTTACAGGTGGAGGAGGTGGCTGGTTTCTTCCCCTGACCATTTACAGGTGGAGGAGGTGGCTGGTTTCTTCCCCTGACCATTTACAGGTGGAGGAGGTGGCTGGTTTCTTCTCCTGACCATTTACAGGTGGAGGAGGTGGCTGGTTTCTTCCCCTGACCATTTACAGGTGGAGGAGGTGGCTGGTTTCTTCCCCTGACCATTTACAGGTGGAGGAGGTGACTGGTTTCTCCCTGACCATTTACAGGTGGAGGAGGTGACTGGTTTCTCCCTGACCATTTACAGGTGGAGGAGGTGGCTGGTTTCTTCCCCTGACCATTTACAGGTGGAGGAGGTGGCTGGTTTCTTCCCCTGACCATTTACAGGTGGAGGAGGTGACTGGTTTCTCCCTGACCATTTACAGGTGGAGGAGGTGGCTGGTTTCTCCCGCTGACCATTTACAGGTGGAGGAGGTGACTGGTTTCTTCCCCTGACCATTTACAGGTGGAGGAGGTGTCTGGTTTCTTCCCCTGACCATTTACAGGTGGAGGAGGTGACTGGTTTCTCCCTGACCATTTACAGGTGGAGGAGGTGGCTGGTTTCTCCCTGACCATTTACAGGTGGAGGAGGTGACTGGTTTCTTGAGCTGACCATTTACAGGTGGAGGAGGTGACTGGTTTCTTGAGCTGACCATTTACAGGTGGAGGAGGTGGCTGGTTTCTCCCTGACCATTTACAGGTGGAGGAGGTGGCTGGTTTCTTCCCCTGACCATTTACAGGTGGAGGAGGTGGCTGGTTTCTCCCTGACCAGTTACAGGTGGAGGACGTGACTGGTTTCTTCTCCTGACCATTTACAGGTGGAGGAGGTGGCTGGTTCATTTACAGGTGGATAAGGTGGCTGGTTTCTTCTCCTGACCATTTACAGGTGGAGGAGGTGACTGGTTTCTTCTCCTGACCATTAACAGGTGGAGGAGGTGACTGGTTTCTCCCTGACCATTTACAGGTGGAGGAGGTGGCTGGTTTCTCCCTGACCAACTACAGGTGGAGGAGGTGGCTGGTTTCTTGAGCTGACCATTTACAGGTGGAGGAGGTGACTGGTTTCTTCTCCTGACCATTTACAGGTGGAGGAGGTGGCTGGTTTCTTCCCCTGACCATTTACAGGTGGAGGAGGTGACTGGTTTCTTCTCCTGACCATTTACAGGTGGAGGAGGTGGCTGGTTTCTTCCCCTGACCATTTACAGGTGGAGGAGGTGACTGGTTTCTCCCTGACCATTTACAGGTGGAGGAGGTGACTGGTTTCTCCCTGACCATTTACAGGTGGAGGAGGTGGCTGGTTTCTTCCCCTGACCATTTACAGGTGGAGGAGGTGGCTGGTTTCTTCCCCTGACCATTTACAGGTGGAGGAGGTGACTGGTTTCTCCCTGACCATTTACAGGTGGAGGAGGTGGCTGGTTTCTCCCGCTGACCATTTACAGGTGGAGGAGGTGACTGGTTTCTTCCCCTGACCATTTACAGGTGGAGGAGGTGGCTGGTTTCTTCCCCTGACCATTTACAGGTGGAGGAGGTGACTGGTTTCTCCCTGACCATTTACAGGTGGAGGAGGTGGCTGGTTTCTCCCTGACCATTTACAGGTGGAGGAGGTGACTGGTTTCTTGAGCTGACCATTTACAGGTGGAGGAGGTGACTGGTTTCTTGAGCTGACCATTTACAGGTGGAGGAGGTGGCTGGTTTCTCCCTGACCATTTACAGGTGGAGGAGGTGGCTGGTTTCTTCCCCTGACCATTTACAGGTGGAGGAGGTGGCTGGTTTCTCCCTGACCATTTACAGGTGGAGGACGTGACTGGTTTCTTCTCCTGACCATTTACAGGTGGAGGAGGTGGCTGGTTCATTTACAGGTGGATAAGGTGGCTGGTTTCTTCTCCTGACCATTTACAGGTGGAGGAGGTGACTGGTTTCTTCTCCTGACCATTTACAGGTGGAGGAGGTGACTGGTTTCTCCCTGACCATTTACAGGTGGAGGAGGTGGCTGGTTTCTCCCTGACCAACTACAGGTGGAGGAGGTGGCTGGTTTCTTGAGCTGACCATTTACAGGTGGAGGAGGTGACTGGTTTCTTCTCCTGACCATTTACAGGTGGAGGAGGTGGCTGGTTTCTTCCCCTGACCATTTACAGGTGGAGGAGGTGACTGGTTTCTTCTCCTGACCATTTACAGGTGGAGGAGGTGACTGGTTTCTCCCTGACCATTTACAGGTGGAGGAGGTGACTGGTTTCTCCCTGACCATTTACAGGTGGAGGAGGTGGCTGGTTTCTCCCTGACCATTTACAGGTGGAGGACGTGACTGGTTTCTTCTCCTGACCATTTACAGGTGGAGGAGGTGGCTGGTTCATTTACAGGTGGATAAGGTGGCTGGTTTCTTCTCCTGACCATTTACAGGTGGAGGAGGTGACTGGTTTCTTCTCCTGACCATTAACAGGTGGAGGAGGTGACTGGTTTCTCCCTGACCATTTACAGGTGAAGGAGGGGACTGGTTTCTCCCTGACCATTTACAGGTGGAGGAGGTGGCTGGTTTCTCCCTGACCAACTACAGGTGGAGGAGGTGGCTGGTTTCTTGAGCTGACCATTTACAGGTGGAGGAGGTGGCTGGTTTCTTCCCCTGACCATTTACAGGTGGAGGAGGTGGCTGGTTTCTTCCCCTGACCATTTACAGGTGGAGGAGGTGACTGGTTTCTTCCTGACCATTTACAGGTGGAGGAGGTGGCTGGTTTCTTCCCCTGACCATTTACAGGTGGAGGAGGTGACTGGTTTCTCCCTGACCATTTACAGGTGGAGGAGGTGACTGGTTTCTCCCTGACCATTTACAGGTGGAGGAGGTGGCTGGTTTCTCCCTGACCATTTACAGGTGGAGGAGGTGGCTGGTTTCTTGAGCTGACCATTTACAGGTGGAGTAGGTGGCTGGTTTCTTCTCCTGACCATTTACAGGTGGAGGAGGTGACTGGTTTCTTCTCCTGACCATTTACAGGTGGAGGAGGTGACTGGTTTCTTCAGCTGACCATTTACAGGTGGAGGAGGTGGCTGGTTTCTCCCTGACCATTTACAGGTGGAGGAGGTGACTGGTTTCTTCTCCTGACCATTTACAGGTGGAGGAGGTGGCTGGTTTCTTCTCCTTACCATTTACAGGTGGAGGAGGTGGCTGGTTTCTTCCCCTGACCATTTACAGGTGGAGGAGGTGACTGGTTTCTCCCTGACCATTTACAGGTGGAGGACGTGACTGGTTTCTTCTCCTGACCATTTACAGGTGGAGGAGGTGACTGGTTTCTTCTCCTGACCATTTACAGGTGGAGTAGGTGGCTGGGTTCTTCCCCTGACCATTTACAGGTGGAGTAGGTGGCTGGTTTCTCCCTGACCATTTACAGGTGGAGGAGGTGACTGGTTTCTCCCTGACCATTTACAGGTGGAGGAGGTGACTAGTTTCTTCCCCTGACCATTTACAGGTGGAGGAGGTGACTGGTTTCTCCCTGACCATTTACAGGTGGAGGAGGTGGCTGGTTTCTTCTCCTGACCATTTACAGGTGGAGGAGGTGGCTGGTTTCTCCCTGACCATTTACAGGTGGAGGAGGTGGCTGGTTTCTCCCTGACCATTTACAGGTGGAGGAGGTGGCTGGTTTCTTGAGCTGACCATTTACAGGTGGAGGACGTGACTGGTTTCTTCCCCTGACCATTTACAGGTGGAGGAGGTGGCTGGTTTCTTCCCCTGACCATTTACAGGTGGAGGAGGTGGCTGGTTTCTTCTCCTGACCATTTACAGGTGGAGGAGGTGACTGGTTTCTCCCTGACCATTTACAGGTGGAGGAGGTGGCTGGTTTCTTGAGCTGACCATTTACAGGTGGAGGAGGTGGCTGGTTTCTTCCCCTGACCATTTACAGGTGGAGGAGGTGGCTGGTTTCTTCTCCTGACCATTTACAGGTGGAGGAGGTGACTGGTTTCTCCCTGACCATTTACAGGTGGAGGAGGTGGCTGGTTTCTTGAGCTGACCATTTACAGGTGGAGGAGGTGGCTGGTTTCTCCCTGACCATTTACAGGTTGAGGAGGTGACTGGTTTCTCTCTGACCATTTACAGGTGGATAAGGTGGCTGGTTTCTTCTCCTGACCATTTACAGGTGGAGGAGGTGGCTGGTTTCTCCCTGACCATTTACAGGTGGATAAGGTGACTGGTTTCTTCTCCTGACCATTTACAGGTGGAGGAGGTGGCTGGTTTCTCCCTGACCATTTACAGGTGGATAAGGTGACTGGTTTCTTCTCCTTACCATTTACAGGTGGAGGAGGTGGCTGGTTTCTTCTCCTGACCATTTACAGGTGGAGGAGGTGACTGGTTTCTTCCCCTGACCATTTACAGGTGGAGGAGGTGGCTGGTTTCTTCTCCTTACCATTTACAGATGGAGGAGGTGGCTGGTTCATTTACAGGTGGATAAGGTGGCTGGTTTCTTCTCCTGACCATTAACAGGTGGAGGAGGTGACTGGTTTCTCCCTGACCATTTACAGGTGAAGGAGGGGACTGGTTTCTCCCTGACCATTTACAGGTGGATAAGGTGGCTGGTTTCTTCTCCTTACCATTTACAGGTGGAGGAGGTGGCTGGTTCATTTACAGGTGGAGGAGGTGGCTGGTTTCTCCCTGACCATTTACAGGTGGAGGAGGTGACTGGTTTCTTCCCCTTACCATTTACAGGTGGAGTAGGTGACTGGTTTCTTCTCCTGACCATTTACAGGTTGAGGAGGTGACTGGTTTTTTCTCCTGACCATTTACAGGTGGAGGAGGTGACTGGTTTCTTCTCCTGACCATTTACAGGTGGAGGAGGTGGCTGGTTTCTTCTCCTTACCATTTACAGGTGGAGGAGGTGGCTGGTTCATTTACAGGTGGAGGAGGTGGCTGGTTTCTCCCTGACCATTTACAGGTGGAGGAGGTGACTGGTTTCTTCCCCTTACCATTTACAGGTGGAGTAGGTGACTGGTTTCTTCTCCTGACCATTTACAGGTTGAGGAGGTGACTGGTTTTTTCTCCTGACCATTTACAGGTGGAGGAGGTGACTGGTTTCTTCTCCTGACCATTTACAGGTGGAGGAGGTGGCTGGTTTCTTGAGCTGACCATTTACAGGTGGAGGACGTGACTGGTTTCTTGAGCTGACCATTTACAGGTGGAGGAGGTGGCTGGTTTCTTCCTGGAGAAGGAATTTCACTATCTGCTTAAAGCAGAGATTCATGAAATACAGGAGGAATTCTAAGGTTTTTTTTCTGCAGTTTTAAACAAAAAGCATAATTTAATTGATTATATCAGAAATCCTAAAAGGACCAATGAATTTTTGCTCCACTTGGGGGGATGGTACATGAGTCTTCCAGTTCTTTGTGGACAACCAGTCCTGATCCCCAGCCTGCAAGATAGGTGGAGCTTTGCTGTGTTTATACGCTGCTTTTTTTTGTAGCCCTTTTGGGCTTCTTGTAACATCTCTGTTAGTTTTTTTAATGAGATTCCTGCAGCTTTGTTAGTCTTTAAGTATTGGCAGGGATCGTAGGATTGAGTTGGAGGTTAGAAATTAACACAGGATACAAGCCAGGACTAACATAGAATGGACTGAGAGCTAGAACCATGTTCGGAGGTGTTGTACACACATTCTGCTATCAGTAGATAATCTACCTAATCATCATGAAGATAAATAAAGCAGCAAAGGTTCTGATCACGAGTCTGATTGGTCCTTTCAGTCTGACCATTAGATTGGGGATAAAAAGCAGAAGACAAATTAAGAGTTACTAAGGCTGGACAGAAATCTTGAAGTCCTGTGTCTGTAACCTCATTGTCAGGAATTCCACGTAATCTAAGTTTTTCTTATTAATTCTGCAGTTTGTTCAGCAGCCAAAATCCCTTTAGTTGGAATAAAATTGGCCGTTTTGTAAGTCGGTCCATCACAACGAGGACAGCGATCATTTTTTTTAGGAGAGGGGAGATCAACAATAAAATCCATGAAAACTGAGCCTGAGGCCTGTACGGAATCGGAAGTGGTTGAAGAAGTCCTAAAGGAGTGTACTGTGGGAGCTGGTTTTGTACACAGGTTAAAAAAGTGAATACAAATTTCTCTCAATTAGGTCACAAGACATCAAGTTGCATGGGCTCCGTTGCACTTTCTGAGTCTTTCTGGGTGTTCAATAATAATTGATTAAACAAGAAAATTTTATTTTTTTCCAAATACCCTCAGTTTTTCCTTTCTTCTTTCAGTAAATCTCTGGTCAATTCGAATACACGGGTAAATAAAGGCTTCCAAATCCTCCGGGGTTTCCTTGACTGGAGACATTCCTTGGCTTGGTTGTTCCTTCCTGGAGGGAAGGTCTGGCTAGCTCACTACGTTGAGACTTGTGATGGTGTCTCTGGAGTGTTCTTTTTCATATTTGATTTTCCAGGGGGCAATGTCCTAGAATACACTCACGTCGAGACCTGTAATGGTGTCTCTGTGGTGTTTTTGGTCCCTGAGGTCAACCATTATCTCTTTGCATGCACTTACTAGCATTGCTCCCACTAGCCAGAAACCTACTCCACACTGATGAGGGGCAAATACCCCAAACAGCTGTCTGTGGATGGATACCTTGCTTGGGTGGTTTCCTTGACTGGAGACATTCCTTGGCTTGGTTGTTCCTTCCCGAAGGCAAGGTCTGGCTAGCTCACTGCGTTGAGACCTATGATGGTGTCTCTGGAGTGATCTTTTGCATATTGGATCCCATGTAGTATCAGTTTCCCAGTGTTGTAATTCGGCTGTATATTTAGCAACAAAGCATCAACCCTGATGTAGGATCAGGAGGATTGGAGGATATAAGGCAGCAACATAGTCAGTGACTAGGCAGGGATCAGTACAGACAGCAGTAATATAGTTGGAGCATATAAGGCAGCATAGTCAGTAACTTGCCAGAGATCAGCACACAGGTATAAGTAGTAGCAGTAGAGGGAATCACTTGATTAAGGCAAAAGCACAAAAATCTTACAAGGAGGAAGTGGAAAGGCGGGGTTTATACAGGAAGTCCAGGGGTAGAGCCAATTAAGGTGCAAGACCGGGAATTAAACAGATAAGATCTTGGCCAATGGATTTATAACAAGAGGCGCCGAGCTGCAGCCTGGGGGGCAAGAGTCACTGAGGGACATTTATCAAGTCCTGACAACTGTAGTACATGGGGATACATGGGTGTAACCTGTATATAACTGTTGTCAGCCCCCCCCCCACATACATGACACCAGACACAGTGATACCACTACCTCCTATATACATGACACCAGACACAGTGATACCACTACCCCCTACATACATGACACCAGACACAGTCATACCACCACCCCCTATATACATGACACCAGACACAGTGACACCACCACCCCCTATATACATGACACCAGACACAGTGATACCACCACCCCCTATATACATGACACCAGACACAGTGATACCACCACCCCCTATATACATGACACCAGACACAGTGATACCACCACCCCCTATATACATGACACCAGACATAGTCATACCACCACCCCCTATATACATGACACCAGACACAGTGATACCACCACCCCCTATATACATGACACCAGACACAGTGATACCACCACCCCCTATATACATGACACCAGACATAGTCATACCACCACCCCCTACATACATGACACCAGACACAGTGATACCACCCCCTATATACATGACACCAGACACAGTGATACCACCACCCCCTATATACATGACACCAGACACAGTCATACCACCACCCCCTACATACATGACACCAGATACGATGATACCACCCCCTACATACATGACACCAGACACAGTGATACCACCACCCCCTACATACATGACACCAGACACAGTGATACCACCACCCCCTATATACATGACACCAGACACAGTGATACCACCACCCCCTATATACATGACACCAGACACAGTCATACCACCACCCCCTATATACATGACACCAGACACAGTGATACCACCACCCCCTATATACATGACACCAGACACAGTCATACCACCACCCCCCACATACATGACACCAGACACAGTGATACCACCCCCTATATACATGACACCAGACACAGTGACACCACCACCCCCTATATACATGACACCAGACACAGTGATACCAGTACTGATATCTGTACTGATACAGTGATACCTCCCCCCCCACATACATGACACCAGATACAGTGATACTGCCACCCCATATATACACGACACAATATCTAATATTATTATGAGATTTCACCCAGATAATGGGGTCACATTAAGCTGATGTGATGGTTTTTCATTGGATTCTCCTCACACTTTGTCTGGAAATTAATTCCTGTTTAGAAAGTAACAAAAGCCAATGATCCATACGCGGTGGAATGTTAACGCTTCTGTGGAGAATCACAAGTGCACATTATGTTCTATCAGCTTGCGGAGGAATGACTCGTCCTCTCAGATGGCCGGGGTCTGTGCTCTATCCGGACTGGGGACTCACAATGGGAATAACACGCAGGTCTGACTGCAGCCCAGGAATAGCCGCCATCACTGGAGCTCCACAAGCCACCATCACTGGAGCCCAGGAAAAACCACCATCACTGGAACCCAGGAATAGCCGCCATCACTGGAGCCCAGGAATAGCCGCCATCACTGGAACCCAGGAATAGCTGCCACCACTGGAGCCCGGGAATAGCAGCCATCACTGGAGCCCAGGAATAGCCGCCATCACTGGAGCCCAGGAATAGCCGCCACCACTGGAGCCCGGGAATAGCAGCCATCACTGGAGCCCAGGAATAGCCGCCATCACTGGAGCCCGGGAATAGCTACCATCACTGGAGCCCAAGAATAGCCGCCATCACTGGAGCCCAGGAATAGCCGCCATCACTGGAGCCCAGGAATAGCCGCCATCACTGGAGCCCAGGAATAGCCGCCATCACTGGAGCCCAGGAATAGCCGCCATTACTGGAGTCCAGGAATAGCCGCCATCACTGGAGCCCAGGAATAGCCGCCATCACTGGAGCCCAAGAATAGCCACCATCACTGGAGCCCAGGAATAGCCGCCATCACTGGAGCCCAGGAATAGCCGCCATCACTGGAGCCCAGGAATAGCCGCCATCACTGGAGCCCAGGAATAGCCGCCATCACTGGAGCACCGCAGGATAATCTGCTCTTCATATAGTCCTGAAGGTTCTTACACTGATGAGACCTCAGTAAAAGGATATGCAGTGGAGTTTCTCCAACCAGCACAGAGAACAGGTGGGCAGGCCCACATCCAGTGCTTCAGGCCAAGTGGGTGCATGCGAATAGATCGGTGCCATGCGTGGGCCACATTTCAAAAAAAGGACTGTGGCACCGGCATCCCCCCACTGGTGCCAGTCTATTAATGTAAAAATTCTGGTGGTACTGTCAGGCACCGGACTGCAGGTACAAGACAAGACAGTGAGCCCTGATGCTGAACCCACCAACTGTCCCTACCTACTTGCCTCAAACGGCCCTAGGCGGCCGCGGACAACCACAAAGACGTTCCCTATACTAGTATAGGTGCATACAGGACAAGACAGACAAACATAATAAAGAATAGTTCACAACAATCGGGCAGCAAAAGTACAAAATCAGATCCAATAGGCATAGTAAAAGTACAGGCAATATGGTCAGGGGCAGGTGGCAAACAAGGAAGGTCAAAAATACAAAGGCAAAGATCAGGAGATGCAAATAGACAGAAGACACAAGCGGGCAGAGACAAAGTCAATAACCAGCAATAAGTGCACAGACTGGGGTTAGTTATATAGGAGGACAGGGTTCTGATCCAGAACGTAATTGGACCATCCCCCTGATCTCAGGGGGGACAACAGATCCACTGGCAGGATGACCTGTCAGTCACAGCAAGAACCAAAACACAGATTAACCATGACATGGCCAGACAGAATTCAGCAGGTGAAGGAGGGTGTGTCCATTTATCAAGTGAGCAGATAAACCAGTGTTCAGACACTGCAAAACAAACAGAAACAGAACAAATCAAGAAAATCAGTGCGGCACCGCACGAGCTGAGGGGCGCATAACGCTTCGCAAAGATACAATCCTGACAGGTACATTTGCTTTAAAGGAAGCCACGTCCCGGTCTTAGAGGTGATTGGGCAGACAGACAAGAACTTAGGGTCCTATTATACGGAGCCATTTTTAACGATAAACGATCGCAAACGAGATTGTTTCTCGTTAACCTGAAATCGTTCACCATATTACACAGAATGATAATCGTTAGTTACAATTATTATTGCGATCGTTACTATGATCGTTTACTCCTTCTGATCCCAGCAAAACAATGGGCAACGTGCTATTACACTGAACGATTAGTGATAAAACACGGAACTTGAGTGAACGAATGTGGAATTACAGCGAACAATTAGCGAACGATTAACAATAATTTTAGGTTCAGATCTAAATCAACGATCAACGACATATGAACGATTTTTCAATCGTTGCCTGCAATTACACAGAACGATTATCGTTTAAATACGAACGATTTAACAATTTTTTGCAGGATAATCGTCCCGTGTAATAGGGCCCTTAGGTGGCCTTTACACAGAGAGATTTATCTGACAGATTTTTGAAGCCAAATCCAGGAAAGGATTTAAAAAGAGTAGAAATCTCAGTCTTTCCTTTATGACCTGTTCTCTGTTTATAGTCGGTTCTTGGCTTTGGCTTCAAAAATCTGACAGGTTAATCTCTCTGTGTAAAGGCACCATTTGACAGGAGGATAGGGCTGTCAATCACTGGCAAGGCAAGGAGTTAATCATTAAGGTGCTGGTAGAAATCAATCCATGGGCGGTAACCTGAATGTAATCAATGTTGTGTGAGAGAGAGAGAGAGAGAGAGGAGAGAGAGAGGACAACACAACTGGAGGTGAAACTGCTTGTGAGAGAGAGAGGAGAACACAGCTGGAGGTGAATCTGCATGCAAGAGAGAGGAGAGAGAGAGGAGAACACAACTGGAGGTGAAATTACCTGAGAGAGACAGAAAGAGGAGAACACAGCAGGACGTGAAACTACCTGTGAGAGAGAGGAGAACACAGCTGGAGGTGAAACTGCCCCCCCCCCCCCCCCCCCCCCAGAGAGAGAAAGGGAGAGAGAACACAGCTGGAGGTGAAACTACCTGTGAGAGAGAGATGAGAACACAGCTGGAGGTGAAACTGCCCCCCAGAGAGAGAGAGAGAGAGAGAGGTGAAATTGCCTACAAGAGGGAGGAGAACCACGGATGGAAGTGAAACTGCCTGTGAGAGAGAGAGAGAGAGAGAGAGAGAGAGGAGAACACAGCTGGAAGTGAGACTGGCTGAGAGAGAGAAGGCGAGAGAGGAGAACAAAGCTGGAGGTGAAACTACCTGTGAGAGAGAGAGAGGACAACACAGCTGGAGGTGAAACTGCCTGTGAGAGAAAGAGAGGACAACACAGCTGGAGGTGAAACTACCTGCGAGAGAGAGAGAGAAAGAGAGAGGAGAACATAGCTGGAGGTAAAACTGCCTGCAAGAGAAAGAGAGAAAAAGAGAGATAGAGGGGACAACACAGCTGGAGGTGAATCTGCATGCAAGAGAGAGGAGAGAGAGAGGAGAACACAACTGGAGGTGAAATTACCTGAGAGAGACAGAAAGAGGAGAACACAGCAGGACGTGAAACTACCTGTGAGAGAGAGGAGAACACAGCTGGAGGTGAAACTGCCTGTGAGAGAGAGGAGAATACAGTTGGAGGTGAAACGACCTGCAAGAGAGAGAGAGAGGAGAACACAGCTGGAGGTGAAACTACCTGCGAGAGAGAAAGAAAGAGAGAGGAGAACATAGCTGGAGGTAAAACTGCCTGCAAGAGAAAGAGAGAAAAAGAGAGATAGAGGGGACAACACAGCTGGAGGTGATACTGCCTGAAAGAGACAGAAAGAGGTGAACACAGCTGGAGTTGAAACTGCCTGAGAGAGAGAAATAGAGAGAGAGAGGAGAACACAGCTGGAGGTGAAACTACCTGCAAAAGAGAGAGAAGAGCACAGCTGGAGCCAACCCCCCTCCTAGTGAAGCCTCTCCTCCCTGGGATCTTCTGGAGCCTCTTATAAGATGGGAGGGGAATAGCCTGAGGTCTCTTTTGCACTGCTCGATTGGAGCCAGTATGCCCCCTCCCCTGCAATATGCCCCCTCCCCCATAGTATGCCCCCTCCCCCTGCACTATGCCTCTGCCACCACAGTGTGCCACGCCCTCGTAGTATGCTCTTCCTCTGAGTCTCACCCCCCACAGTATGCCCCCTCCCTGGGGGAAGTCCCGGACCTGACCACAATTCTATCTATCACCTGACCTTCAGACCCCCATCCTTCCGCAATTTACTCATTACACCTGTAGATTTTAAAAAAGAAGAAACATTTTTTTTTTTTAATTATCCAGAATATTTTCATGGCACCTCCTCTGACCCATAGCGATCGCTCATTATTTTCTGATATTCATCAATAATCATAAGGTGGTGTCATAGGAGGGGGACAGGTGACATGGTGGCTGTGGAGGATCAGCCAGGTCTATATAGAGAAGTCAGGGATCTTCTGGGGGGCTGGGATGAATCGTTTATGGCTGAGGAGGCGAGCTTCAGGACGCCTTCCCATCTCTATAGAGGAGTCAGGGATCTTCTTCTAAATCGTTTATGGCTGAGGAGGCGAGCTTCCCAACGTCTTCCCATCTCTATAGAGGAGTCAGGGATCTTCTTCTGAATCGTTTATGGCTGAGGAGGCGAGCTTCCCAACGTCTTCCCATCTCTAAAGAGGATTGAGGGATCTTCTTCTGAATCGTTTATGGCTGCGGGGGCGAGCTTCCCAACGTCTTCCCATCTCTATAGAGGATTGAGGGATCTTCTGAATCGTTCATGGCTGAGGAGGCGAGCTTCCCAACGTCTTCCCATCTCTATAGAGGAGTCAGGGATCTTCTTCTGAATCGTTCATGGCTGCGGAGGCGAGCTTCCTGGTGTCTTCCTATCTCTATAGAGGAGTCAGGGATCTTCTGGGGGGCTGGGATGAATCATTCATGGCTGAGGAGGCGAGCTTCCCAACGTCTTCCCATCTCTATAGAGGAGTCAGGGATCTTCTAGGGGGCTGGGATGAATCGTTCATGGCTGAGGAGGCGAGCTTCCCAACGTCTTCCCATCTCTATAGAGGAGTCAGGGATCTTCTTCTGAATCGTTTATGGCTGAGGAGGTGAGCTTCCCAACGTCTTCCCATCTCTATAGAGGAGTCAGGGATCTTCTAGGGGGCTGGGATGAATCGTTCATGGCTGAGGAGGCGAGCTTCCCAACGTCTTCCTATCTCTATAGAGGAGTCAGGGATCTTCTTCTGAATCGTTTATGGCTGAGAAGGCGAGCTTCCCAACGCCTTCCCATCTCTATAGAGGAGTCAGTGATCTTCTAGGGGGCTGGGATGAATCGTTTATGGCTGAGGAGGCGAGCTTCCCAACGTCTTCCCATCTCTATAGAGGAGTCAGGGATCTTCTAGGGGGCTGGGATGAATCGTTCATGGCTGAGGAGGCGAGCTTCCCAACGTCTTCCCATCTCTATAGAGGAGTCAGGGATCTTCTTCTGAATCGTTTATGGCTGAGGAGGCGAGCTTCCCAACGTCTTCCCATCTCTATAGAGGAGTCAGGGATCTTCTTCTGAATCGTTTATGGCTGAGGAGGCGAGCTTCCTGGTGTCTTCCCATCTCTATAGAGGAGTCAGGAATCTTCTAGGGGGCTGGGATGAATCGTTCATGGCTGAGGAGGCGAGCTTCCCAACGTCTTCCCATCTCTATAGAGGATTGAGGGATCTTCTTCTGAATCGTTTATGGCTGCGGAGGCGAGCTTCCCAACGTCTTCCCATCTCTATAGAGGATTGAGGGATCTTCTTCTGAATCGTTTATGGCTGCGGAGGCGAGCTTCCCGACACCTTCCCATCTCTATAGAGGATTGAGGGATCTTCTTCTGAATCGTTTATGGCTGAGGAGGCGAGCTTCCTGGTGTCTTCCCATCTCTATAGAGGAGTCAGGAATCTTCTAGGGGGCTGGGATGAATCGTTCATGGCTGAGGAGGCGAGCTTCCCAACGTCTTCCCATCTCTATAGAGGATTGAGGGATCTTCTTCTGAATCGTTTATGGCTGCGGAGGCGAGCTTCCTGGTGTCTTCCCATCTCTATAGAGGAGTCAGGGATCTTCTTCTGAATCGTTTATGGCTGAGGAGGCGAGCTTCCTGGTGTCTTCCCATCTCTATAGAGGAGTCAGGGATCTTCTAGGGGGCTGGGATGAATCGTTCATGGCTGAGGAGGCGAGCTTCCCAACGTCTTCCCATCTCTATAGAGGAGTCAGGGATCTTCTAGGGGGCTGGGATGAATCGTTCATGGCTGAGGAGACGAGCTTCCCGACACCTTCCCATCTCCATAGTAGAGCGCCATGTCTGTCATCTTTCACCCTAATGAAAATGATGCAGTTTTCTTGCGATTATAGACTCCTATTGATTTCCAATCTTGGCCGGCCATGCTGACGTCCCTTGGGCTCCACTTGCTTGTAGATTCTTATCCGTCTTGCTGAAAGGGAACCGTGTGATAACCGGCGTGGCACAACAGTACAATCCTTCTCTTCTACTTCAATTTACTCCTTTATTGCGGCTTCTTGACAGCAGATTTCTTCTGGGTGGTAATAGCCTCCCGACCGCCACTGATCAGCGGGGGAAACTTTACAAAGATTTTTTTTTTTCCCATTAATATCTTAGCTGAAAAAAATCAATATAATGCAAAAAATTGATAATGTTGCTCACTATCCGGACTGTTAACAAATGATTGTCAGTATATTGTTATCCACAATAAGAGCCGCGCACTTAGATTCATATTCACACATTGTCCAGGAAAAGTGCCAGAGAATAACACAGGGGATACAGGTAGCTAAATCTGCCACCATATACGAGATGACAGATGTCTATGTGTTACGGATATGAGTCTGTACTAGGGAGAGGGATACGGATCTGTATTAGGGAGGAGGGATATGGATCTGTATTAGGGAGAGGGATATGGATCTGTATTAGGGAGGAGGGATATGGATCTGTATTAGGGAGCGGGATATGGATCTGTATAAGGGAGAGGGATACGGATCTGTATTAGGGAGGAGGATACGGATCTGTATTAGGGAGGAGGGATACGGATCTGTATTAGGGAGCAGGATATGGATCTGTATTAGGGAGCGGGATATGGATCTGTATTAGGGAGGAGGGATATGGATCTGTATTAGGGAGAGGGATACGGATCTGTATTAGGGAGCAGGATATGGATCTGTATTATTGAGGAGGGATATGGATCTGTATTAGGGAGCAGGATATGGATCTGTATTAGGGAGGAGGGATACGGATCTGTATTAGGGAGCAGGATACGGATCTGTATTAGGGAGCGGGATATGGATCTGTATTAGGGAGAGGGATATGGATCTGTATTAGGGAGCGGGATATGGATCTATATTAGGGAGGAGGGATATGGATCTGTATTAGGGAGCAGGATATGGATCTGTATTAGGGAGGAGGGATACGGATCTGTATTAGGGAGAGGGATATGGATCTGTATTAGGGAGAGGGATATGGATCTGTATTAGGGAGCAGGATATGGATCTGTATTAGGGAGCGGGATATGGATCTGTATTAGGGAGAGGGATATGGATCTGTATTAGGGAGCAGGATATGGATCTGTATTAGGGAGCAGGATATGGATCTGTATTAGGGAGCAGGATATGGATCTGTATTAGGGAGGAGGATATGGATCTGTATTAGGGAGCGGGATATGGATCTGTATTAGGGAGCAGGATATGGATCTGTATTAGGGAGCAGGATATGGATCTGTATTAGGGAGGAGGATATGGATCTGTATTAGGGAGAGGGATATGGATCTGTATTAGGGAGCGGGATATGGATCTGTATTAGGGAGAGGGATATGGATCTGTATTAGGGAGGAGGATATGGATCTGTATTAGGGAGCGGGATATGGATCTGTATTAGGGAGCAGGATATGGATCTGTATTAGGGAGCAGGATATGGATCTGTATTAGGGAGCAGGATATGGATCTGTATTAGGGAGCAGGATATGGATCTGTATTAGGGAGCAGGATATGGATCTGTATTAGGGAGCAGGATATGGATCTGTATTAGGGAGCAGGATATGGATCTGTATTAGGGAGCAGGATATGGATCTGTATTAGGGAGCGGGATATGGATCTGTATTAGGGAGGGGGATACGGATCTGTATTAGGGAGCGGGATACGGATCTGTATTAGGGAGGGGGATACGGATCTGTATTAGGGAGCGGGATACGGATCTGTATTAGGGAGGGGGATACGGATCTGTATTAGGGAGCAGGATATGGATCTGTATTAAGGAGGAGGGATATGGATCTGTATTAGGGAGTGGGATATGGATCTGTATTAGGGAGCAGGATATGGATCTGTATTAGGGAGCAGGATATGAGTCTGTACTAGGGAGCAGGATATGGATCTGTATTAGGGAGCAGGATATGGATCTGTATTAGGGAGCAGGATATGGATCTGTATTAGGGAGCAGGATATAAATCTGTATTAGGGAGCAGGATATGGATCTCTATTAGGGAGCAGGATATGGATCTGTATTAGGGAGCAGGATATAAATCTGTATTAGGGAGCAGGATATGGATCTCTATTAGGGAGCAGGATATGGATCTGTATTAGGGAGCAGGATATGGATCTGTATTAGGGAGGAGGGATATGGATCTGTATTAGGGAGCAGGATACGGATCTGTATTAGGGAGCAGGATATGGATCTGTATTAAGGAGGAGGGATATGGATCTGTATTAGGGAGCAGGATATGGATCTGTATTAGGGAGTGGGATATGGATCTGTATTAGGGAGCAGGATATGGATCTGTATTAGGGAGTGGGATATGGATCTGTATTAGGGAGGGGGATATGGATCTGTATTAGGGAGCGGGATATGGATCTGTATTAGGGAGTGGGATATGGATCTGTATTAGGGAGGAGGGATATGGATCTGTATTAGGGAGGGGGATATGGATCTGTATTAGGGAGCAGGATATGGATCTCTATTAGGGAGCGGGATATGGATCTGTATTAGGGAGCAGGATATGGATCTCTATTAGGGAGCAGGATATGGATCTGTATTAGGGAGGAGGGATATGGATCTGTATTAGGGAGGAGGGATATAGATCTGTATTAGGGAGGAGGGATATGGATCTGTATTAGGGAGGAGGGATATAGATCTGTATTAGAGAGCGGGATATGGATCTGTATTAGGGAGCAGGATATGGATCTGTATTAGGGAGGAGGGATATGGATCTGTATTAGGGAGGGGGATACGGATCTGTATTAGGGAGGGGGATACGGATCTGTATTAGGGAGCGGGATACGGATCTGTATTAGGGAGGGGGATACGGATCTGTATTAGGGAGCAGGATATGGATCTGTATTAGGGAGGAGGGATATGGATCTGTATTAGGGAGCAGGATATGGATCTGTATTAGGGAGTGGGATATGGATCTGTATTAGGGAGGAGGGATATGGATCTGTATTAGGGAGCGGGATACGGATCTGTATTAGGGAGCAGGATATGTATCTGTATTAAGGAGGAGGGATATGAATCTGTATTAGGGAGCAGGATATGGATCTGTATTAGGGAGCAGGATATGGATCTGTATTAGGGAGCGGGATATGGATCTGTATTAGGGAGGAGGGATATGGATCTGTATTAGGGAGCGGGATATGGATCTGTATTAGGGAGGAGGGATATGGATCTGTATTAGGGAGGGGGATATGAATCTGTATTAGGGAGGAGGGATACGGATCTGTATTAGGGAGGAGGGATATGGATCTGTATTAGGGAGAGGGATATGGATCTGTATTAGGGAGCGGGATATGGATCTGTATTAGGGAGAGGGATACGGATCTGTATTAGGGAGCAGGATATGGATCTGTATTAGGGAGCAGGATATGGATCTGTATTAGGGAGGAGGGATATAGATCTGTATTAGGGAGGAGGGATATGGATCTGTATTAGGGAGCGGGATATGGATCTGTATTAGGGAGTGGGATATAGATCTGTATTAGGGAGCAGGATATAGATCTGTATTAGGGAGCGGGATATGGATCTGTATTAGGGAGCGGGATATAGATCTGTATTAGGGAGTGGGATATGGATCTGTATTAGGGAGGGGGATATGGATCTGTATTAGGGAGTGGGATATAGATCTGTATTAGGGAGCGAGATATGGATCTGTATTAGGGAGTGGGATATAGATCTGTATTAGGTAGGAGGGATACGGATCTGTATTAGGGAAGAGGGATATGGATCTGTACTAGGGAGCGGGATACAGATCTGTACTAGGGAGCGGGATATGGATCTGTATTAGGGAGCGGGATATGGATCTGTATTAGGGAGCGGGATACAGATCTGTACTAGGGAGCGGGATATGGATCTGTATTAGGGAGCAGGATATGGATCTGTATTAGGGAGGGGGATATGGATCTGTATTAGGGAGCAGGATATGGATCTGTATTAGGGAGCAGGATATGGATCTGTATTAGGGAGGGGGATATGGATCTGTATTAGGGAGCGGGATATAGATCTGTATTAGGTAGGAGGGATACGGATCTGTATTAGGGAAGAGGGATATGGATCTGTACTAGGGAGCGGGATACAGATCTGTACTAGGGAGCGGGATATGGATCTGTATTAGGGAGCAGGATATGGATCTGTATTAGGGAGGAGGGATACGGATCTGTATTAGGGAGGAGGGATATAGATCTGTATTAGGGAGCGGGATATGGATCTGTATTAGGGAGCGGGATATGGATCTGTATTAGGGAGCGGGATATAGATCTGTATTAGGGAGCGGGATATGGATCTGTATTAGGGAGCGGGATATGGATCTGTATTAGGGAGCGGGATATAGATCTGTATTAGGGAGCGGGATATGGATCTGTATTAGGGAGCGGGATATAGATCTGTATTAGGGAGCGGGATATGGATCTGTATTAGGGAGCGGGATATGGATCTGTATTAGGGAGTGGGATATGGATCTGTATTAGGGAGCGGGATATGGATCTGTATTAGGGAGGAGGGATATGGATCTGTATTAGGGAAGAGGGATATGGATCTGTACTAGGGAGCGGGATACAGATCTGTACTAGGGAGCGGGATATGGATCTGTATTAGGGAGCGGGATATGGATCTGTATTAGGGAGCGGGATATAGATCTGTATTAGGGAGCGGGATATGGATCTGTATTAGGGAGCGGGATATAGATCTGTATTAGGGAGCGGGATATGGATCTGTATTAGGGAGCGGGATATGGATCTGTATTAGGGAGCGGGATATAGATCTGTATTAGGGAGCGGGATATGGATCTGTATTAGGGAGCGGGATATAGATCTGTATTAGGGAGCGGGATATGGATCTGTATTAGGGAGCGGGATATGGATCTGTATTAGGGAGTGGGATATAGATCTGTATTAGGGAGCGGGATATGGATCTGTATTAGGGAGGAGGGATATGGATCTGTATTAGGGAGGAGGGATATGGATCTGTATTAGGGAGGAGGGATACGGATCTGTATTAGGGAGCAGGATATGGATCTGTATTAGGGAGGAGGGATATGGATCTGTATTAGGGAGGAGGGATATAGATCTGTATTAGAGAGCGGGATATGGATCTGTATTAGGGAAGGGGATATAGATCTGTATTAGGGAGCGGGATATGGATCTGTATTAGGGAGCGGGATATGGATCTGTATTAGGGAGTGGGATATGGATCTGTATTAGGGAGTGGGATATGGATCTGTATTAGGGAGGAGGGATACGGATCTGTATTAGGGAGCAGGATATGGATCTGTATTAGGGAGCAGGATATGGATCTGTATTAGGGAGGAGGGATACGGATCTGTATTAGGGAGCGGGATATGGATCTGTATTAGGGAGCAGGATACGGATCTGTATTAGGGAGCGGGATATGGATCTGTATTAGGGAGGGGGATATAGATCTGTATTAGGGAGCAGGATACGGATCTGTATTAGGGAGCAGGATACGGATCTGTATTAGGGAGCAGGATATGGATCTGTATTAGGGAGCGGGATATGGATCTGTATTAGGGAGTGGGATATGGATCTGTATTAGGGAGTGGGATATGGATCTGTATTAGGGAGGAGGGATACGGATCTGTATTAGGGAGCAGGATATGGATCTGTATTAGGGAGCAGGATATGGATCTGTATTAGGGAGGAGGGATACGGATCTGTATTAGGGAGAGGGATATGGATCTGTATTAGGGAGCAGGATATGGATCTCTATTAGGGAGCAGGATATGGATCTGTATTAGGGAGCAGGATATAAATCTGTATTAGGGAGCAGGATACGGATCTGTATTAGGGAGCAGGATACGGATCTGTATTAGGGAGCAGGATATGGATCTGTATTAGGGAGGGGGATATAGATCTGTATTAGGGAGCGGGATATGGATCTGTATTAGGGAGCGGGATATAGATCTGTATTAGGGAGCAGGATATGGATCTGTATTAGGGAGGAGGGATATGGATCTGTATTAGGGAGCGGGATATGGATCTGTATTAGGGAGGAGGGATATGGATCTGTATTAGGGAGCAGGATATGGATCTGTATTAGGGAGCAGGATATGGATCTGTATTAGGGAGCGGGATATGGATCTGTATTAGGGAGTGGGATACGGATCTGTATTAGGGAGCGGGATATAGATCTGTATTAGGGAGCAGGATATGGATCTGTATTAGGGAGGAGGGATACGGATCTGTATTAGGGAGTGGGATATGGATCTGTATTAGGGAGGAGGATACGGATCTGTATTAGGGAGGAGGGATATGGATCTGTATTAGGGAGCGGGATATGGATCTGTATTAGGGAGCAGGATATAAATCTGTATTAGGGAGGAGGGATACGGATCTGTATTAGGGAGTGGGATATGGATCTGTATTAGGGAGTGGGATATGGATCTGTATTAGGGAGCAGGATATGGATCTGTATTAGGGAGCGGGATATGGATCTGTATTAGGGAGTGGGATATGGATCTGTATTAGGGAGGAGGATACGGATCTGTATTAGGGAGCGGGATATGGATCTGTATTAGGGAGGAGGGATATGGATCTGTATTAGGGAGGAGGGATATGGATCTGTATTAGGGAGGAGGATATGGATCTGTATTAGGGAGCGGGATATAGATCTGTATTAGGGAGCAGGATATAGATCTGTATTAGGGAAGGGGATATAGATCTGTATTAGGGAGGAGGATATGGATCTGTATTAGGGAGGAGGGATATGGATCTGTATTAGGGAGCGGGATATGGATCTGTATTAGGGAGGAGGGATATGGATCTGTATTAGGGAGCAGGATATGGATCTGTATTAGGGAGCAGGATATGGATCTGTATTAGGGAGCAGGATATAGATCTGTATTAGGGAGCGGGATATGGATCTGTATTAGGGAGCGGGATATAGATCTGTATTAGGGAGCAGGATATGGATCTGTATTAGGGAGCGGGATATGGATCTGTATTAGGGAGGAGGGATATAGATCTGTATTAGGGAGTGGGATATAGATCTGTATTAGGGAGTGGGATATAGATCTGTATTAGGGAGCAGGATATGGATCTGTATTAGGGAGGAGACAGCGGAGACTTGAATACAGGCCGGGCATCTACTAAAGCTCCAGATAGAACGGCCACTGGACGTAGCTTATGTTGTGGCCCCGACTAATCATACGCACCTCCCTCCCATTCCTTCCATCGGGGTCTGACCCTCACCATCTTTATCTAGAGGTTGCACTGAGGACGACATCTGAGCGCCGGAGCGCGGCCTACAAGCATTTCCTCTGTAATTTGCTATTTATTTAATGCGGTCCAGGCGCCGTGTGCAAACGTCTCTGATATCGATGCCGGCAATTTCCAGATGTTAGATGCTTTGATTTATTTGTACAATGTGACGGAACCTGTTGGCATGACAACGGCTTCTTCCTCCCCCGGCATTTTAACATTTTACAAGGACAAATGCACTTAAAAATAATTGGATTTGTTGTGTTTGTGACATTTGTGTTTCGGTATCAGCTCTGCATTTAAATATCAAAGGAGACCACGGCGCAAACTTTGCTTTTCTTTTTGGCTGCAGAATATTTGAGCTTCTGCCCACGTGGCTATAAGAAAATAATATAATATAACGCTACAAGATTGTGTAAACACTGGAGGAACATGGAGGGAAGCGAGGACGGCAGCGCGGCTGAGCGGGAGGCGCTGCATCAGGTGCTTCATGTGACTGGGAACACCAGGCAACAAGGGCCTCATTTCTTGCATTTTCTCTCTATTTTTCTGGACACTGCCACCCCGAGCCCCCCGACCTACGGCAGTGCCGTCCTTCCTCCATCTATTGGACATTTTTATTCTTGCAGTTTTATATTCTACTTTGTTATACCTGCTTATATGTTGTGTCCTGAATTCCAAACCCCGACGAGAACTCGCTGAGTTTTCCCTTTAACTATAATAACATTTACATGGATTTTACTGAAGAATTCACGACAGGTCTCCGTCAGTCAGATACGTAATAATCCTTCTCTGGGGGCGACTGAGCGACAATTATTCCATTTAGCAGACAACTGCTGTTTCTATGGCGATCACTGACAGTCCGCCCGGGGGGTCCCCAGGACCCTATTTCAGGATCCATTATCTATGGAATAGAAAATGGTTTAAGCGTAAAGTGTTCAGGAGAGAGGCACCAAAAATCTGATGTCTCCTGAGTGCGGCCGCCAACACGGCCATCGCATGTCATAGTATCAGGCCAGTAATAGAATGTAATAGATGGAAGAAGAAGACGATGGATGGATGCCCGGGGCGGCTGTCTGTGGATGGATACCCCGGGGCGGCTGTCTGTGGATGGATACCCCGGGGCGGCTGTCTGTGGATTGATGCCCCGGGCAGCTGTCTGTGGATGGATACCCCGGGATGGCTGTCTGTGGATGGATGCCCAGGGCGGCTGTCTGTGGATGGATACCCCGGGATGGCTGTCTGTGGATGGATACCCCGGGGCGGCTGTCTGTGGATTGATGCCCCGGGCAGCTGTCTGTGGATTGATACCCCGGGATGGCTGTCTGTGGATGGATACCCCGGGATGGCTGTCTGTGGATGGATACCCCGGGATGGCTGTCTGTGGATGGAGGCCCAGGGCGGCTGCCTGTGGATGGATACCCCGGGGCGGCTGTCTGTGGATGGAGGCCCAGGGCGGCTGCCTGTGGATGGATACCCCGGGGCGGCTGTCTGTGGATGGATACCCCGGGGCGGCTGCCTGTGGATGGATACCCCGGGGCGGCTGCCTGTGGATGGATACCCCGGGGCGGCTGCCTGTGGATGGATACCCCGGGGCGGCTGCCTGTGGATGGATACCCCGGGGCGGCTGCCTGTGGATGGATACCCCGGGGCGGCTGCCTGTGGACGGATACCCCGGGGCGGCTGCCTGTGGATGGATACCCCGGGGCGGCTGCCTGTGGATGGATACCCCGGGGCGGCTGTCTGTGGATGGATACCCCGGGGCGGCTGTCTGTGGATGGATGCCTCGGGACGGCTGTCTATCAGTACCACCACCCACAGAAAGGGGAAAAATAACCCAAGGGGAGAGATTTATCAAAGGGTGTAAAATTGTGACTGGTGCAAACTGCCCACAACAACCAATCACAGCTCAGCTTCCAGCTCTGGTGAAAGAAAAGAGGAGCTGTGATTGGTCGCTGTGGTCAGTTTGCACCAATCAAAATTTTACACCCTTTGATAAATCTCCTCCAAGGTGTGCGGCTAGTGTGTATAGGTGCTGGTGTGTGTATAGGTGCCGGTGTGTGTATAGGTGCCGGTGTGTGTATAGGTGCCGGTGTGTGTATAGGTGCTGGTGTGTGTATAGGTGCTGGTGCGGAGGAAAGGATGACTGAGTCCCAGTGATATAAAAATCTAACCGCTTTACTGTACAGTCTGTTGATAGTACAAAACACTTTAGCAGCAAATAGATAAATCTTTACACAGACTATAGTGCTTGAACTTATCTGTGCTGAGAAGATACTTGAGGAAGTAGAGTAGAGGTAGTTGTAGCAGTGCTTGAACTGTACTGCAAGATAGGACACTTCATAGTAGATATAGTAGGAATACTGAAAGAATGAAGTGTCTCTGGTTGCTTCTGCATACACGTGTCTTAACCTAACTCACTGAAATGACATTTCCCGGACAAGGGTCCTGGCAGAGCCAGGCCCTGGCTTGGCTACAGCAGGGACATCTGCTCTGTGTGTCCTTCTCCCACAAGAATCTGAGTAGAACTGATGCTACACCTCCTCCTACCAAGTAACCTCCTATAAAGCGCTATGCAAGGGACCCTGTGAGTGGTGGAAAGGGATGTGTGCAAAAAAAGAAGAAGAGTGATAGGTCAGAAGGAAAGAACATCTCCTATAGGCTGGCAAAAGCACATGGTAAACATAAAACAGTAACATACATACAAGAGCATACATATAAAATCCTCCTGGTGAGACCCACATGACCGCAATTAGCAGGAGACACCTGAGTGCACATGGTTTTAATCCCTCCTGTTTTTTCCCATTCTGTTTGCTGCAGCTATGGTGAGCGCAATACCTTATCCAGACTTGTGCTGCTTGGGGGCGACCTTCTCCGCCGGCGGTGCTGGCCGGGTTCTGGTGTGGTGTTTTTGGGTCTGGTCCTGTGGCATGGGGGTCACAGGGCCGTCCCATGGCCCCCGTTCCCTGGCTGTGCACGCCTGCGGGGTTGGTGGCCACTGACTAGCACGGTGTGGACTTAGTGTAGGGACCCATGTGTATCAGATACCGGCACGAGGTACATGGGGCAGTGTGGCTTGATCAATTCATACACAAAATTCTGATGTGTTTTTTATTTAGCCAAGCGGCACTAGTATCAGCCATAGGTGTGAGGTGCAGCACTCATTCTTCCCTGAACCACATACATATAAAATACTGACGTCTTGTGGTGAAACTCTATAATACCTTCATCACCACTTTGGAGTAAGGAGCTTTTGTAACAGTTGTACATGAAAAAGAACACCCATGGTGGGACACCACATATGGAGATGGATCTAATCATTGATTCAATGTCGAAAATTGTTTGCTTGTTTGTGTAGAGTAGTCACGTGCTGTTACCAGGATTATTGGTCATTGGCCTATTGGTTACCACATGAGGGTCTGGCATCTGCTGCATGTGGTGACCAACAGTAAATGTGGGAATGCGGCCTAAGACTGATCTAATAGTAATATCATGTTCAGAACCTAGAAAATCCTGATGCTGATTGGTGAGTGAAGATTGGGGGGGGGGGGGTGTCTGCAGGTGTAGTGCCGGGGGCCCTGGGTACTGTATATATGGGGGGTCTGCAGGTGTAGTGCCGGGGGGCAGCAGCTGGTAATATGGCCCTGGGTACTGTATATATGGGGGGTCTGCAGGTGTAGTGCCGGGGGCCCTGGGTACTGTATATATGGGGGGTCTGCAGGTGTAGTGCCGGGGGCCCTGGGTACTGTATATATGGGGGGTCTGCAGGTGTAGTGCTGGTCTAGGCCGGCGGGGGGTGGAAAAGGGAAGCAACCGGCCAGCGCTTCAGAGAAGGTCCCGGCCAGTGGGACGAGGAGATCCAGCAGGGTTGGCAGCAATGTGGGCCCCTCTCCCCTGGCGACGGTTGGAAGGTCTCAGGCTCCGGCAGACAGTGAAGCTGTGCAGCTATGGAGCGACAGAGGCCGTACGGAGTCCGTGTCCACCTATTGCTCCAGGATGACGGCCATGTTCTCGGAGTGCGAGCTGCTGGGGAAGCAGCTTAAGAAGGCAAGAGAGGAGCTGCGGTGCGCCAGGAGTTTGGCCAACAACTCCTCAAAAACCAAAAGAGCCGGTTTCTCTGCGAGAGTGAAGGAACTCAAGGAGGAGATTAAGGTGATGGAGAAAAGAAGGGCAGTGATCCTGGAAGGCAGTGGAGCCATGAGGGAGAAGCTGCAGAATGAAGACCGCTTCTCAGTAATGGCTTCCAGTGGAAGAGGTGAGGAGAGTGATGGTGGAAGCAGTGGGGAGAATGGAGACATGGAGAGTGAAGCTGAGGTGGAGCAGGACAGGGTGAAGAGGGTGGAGAAGGTGCAGTCATCCCAGTAACCCCAAACACCCAAAGTGCTCCTGTAACCCCGGGGGTCCGGTGCACCCCCCTGGAGTCAGCAAGCCTAGAGCCGCGCCAGGTAGCTTTACCTGAATCCTTTGAGGAGGATGACGGCAGCGATGATGGCCTCGCGGCAAGCGGTCTAATGAAGGCCATTGTGATGCAAGAGTCCCCTATGGCGCTGGAGAGGTTTTCTTTTGGTGATGAATTGCCAGAAGAGGGAGAAAGAAGAAAGAAGAGAAAGAGAAAAGAAAAGAAAGAAGTAAAGCTGGTGTACGTAACACAGCAGTCAGGGCCAGCTGAGAAGCCGATCCAGGCTGCTGGGTCCCCAAAACTGCAGGGGTCTGTTTCTGGGGTGAGGCAGGCCTCGCAGGGTAAGAGGGAACACAAGCACATGGCCAGAGCAGAGGTAATGGCGGAGGAGGCTGGGTGTGGCGTCATCATTGTGGAAGGGCCAGACAAAGGGCCTCTGGGCCAATCGGATGGCTCGGGCTCTGCAGGCCACGCCCCTCATCATGGGGGGTGTGGTCAGGAGTCAGGGTCTGAGATGGTGGTGGGGGGCGGCCCCCAGAGTGTGTGTGCTGAGCTTGCGCGCTCCCCTGCAGGCAGAGGGGGGAGCGTGGCTGATGTGGATTATGTCCCCCAAGTGCTGGCTGAGGGGCTCGGGCGGCTGAGCAGCGGCGCTGGGAAGGAGGCGGGGGGCGTTCCCCAGGCTGTAGTACACTCCACTGTGGCCGGGGGGAGCGTTCATGGTTCCGCGGCCCAAGTACAGCAGGGAAAGAAGCAAGAGGACCCATCAGAAGCCCGGGAAAGCTGGGTTAGAAATATACTCAGGCCTGCAACTCTACTCTTTTGCCCCAGCCCTGGCACAAAGGAGGATGTAGTGAGTATGGACACTGCTGTGATTGTGAATGTGGATGGGGGTAACAGGAGGGAAGTGGGGGGAAGTCCCCAAGTAAATGCCACCCCAGTTAGTGTCCCAGCTCAAGGTGGGCAACAGGTGGGGGGGAGCACCCAGGTTACAGCCCCTATTAGCCCCCAGGTAAATGTCATCCCAGCTAATGTTACAGTTCGAGATGGTCAGCAGGTGGGAGGGACTAGTGGCGGTCAGGGGGTGTCCGGTCCGGTTGCGCCCCCGGTCCGCAGCTATGCCAGTGTGGCGGCCGGGGGACCAGGGGGATCCTCAGTTCCACCTGCAGGACAGGGTGGTTTGCCGCTGCGCCTCCTGAAGGCTCTCAGGCGGGGTGATAGATCGCTCCAAATAGAGGGGAGGGAGGTGGACCTCTCATTCTGGGTCGAAAGACACGGACTGGGGGCCTTCCGAGAACATAATGGGGAGGTAGTGTGGTCGCTCCCTACAGCCGGGCAGGAGGTAGGGCGTAGGAACGTGGCCCGTCTGATTTGGAGGGGCAGTGATGCATGCCCCCAAAGGGGCAAAGTAGTGGAGCTTCTCCTTCAGGCGGGATTCAAGGCGAGAGACATCTTTGCCTTGATCCAGCCCTATGGCTCTGTCGAATTCGACGTCAGCTTTGCGAGGGCCGAGGGGCTTGAAGCCTTTTGGTCCTACTACGAGCTGGCGAAGGAGGAGCCCGGCTGGCGAGATTTTGCTGTAAAAGCAATATCTCGCCAAAACATGGTTAAGAAAGTGACCGTTTTGACCCGTAACGAGTCACTCTCTTGCTACGATATAATGACCTGGCTAGGCAGGTATGGGGAGGTGACGGACGTCCCCAAGAAAAATTTTGATCAATATGGGATCTGGTCTGGTGCCTGGACGTTTTCCGTCCGCCTAAGGCGTTCGGGCAATACGGTGACGCACATTCCCTCTGCTACCTTCCTTGGTCGCGATAGAATCCAGATCTTCTACCAGGGGCAACCGAAGCTGTGTCACAGGTGCGGTGATCCCACCCATCTCAGTGCCCGCTGCACTAGGCAGATGTGCGCGCTTTGTGGTGGGGAGGGTCATCTAGCCGCATCCTGTGACTGGATTAGGTGCCACCTGTGTGGTGATCTCGGTCACCCGTTCAGCCAATGTCCGCGCTCTTTTTCCAGAGCTGCGACCGCCCCAGCCGGGGAGAGCCTAGCGGTTGCCCTGGCGGGGGAAGGGACCAGCGATGGGGTGAGGGCATCCGGGCCAATAAAGAGCAAGCATAAGACCCCCTCTCAGCTTAGGCGAGAGGAGAAGAGCAGGAGGAGCAGGGACCTTGGAAGTTCCCAGGGTGTAGTTCAAGGTCTAGCTCCAAATGCTGTTTCAGAGGTGCAAGCTGAGGCTTTGGAGGATGTTGTGCTGGATGAGGAGATCAGGAGGATAGAGCACGAGGAGGGTGAAATTGCCAGCCCCTCTGATTCCTCCCAATATGAGAGTTTGGATGAGGGTCCGGAGGGGTGGCAGACAAAAGAAAAGTGTGCCAAGAGCAAAAAGAGCAATAAGGGAAAGGGCAAGGGGAAGGTAAGCCTCCCCAAGGCCAAGAAAGCTCATGTCCCAGACCAGAGACCAAAGGAAGGCTCCGCTGCCCCCCCTCTGATCGATTTGTCCAACCGGTACCAGTCCCTAGAAGGAGGGGAGGGACTGGAGGAGCCTTTGGGAGGAACAGGGACTGCTCCTTTGGAGGTGATTCCTTCAGGGGGGCAGGTTGATCAGGCAGATGGAACTGAGGATCCTGGCATGGATTTGTCCATGTCGCTAAAACGTCCGAAGGGGGATTCTAAAGAGCCCTCCTCGGACAAGGAAGAGCAGGTTAGGAGTGGGAAGAAGCGGTAATGTATTGTTTGGTGTTATATATTACTTGGTGTAGTGTAAGACCGTCCAACTCAATCACCCTCGATGGCGGTACTCACTCCATTGACGCTGGCCTCTATTAATTGCGCCAGCATTAAGTCAGATACGGCTCGCTTTGCGGCGTATAGCTTTTTTGAAAATGATTTGAGTAATGTAGATATTTTATTTTTGCAGGAGACCAGGTTAACAGACCTTGCTGCTATAGTGAAGGCCAGAAGAGAGTGGAGGTCTGGGCCTTCACACTGGTCTCTTGCGGCAGAGCCGTATAGTGGAGTGGCGGTACTTTTTACTGCACCTGTAGAATGCCGACGGGTTATCGAGTTGGAAATGGGGAGGTGCCTGATCCTTGATGTCTTCATGAGGGGACAAGAGCTTCGGCTCATTAACATCTACGCCCCGCAGACAAAGCGGGACCATAAAGATCTCTTCATGAGGATCAAGCCTTTCCTTTTTACCAGCCGGCAGGTTATTTTTGGTGGGGACTTTAATAATGTCACCAGGTCCCAAGACAGGGGAGGCTCTAGAGACCAGCTGGCCTACGACAGTATCGCCCTTAATAGCATAGTTAGGGAAGCTCGCCTGGAGGATGCCCACATCCGGACCCCCTCGGGCCACGCGGGTTTCACCTTTCATCGAGGTAGCTACAGGTCCAGAATAGACAGGTTTTATTTAAAGGAGGAAGCCATCTCTTCCGCAGTGAAGGTGGTTGAGGTGGAGTTTTCCGATCACTGTCTGATTTTGTTTTCTTTGAATGTTTCACAGACTCCGCGGATGGGTAGAGGCTACTGGAGGCTGAATTCATCCCTCCTGGAAGAAACGGATGTAAGACAGTCCTTTGAGGATTTTCTTCAGAGTCAGGTACCTCTCCTGGATCTTTGTAGTAGTAAGTTAGAGTGGTGGGAGATGTTCAAAAAACGGGTTGCCAAGTTCTTCCGCCAGCTCTCGAGCCTCAGAGCCCTGAGCAGATACCGTCTGTATCAGGGCCTGAGGAGGAAACTCGAGCATCTGGTCTTGACTGGAGGTAGCCGTTCGGAGATCTCCAGAGTGAAAGCCTTGCTCATGAGGTGCCAGTATTATAGGCACACATCCTTGGTTTTTGAGAGGGATTTCGGGAGGTACTGCTCGCCCGACCCTTACAGAAACTGTAGGATGTCAGTGAGTTGTAAGGTCATGACAGGACTGGTCGACAGTACAGGATCTCTGAAGCGGTCCAGTTCAGAGATTTTGGAGATCGTCAGATCCTACTACTTGGACCTCTTGGGAAGGAAGGATCTGGATCGGGACAGGATGTCGGCTTTCCTGGCTGAAGCTGCTCCTCAGCTGGGAGCTGACCTTCCTCTTGACGGTTTGACAGATGCGATCAGAGAAGAGGAAGTGAGACTGGCGATTGACAGGCTTGGCCTGAAGAAATCGCCAGGTCCGGATGGCTTAACATCCGAGTTTTACAAGACCTTTAAGGAATGCTTGATTCCCCTCATGACTGAGGTATTCAATGAGTGTCCCTCCTCGGGCGCTCTGCCGAAGTCGATGAGGAGGTCGGCTCTGATCCTCCTGTCAAAGGGTAAGGATTCTAGCCGTGTTGAGAATTGGAGACCCATAGCTCTTCTTAACACGGATAGGAAGCTGTTGGCGAAAATACTATTCAATCGGCTGGTGCAGCTTGCGCCACAGCTCCTTTCTGGGAATCAGCATTGCTCGGTGCCAGGCCGAAGCACTTTAAGTGCTGTCCTGAGTGTCAGGGAGGCAGTGGAGCGGAGTAGTGCTGGTCTCTGGAGGGGCTACATGCTGTCCTTGGATCAGGCCAAAGCATTTGATCGGGTGAACCATGAGTACCTCTGGTCTGTCCTTTTGAGGTACGGCTTGCCAGAGGGGTTTGTGGATTGGCTTAAGATCTTGTATGCAAGGGCAGAGAGTTTCCCGCTGGTGAACAGTTGGTCTGGACGCCCTTTTGAGGTCGGGTCTGGCGTTCGTCAGGGTTGTCCTTTGAGCCCGCTGTTATATGTGTTTGCGATCGACCCTTTCCTTAGGATGGTCGATCGTGGGCCATTGGCGGGAGTCAGGATAAGCCTGGCGGAGCCGGAAGCCACTCTGAGGGTGGTAGCGTACGCGGACGATGTCACCATCTTCGTGTCCTTAGTGGATGAGGCGCAGGTGGTGATGTCTGAAGTGGAGCGCTACTCGGAGGCCTCCGGGTCCAAGATCAACCGGGACAAGTGTGAAGGTCTCTGGCTGGGAGGGGGAGATGCCACCTTTGACCTCCCGGACACCCTTCCAGAGCCCCAATCCTCGGCTAAAATCTTGGGCATCCAATTCGGCCCGGGTGATTACCCATCCGTCAACTGGGATGGCAAGCTTAAGGATGCCGCCCAGAAGATGGACCAGTGGAAGGGTTGGTCTTTGACCCTGAGGGAAAGGGTTCACCTGATCAAATGCTACCTGCTCCCTTTGTTTATCTACCTGGGCTGTGTGTATATTTTCCCTGAAGCTTCTATGTCAGGATCTACAGCCTGTTCTTCCAACTGTTATGGGGGAACAGGTTGAACCTTGTTAAGAGGGAGGTCACGTATCGCACGAGGAGACTAGGGGGGTTGTCTATGGTCAACCCCGTGGTGTTCTTAAGCAACACCTTTATTAAGATCAACATCTCCAACCTCTGGAAAGAGAGGGCTCCTCCGTGGGTACTCTCCTGCAGGGAATGGTTTCGGCCTTTCTTCCAGGAATGGGAGACAGGAGGGCGAGTGTAGGACTTGCGCACACCTCACGGGCATCTTCCGGCTTACACTACCCCGACTCTGAAGGCGATTCGTCGGTGGGGTCTGGGAGTGTGGGAGATCAGGACCCAGTCGAGGAAGTTTCTCGACAAACTGGTTCTGTTGACCCACTTCCAGAAGCCCCTGGCGCTCAGGGATTGCCCAGGTCGGGATCTAAGGGTGGGCTTAAGCTTGTCAAATTCTAAGAGGATCCCCTCGAAGTTTTGGGACTTGGCCTAGCGCTGCTTTCAGGGAAAGCTATGTGTAAGGGACAACTTGAAGTACAGGAGCTCTGATGATCGTGGGTGTCCCCGTGAAGAGTGTGGTTCCACGCTGGAAAGCATGGACCATTTCCTGCTTCAGTGTCCCTTTAATATAGCTGTGTACAAATGGGTGGGAGCTTCCATCGGCTGGAGACAACTTGCCGGCCTCTCCTATGCGGAGTGGGCCTATGGGACATTCAAGAGCCTGGGTGGCCGAGATCGGGTGACACTGTTTTTAGTTAGCTTAGTGGTTAGGTACTACACGTGGAATGCACAGTGTTTAGTATCTACTCAGCAGAAAGTCCTCTCCGAGGTGGAGGTGTGTAGGAACATCACTGGTGACCTTGGGAAGATCAGGTCTTTAGAGTATGGCAGCTTGGGTACAGATAGGGCATCTCTCCTATGGAGAGGCTTCACTTTTGACGTGCCCTAAGCTCTTTAGTTTTAATTTGAAAGGGAGAGAGTAGGGAGAGTGGTTAGGGATAGTTTTAATGCAGGGATAGAATTAGGGTTAAATAGGGATAGTTTCAAATTTAGGGAGTATCTGAGTTGCCATACTCTGCTCCCGGTGATGGGCTGGTGCATGCCACCTTAGCTTTTGTTTTGTAAGTACTAATTAGGTTTGAAAGGCTTGCAGGATACTGAACTTGGGTCTTGGTTTGTTGTGTTATGTTTAGAGTTGGGGGGGGGGGGCTGTCTGGCGTTGGGGGGCGTTGCGGCCCCTATTCTCAGTCCTTAGTTGCTGGGGGTGGGGTCCGTGTTGCCTCTGGGGGGGGGGGGGTGGTGTCCTCCTGGGGCTTTGGATAGTCCCCTCTCTGTTTTTCTAGTTATGCTGAGGTATGTTGAGTTTTTGTTTTCTTATGCTGAAGTAAGCATGTTAGGGTTTGCTTCATAATAAGTATTCTATTAGGTTTACTGAAGTAAGTAAGTTGTATTCTTGTTTATTTTAGATGCTGAAGTAAGAATATTTAGGTTTGTGTTTCAAAAAAAATTTGTTATAGAGTTGTGTGTATGGGGTTAGTTATAGGTTGGGAGGGGGGTCACGGGGGGTGGTGGATACCCTCGCAGGCATGGCGGGAGGCAGAGCAAAAACTCTGGACTTGGACTCCAGAACAATAGCCATGTCTGGGGGGGGGGGGGGGGGTGATTTGGGGCTCTCATGGACAAAATAGAGGACATTGCCCCACACTGGGTAGTAGGGTTGGTGTAAGTATTATTGTTGTGTATAAAAAGAAAAAGAAATGTATACGTTTGTTATGTTTTTGATATGTTGGATTATTATTATTATTATTATTATTATTATTATCAGTTTTGTATATAGATGGGTTTGGCAGCCAGACCGGCTGTGGGGATTTAGAGGTTTAGGTGGTTAGTTATGATTAGAATTAGTATTATTGTACTATTATTGTAGTAGTTAATTTAAGGCGAATAGCTTTTCTTTATTTTATGGCAGGTGCCAGATATTTTATTTCTGTTTGCAGGCGAGTAGCCTTTCTTTTATTTTACTTAGGTTGTATAAGGTGGTAGCCTTCTTCCCTTAATTTAGGCAAAGTCCTTTCTCTTTAGTTTTTCTTAGCCGGAGTTTATAGTTTATAGTTCATAGTCATGTAATATAGATAATATAGGTAGGTATAGGGTAGGTATAGGGTAGGTATAGGGTAGGTAAAGGGTATGGTGTAGGATAAGGTATTGTTTCTTTGGTGTGGTGTGGTGTGGTGTGTGGTGTGTATGTATATGGATATGGGTGATTATAGGTGGCCAAGGGCTGGTGGCTTGCAGGCTCGCATGGTTATGCTGAAATAATTTGTGTGTCACATTTATAGACCTCTTCCAGGAATGGACTTTTTAGTTATACCCGAGTTGGGCAAAAGTTTTGTTTTGTTCTTGATTGCAGTTATGTATTTGTTATTTTTGTTATGATTTTCATTTTTATAATAAAAAAAGAGTAGCAGCTGGTAATACGGCCCTGGGTACTGTATATATGGGGGGGTCTGCAGGTGTAGTGCTGGGGGCAGCAGCTGGTAATACGGCCCTGGGTACTGTATATATGGGGGGTCTGCAGGTGTAGTGCTGGGGGCTGTAGCTGGTAATACGGCCCTGGGTACTGTATATATGGGGGGTCTGCAGGTGTAGTGCCTGGGGCCCTGGGTACTGTATATATGGAGGGGTCTGCAGGTGTAGTGCTGGGGGCCCTGGGTACTGTATATATGGGGGGGTCTGCAGGTGTAGTGCTGGGGGCCCTGGGTACTGTATATATGGGGGGTCTGCAGGTGTAGTGCCTGGGGCCCTGGGTACTGTATATATGGAGGGGTCTGCAGGTGTAGTGCGGGGGGCCCTGGGTACTGTATATATGGGGGGGTCTGCAGGTGTAGTGCCGGGGGCCCTGGGTACTGTATATATGGGGGGTCTGCAGGTGTAGTGCCTGGGGCCCTGGGTACTGTATATATGGAGGGGTCTGCAGGTGTAGTGCTGGGGGCCCTGGGTACTGTATATATGGGGGGTCTGCAGGTGTAGTGCTGGGGGCCCTGGGTACTGTATATATGGGGGGTCTGCAGGTGTAGTGCCTGGGGCCCTGGGTACTGTATATATGGAGGGGTCTGCAGGTGTAGTGCTGGGGGCCCTGGGTACTGTATATATGGGGGGGTCTGCAGGTGTAGTGCTGGGGGCCCTGGGTACTGTATATATGGGGGGTCTGCAGGTGTAGTGCCTGGGGCCCTGGGTACTGTATATATGGAGGGGTCTGCAGGTGTAGTGCTGGGGGCCCTGGGTACTGTATATATGGGGGGGTCTGCAGGTGTAGTGCTGGGGGCCCTGGGTACTGTATATATGGGGGGTCTGCAGGTGTAGTGCCTGGGGCCCTGGGTACTGTATATATGGAGGGGTCTGCAGGTGTAGTGCCGGGGGCCCTGGGTACTGTATATATGGGGGGGTCTGCAGGTGTAGTGCCGGGGGCCCTGGGTACTGTATATATGGGGGGTCTGCAGGTGTAGTGCTGGGGGGCAGCAGCTGGTAATACGGCCCTGGGTACTGTATATATGGGGGGTCTGCAGGTGTAGTGCCGGGGGCCCTGGGTACTGTATATATGGGGGGTCTGCAGGTGTAGTGCCTGGGGCCCTGGGTACTGTATATATGGAGGGGTCTGCAGGTGTAGTGCCGGGGGCCCTGGGTACTGTATATATGGGGGGGTCTGCAGGTGTAGTGCCGGGGGCCTTGGGTACTGTATATATGGGGGGTCTGCAGGTGTAGTGCTGGGGGCAGTAGCTGGTAATATGGCCCTGGGTACTGTATATATGGGGGGTCTGCAGGTGTAGTGCTGGGGGCCCTGGGTACTGTATATATGGGGGGTCTGCAGGTGTAGTGCTGGGGGGCAGCAGCTGGTAATACGGCCCTGGGTACTGTATATATGGGGGGTCTGCAGGTGTAGTGCTGGGGGGCAGCAGCTGGTAATACGGCCCTGGGTACTGTATATATGGGGGGGTCTGCAGGTGTAGTGCTGGGGGGCAGCAGCTGGTAATACGGCCCTGGGTACTGTATATATGGGGGGTCTGCAGGTGTAGTGCTGGGGGCAGCAGCTGGTAATACGGCCCTGTGTACTGTATATATGGGGGGGTCTGCAGGTGTAGTGCTGGGGGCAGCAGCTGGTAATACGGCCCTGGGTACTGTATATATGGGGGGGTCTGCAGGTGTAGTGCCGGGGGCCCTGGGTACTGTATATATGGGGGGTCTGCAGGTGTAGTGCTGGGGGCCCTGGGTACTGTATATATGGGGGGTCTGCAGGTGTAGTGCTGGGGGGCAGCAGCTGGTAATACGGCCCTGGGTACTGTATATATGGGGGGTCTGCAGGTGTAGTGCCGGGGGCCCTGGGTACTGTATATATGGGGGGTCTGCAGGTGTAGTGCTGGGGGCCCTGGGTACTGTATATATGGGGGGTCTGCAGGTGTAGTGCCGGGGGCCCTGGGTACTGTATATATGGGGGGTCTGCAGGTGTAGTGCCGGGGGCCCTGGGTACTGTATATATGGGGGGGTCTGCAGGTGTAGTGCCGGGGGCCCTGGGTACTGTATATATGGGGGGTCTGCAGGTGTAGTGCCGGGGGCCCTGGGTACTGTATATATGGGGGGTCTGCAGGTGTAGTGCCGGGGGCAGCAGCTGGTAATACGGCCCTGGGTACTGTATATATGGGGGGGTCTGCAGGTGTAGTGCCGGGGGCCCTGGGTACTGTATATATGGGGGGTCTGCAGGTGTAGTGCCGGGGGCAGCAGCTGGTAATACGGCCCTGGCTATTGTATATATGCGAGCCCAAACTTTCAGCAAGTTCATTCACCTCTAATCCGGACAATAAACGTCCCATAGATTAACCATACTGTAAGATACGGTGGAGCGGCCGTCACTTATATAGACAGCATCTCCCTAATGGTCGGGATATTATTTCCATATATTACGGGGACATCACTAATGTTTCTTATCTGCTGCATTTCCCCTCCCTTAGCTTCTCAGTTTCTCTGTCTAATCTGCCTCTCCAGATCCCGTGTTTACCCCGCAGGGTAAATGAGATGCCTGATCTCTTCAGATTCCCAGGATCCTGCCGGGAGATGAAGCTGAGCTTTGTCTTCTTATCCGACTTCACCTGGAGTCCACAGAGATGGCGCTGGGCTGCGGAGCGTGGAAGCCGATCACATGGAGAACTCTCTTGTTTGTGGACGAGCTGCGGATCATGTCTGAGCACCTCACAGTAGCGGGGACTATGGGGGGGGGGGGGGCGCCAGCTTTATTCCTCCCTGGTCAGTGGGCTAAGTTGTTGCTGAGCAGAAAAGACAAGGAAATGTACGTAGAGTATGGGCCCAGCCAGATGTGGTGGCTGCAAACCTCCCTTGGTGGTGCGGAGGAGGTACGGCCAGTTACTTGATGGTTAAGTGTGACGCCAGTTCTTTGGTGGTTTGCTGTGATATAGCCGTGCCCAGTAATGTTATGTTGTGACGCCAGTGCCGGTTGGGCACACAGGTATGGGGACACACCTGCTTTTTTTTAAGGGCCGGCTATACCTTGTTCCCCTGTGGACAATGTCCTGCCAGGTTGTTGCAGGGTCCCCTGGGTACTTATCACGGTGGTCCGGAGTGGAGTAGTGACCCACCCGGACCATTGGCACTGCCACCCACAGAAAGGGGAGATGACTCAGGGAGTGTGTGTGTGCTGTGTTGGTGCCTGACGAGGAATCACCGAGTCTCTTTAGCATGAATAAAATCTGGTTTATTATGGAGATACTTGTATGTAGCAGATCCTACAGCACACTTGATAAGACACTAAACACTTTAGGATCCAGATCTGTACTGAGAAAAGTCGTGCCGACTGGGTTGCGTGTTGACGAGTAGAAGAGCCGGTAAGAAGAGTACAGAGGAGGATGTCGAGAGAGTCGCAACCCAAGTAGTACTGTGCTCTGCCGGAACTTCGGAGGTAGAAATAGAAGAATACTTGAGAAGAGAGAAAGAGAATACTTGTGCCTGTGTTTTGACTTTTTGGTCTTTGCACCACCTATTGCCCTACCAGTATCGGGGGACCCGTCCTAGTGGGTGACACAAGTGCCAGACCTTGTTACCTGGGATGAGCTGAATGCTGAGGGTTCCCTACTTACACTTGTGCTGCGAGATAGAGTTCATAGGCATCTAGTAACTTTGCTCTATCTGGATCAGTTCCTTTACTCCCTTTATGGATACTGTCCTGCACTGTGTCTCTCCTGGTTCACAGTATGGGTTAGGAGGATCCCTGACTTGTCTTCTCTAGTGAAGGTTTAACACTGCATAGTGTTGTGTGAGGTTGCTTGAAAAGAATCTATGTCTAGATACATATGTTACAATAGTGGTAAACAGAAGAGGTTGGTGGGATTTGTCTGGCGCAACCACCCCTATTGGAACACCGGCCACGTTCCCCTGTAACTTCTCTGAATGAGAACTCCTGGCACTGGTGTGAAGTCAAATTCAGGCTTTTATTTGATGCAACACGTTTCGAGGGTGCAATCCCTTCTTCATCAGGCATCGATTGATGCCTGATGAAGAGGGGATTGCACCCTCGAAACGCGTTGCATCAAATAAAAGCCTGAATTTGACTTCACACCAGTGCCAGGAGTTCTCTTCATTCAGAGAAGTTACAGGGGAACGTGGCCGGTGTTCCAATAGGGGTGGTTGCGCCAGACAAATCCCACCAACCTCTTCTGTTTACCACTATTGTGACTGACACCGAGGATCCACTTTGGAGAATCGGAAGGTGGAAGGCAGCATCCCCCGTTGATCCAGAGCGCTTATTAGAGTCGTGCCTAATTGTGTACGACCCACTCAGGTGAGCGTGCATTTGCACACATATGCATGTTTCTCCAAAGTGTGTTTTGACCTGCACATGCAGCGCCGTTTGTGTGTTTTTTTCTTTGCATGTACATAGATACATATGTTCTGCATCTAGACCACAGCTTAGACTGGGGACCTGGCAGGGCCCAGGGCCTGACTGGACCACTGTAAAGAGCACTCTGGCTAGTGTCCTTCCTCTCCAGAGTCTAGCGGCAAAAGACCCTACACTTCCCTTTTCCCATGTGACTTCTTACCTACAGCCCCTGTAAGGTGCGCTGTGAGTGGGTGAGGAGTAAAGAGAGAGATGATAGGTGAGGAGAAGAAAGAACTCTCAGTGGCATACAGATCCATGTGACATGCAAACAAACAATAACCCCTTACATACTACAGCTGTGCAATAACTAGATATATACAATGTCTTCGGTGACTTTAGATATATACAATACTGACATCTAGTGGTAGACGATAAAATAACTTCTAAATACTCCAGCATCACTTAAGCTGACGAAAGAACTTTTTGGACAGGTGTATAAGACACGAAAGGAGAAGAAAAAGAACCACCGTGGTGGGAACCCACACAGAGACACCTAAAGGGCCATTCTCTTCAGACCCCCGTACAGGTGCAGAACGAATCCCATTGTACAAATACGTGTACAACTTACTGCATCCTGTCTAGTCTACTGATGTATGCAGGCCAGGTGGAGGCCAGGAGAACACTGGTTTGGCCTCTGTAAGGCTATTAGAACCCTATAGATACGATTGTGGGTACAACCGGAGCCTTTTCTACTGTACCATCTAATGTGATCTGAAGACCCCATAATCTAAAAGGGAAGAAACCATATCCCTTGGTGACTGTTGGGTCAGTGTTCTTGTCGGTGTTTATGCACACAAAACCATGTGATATTATACCTGCACTTCATATGTCTCCCAGTGCAGTATAACAGTCTCCATGTTTGGGGATAGAGATGAAACGACTTACTGCAGTTTATGGGGGGCACCGTCTGGATATGGAGGGGCACACTGACTGCACATGCCCCTCTGATTGTTAGAAGCTTCCAGGAAAGGGTTAAATGTTATTGGGAGGATTTAGCTCCTCCCTCTTGCAGGCACACCTCCTTGTGGTTTCCCATTAGCTCAGTGGCCAATAGACCAAGCTAAATGTGTAAGGGCCATAAGCCCAAACCTCACCCAGCAAAACACAACAATCACTGAACTCAGGGAGATCAGTGAAAAATTCCAATGGAGTCCTCATTTACGAGTCTCCACTGATTGTCCCATACAAAATTTGAATATGCAAAGGAGTCCGTGGAGCCTCAGTTACGAGTCTCAAAACACGGGAAAAGCCAGATCTCCCTCTCTCCAGAGAAGGAAGCCCATTGCCAAGGGGCGCCTCCTAGTGGGGAGAGCACCAAACCACCCTGATACGTAGTCCCTCAGGTCCTCACTCTGTTACCAGCTTTGGGACCTAAATAGGGAAACACCAGGGTGGCCCCTGCAAGTCAAAGTCTAACTCTGTGGCGAGTGTAACAACATAGGACAAGGGTTACCAAGACGCTTCCGGCTGTGCCTGGCGCCTGTTACACACTCCCTACAACATGTTTAGAAAGTAATTACTCATCTGCCCACTTTATGGATAATATGCATACAGCAGAATATATTGCAGAAAACCATGACTAAGGTCCCAGTGGGGTCCGAAACACGTCGGTGTTATATGTATGTCCAATAAAGCATTCTATATCATTTGAGCTGGAGAGGAACATTTCTTCTTTTCGCATATGATACCCCGGAGTCCAGGGGAAGTCTCTCCGTGCATGAATACTGGGGCAATCAAGCCAGGAGACATGTTTTCTTCATTCACCTGAGTGCTGACCTTATACACATATTCTTTCCTCCTCTCGTTACCAAGGCTAGGCATCCATCCACAGACTGCAGTTTCGGGTTATTTGCCCCTCGTCAGTGTGGAGTTCCTTCTCTGGAGAGAGGGATATCTGGCTATTCTCATGTTTTGAGACTCGCAACTGAGGCTCCACGGACCTCTGCTTTGCATATTCAAACCTCACCCAGGTCTGCCCTCTACTGGTACAACGTAACTTTTACCGACTTATTATTAAAGAGTCTCTTTAGTGCTCACTCACTCAGTCACCATAGTCAATGCAGGTGCAGGTGCACCCGGCGGGGTCTAAGAGGTCACATGTAGCTGCCGGCTAGCTCGATTATTGGTGATCTGATTATTTATAATTGTGGTAGACTACCAGGTTAGGTTGAAGGTGGTGGTGGGTGGTTAGCCTAGTTGTGAGCTCCAGTGACATCGTGATGCAGTGCTAGTCCAGCACACAGGTGGGATGTTGATACCTGCTTATTTTGTGTGGCTGTGTTCTCCAAATGGTCGGTAACCTGCTGGGTTGTTGTGGGTCCCTTGGGTTTTTGTCACAGTAGTCCTGAGTAGCAACGGACCCACCCGGGATGTCGGTACCACCACCCACAGAAAGGGGAAAAGTAAACCAAGGTGTGCGGGGGGTGTATAGGTGCAGACAGAAGATGACAGAGTCCCATGCATTGTATAAAAATATAACAGCTTTACTGTAGAACTTTGCAGGTTATAGTACACGGTTTTACAAATATTAAATCTTGACACACTTGAATGCTTGACCTTCGTGCTGGAGGGAGGTGTTTGAGAGGAGTAAGAGACCTAGTTCTAGCGGTGCTTGTAGACTGAAGAGTAGAGCAGAGAAGAGGAGTTTGCCTGAGGAGCTCTAACACAATGCAGCTTTGTACTCTGCCGGAACTTTTAGTAGATATATCTTGAGTGAAGTGATACTCATACTCACGTTTAGACACAGTCTGACCGACCTCTGGTAGCATAGAACCCGTCCCAGATGGGTAGCACGAGTCCCAGCCATGGTTATCTGGGTGTAGCTAGGTGTCCCTTTAACCCCTTAGCGACCCAAGACGTATCTGATATGTCATGGTGCCGCGGAAGTGTTCAGAGCGGGGTCCCGCCGGGACCCCGCTCTGAACGGCGCTGATCCTGGCTGACATGTGCAGCCGGGCAGTGCCTCTATTAGCCGGCGCGGGTCCCGTTGCCGCGCCGGATAATTAAGCCTCTAAGTGCAGCTGTCAAACCTGACAGCTGCACTTAGAGGCTTCAGACCTCCCGTCCCTGGTGTCTAGTGGGATGGATCTCCCCCCCGCGATGCGATCGCTGGGGGGAGATCCGTTCTTCTGCCCGTGCCGGGCATCAGCGTCGGAATGACACTGATCCCGGCTCGGCAATAGATTGCTATGGCCTGCAGCAGGCCATAGTAATCTATGACCGATCTAATCGATCTTTGCTGTGTATATACACAGCATTGATCTCTATGAGAGATCAGTGCTGTCTATATACAAGTCCCCCAGGGGGATCAGTGCTGTGTATATACAAGTCCCCCAGGGGGACTTCAAGTTACAGTAAAAAAATAAAGTAAAAAATGTTTTTTTATTAATAAAAATCCCCTCCCCTATTAAAAGTCCAAATCACCCCCCTTTTCCCATTTTATAAATATAAATAAATAAACAAATAAACAAACATGTTTGCTATCGCCGCGTGCGTAATCGCCCGAACTATTAATCACATTCCTGATCTCGCACGGTAAACGCCGTCAGCGCAAAAAAATTCCAAAGTGCAAAATTGCGCATTTTTGGTCGCATCAAATCCAGAAAAAATGTAATAAAAAGTGATCAAAAAGTCGTATATGCGCAGTCAAGGTACCGATAGAAAGATCACATCATGGCGCAAAAAATGACACCTGATAAAAGCGCTATAAGCCTGGGAATAGAACGATTTTAAGGAACATATATTTGTTAACAATGGTTTGAATTTTTTACAAGCCATTAGATAAAAGAAAAGTTATACATGTTATATATTGTTGTAATCGTAAAAACTTGAGGAACATATATAACATGTCAGTTTTACCCCAGGGCGAACGGCATAAATGCAAAACTCCCCGAAATCAAAACAAATTCCTTTTTTTTTTTCAATTTGACAGTGCCAATGATTTTTTTTTCCGTTTTCGCAGCATATGTTATGGAAAAATAATGTCGGTCATTGCAAAGTACAGTTAGTTTTGCAAAAAATAAGCGCTCATATACGTCTCTAGGTGAAAAAATGCAAGCGCTATGGACTTTTAAACATAGAGTGGAAAAAGCAAAAGTGCAAAAATGAAAATTGGCTTTGACCTTAAGGGGTTAAAAGACACATGGGTACCATCCTTTGTAAACCAGCTTAAGTACTGACTCTTTAAGAGCGACTTGGGTACCATCCCTTTAAGAGCGACTTATGTTAATGCCCCTTTAAGAGCAACTTGGGTACTATCCCTTTAAGAGAAACTTGGGTACCATCCCTTTTTTTTTAAATCAGATAGTTTTTATTAGGTTTTTTTTTCCAAAGAAAATAATAAACAGTTTTTGGTAACAAAGTCACGTAAGAAAAAAGGTAGGACACCATAGCAATATGACAATAGTCGCTAAAAGGAAACATACAATTTTTGAACCCCTCATTTGGGGAGAATCAATAGCATAAGGATATACAATGATCAATAATCATCAGTTAGATGAACTATGCCCCAGTAAGAAAAGAAAGGCCGGGGAAAAGAAGAATACAAAACCAAAAGTCACAGAGCATAGTACCGGAGGAAGGGGGGAGAGTAAGACATCAATGATATAACATTTCAAAATATCAATGAAAAGGCTGTTGCGGTGGGTGTGAATGAGGCTGTAGCGTTTCCAAACTAACTCACAGTTTGCTAGCGACTATTTTGTATCTGGTTTAACATGACCTGTATCGGGTTCCTACAGCTATCCCACAAGGCCCTAGTGGGCAGACCTGCCGTATCTATCCAACGTCCCCATATTTTTTCAAATTTATGCACACACTTACGTTTAATATACACTCCTCTCTCCAACCTGATTACGCAGTTCGTCTTAGCAATACATTCTTGTACAGTGGGGGGGTCAGTCTGAATCCATCTGGAGGCGATGGTCTTTCGGGCCTGATACAAAATTCTTTGTATGGCTATATTATCGCCATCTTCCAGGTCTAACCTGGTGAGAACACCCAGTGAGCAAGCTTTGGGTTCCACTGGCACAGTAATACCGTAAATTTTTGTAATTACATTCGCGACTCCCTTCCAAAAGTCTTCCAACTGGTCGCATTCCCACATCATATGCAGTAGGGACGCATTATGAATGTTACACCGTGGGCATTCGGCTGAGGGCCGCGCCCCAATTTTGTGTAAAAAGATTGGAGTCTTGTATACCCTGTGTATTAAAAACAGCTGTGACAGCCGCTGGGCTTCACTGAGAGATACTATGGTGGTGAATTGTAACACCTCCCTCCAGTCTTCATCAGACAGACCCCCCACATCTATCTCCCATTTCTCTCTAATAGCCAGTGGGAATTTATCTAGGTGCGCATGTAGGAGTTGAGCAATAATGTGGAGATGAGTCCTCTGGCAGAATCCCCCTTGGTGATATAGCTAAGCGTAGAATTGGAGGTTATAGAATCTAGAGTGTGGGAGTGCATATGTATCCCGTAGAGAGTCAAATGTAACTATAATACCCTCCTGTATAATCTGATGTACATACAATACTCCCGCACCCTCCCATGGGGAGAACCCTTCCAGTTTGAACAATTCAGGTAGTAATGGGTTACGCCACAACGGGGTAAAATCAGTGAGCCCTTCAATTTTCAGCAACTGTTTCATTTTAGTCCAGACCTTCACCATTAATACAAGTGTTGGGATATTTTTGCCCTGCCACTTGGTCTCACCCGTTTCCAGTGCCATTATAGGTAATTTATGTCTGCTAAGCCATGTGACCAGTCTACCCGTGTGCCGCACCTGATCTGCACATCCCCAGTTTCTAAAATGCTGCAATTGGGAGGCCAGGAAGTAAATGTAGGGATTCGGGAGGGCTAGGCCTCCGTCAGTATTGTGCCTCGGTAGCGTCTCTAGACAGATGCACACCGACCTCTTACGCCAGACTAGGTCGCGGAATATACCTTGGATTCTGTGGAAGATGCGGAGTGGTATCCATACAGGGGAATTATGTATAACATAAAGTAGCTGAGGCATTAATATCATTTTTAAGAGGTTGCCACAGCCTATAACGGACAGTGGCAGGCGGCACCAGACATCTACCTTAGCTACAAACTTCCCAAGCAGTGGGGTCAGATTGTTAGCTATAAAGTCACGGGCATATGGAGTAATCATGATACCAAGGTATTTAAACTTATTCACTATTTGTAAATCAGCGGGGGCCAGGGAAGTACCCTCTGGGAGGGGCATGACGACAGATTTCGTCCAGTTTATAGACAACCCAGATCGCTGTCCAAATTCTTCTATGATAGTCTTAATACGGGGGAGGGAGTTAAGCACATCTCCGACATACAGCAACATGTCGTCCGCATATAGGGAGATGCGTTCCTCCACCGTCCCCCTAGGAAAGCCCCGGAAGACCGTGGACGACCGCAGGAGACATGCTAGTGGTTCTATGGAAATTGCGAAGAGGAGGGGCGACAGGGGACAGCCCTGCCTGGTGCCCCTCCCCAGCGCAAACCCCCCCGACATGCCCCCATTGGCTCGGACCCTCGCCCGTGGCTGCGTGTACAATAATTGGACCCATTGAAGATAATTAGGCCCAAAGCCCATCTGTTTCATGACAGCCCATAGGAAGGCCCACTCGACGCTGTCGAAAGCTTTTGCAGCGTCGAGTGAGACCACTGCCAGGCAGGCCTCCCTGTCTGCCCCCAGCTGTAGATTCATATGTAAGCGATGCAGATTGATGGCAGTTGATCTGTCCGGCATAAAGCCGGACTGGTCACTATGAATTAGGGTCATAATAACCTGCGTTAGTCTGTTAGCCAGGGCTCGGGCCAGTAGTCTTACATTGTTAGTGAGCAGAGAGATGGGCCGATAGGAGCCCGGTTCTGCCGGGTCCTTTCCTGGTTTTTTAATCACAACAATCGTCGCCTCTCTCATAGATGAGGGCAGGGCCGATTGTGGGGTCTCCGCTGCCTGAGGCAAACCGCAGGCGGCCGCCCCCTCACTAGCTCCCGACCCCCCCCCCCAGACCACAATGCGTACCCGGCACCCCCGTATACAAAGAACACCCCCCCCCCCCCCCGCGCGCGCTCCAGCTCTGCATCCGCTCACTCCACCGCCAAAGCTCACCGCTGTCCACTGCCGCGCTCCCGCGCCGTCAGTCAGCGGCTGTCATCGCCGCCATCCCGCCGCCAACGATAACCGCTGTCCCAGCTCATCGTGGCCCCCTCTGACCCCGGGCACTCACGACTTGCTGGAGGACCATGAAAGCTGCTGACTTGACAGCGCAGGAGCGCGGCGGGGGACATCGGTGAGCGTTGGTGGCGGGACCGGACGGCTGCCGCAGGACAAGTGAGCGGCTGCAGGGCGGCTATCTGCCGCCCCCTGCATGGCCGCAGAATCTGCCGCCTGAGGCGGAATACTCATTCCGCCTCATGGCAGAAGCGTCCCTGGATGAGGGTAGGAGGCCCTCGTGCAGGGATTCCTGGTAGACCTCCAACAGCTGAGGAAGGAGAACAGATTGATGTTTCTTGTAAAATTCCGCTGGAAGGCCGTCACACCCAGGAGCCTTCTCATTAGAAAAGGACTGGAGTGCGTCTTCCAGTTCCTCAACCGTTAGAGGCCCCTCCAGCAAGTCCCTTTGCTTGGCTGTCAGTCGTGGGAGTGAGACAGAACCAAGGTAGTGGTCAATCTCCTCTTCGGTCATGTTTACGGTCGAAGCGTATGTAGTGGCATATTAATTGTATAACTCAGTCAGAATCGCATTATCATCAGTCATCAACCCTCCTCCGTCGCCCTTAAAGCGCAACTATAATTTCAGTAGCCAAAAAATGAAATTTCTCAAATAAAAAGCCCTCGTGTTACCTTTTAAAAAGAGCCCTAAACTGCGTTGATAGCATGTACGCTCGCTGAGATATCCCTAGTTGTTTGGCTCAGAAGAATAAATGAATTTTTCTTCTGGCTGACTGAAAGTGGGCGTGGCCTCTCCCTCATCTCCCTGGCTGCGTCCTTCCATTCACTGAGCAGCACCTCAGCAGATGTATCACACATAGCAGGATCAGATAGAGCCCCAACATACAGTATCACAATGTAAGATTAGATATCTCTCCCCCCCCCCCCGCAATGCGATCGCGGAGGGGAGACCCATTCTAATGAGCCGGCAGGGGCTCAGCGTCGGAATGACGCTGATCCCGGCTCGGCAATCTATTCATATGGTCTGCAGCAGACCATTATAATAGGGCACCTAGCTGATGGATCATTGCTTTATTATATACACAGTATTAAGCTCAATGGGAGATCAGTGCTGTGTATATAGAAGCCCCCAGGGGGATCAGTGCTGTGTATATAGAAGTCCCCCAGGGGGATCAGTGCTGTGTATATAGGGGATCAGTGCTGTGTATATAGGGGATCAGTGCTGTGTATAGAGAAGTCCCCCAGGGGGATCAGTGCTGTGTATATAGGGGATCAGTGCTGTGTATAAAGAAGTCCCCCAGGGGGATCAGTGCTGTGTATATAGGGGATCAGTGCTGTGTACATAGGGGATCAGTGCTGTGTATATAAAAGCCCCCAGGGGGATCAGTGCTGTGTATATAGGGGATCAGTGCTGTGTATATAGAAGCCCCCAGGGGGATCAGTGCTGTGTATATAGGGGATCAGTGCTGTGTATATAGGGGATCAGTGCTGTGTATATAAAAGCCCCCAGGGGGATCAGTGCTGTGTTTATAGGGGATCAGTGCTGTGTATATAGAAGTCCCCCAGGGGGATCAGTGCTGTGTATATAGGGGATCAGTGCTGTGTATATAGGGGATCAGTGCTGTGTATAGAGAAGTCCCCCAGGGGGATCAGTGCTGTGTATATAGGGGATCAGTGCTGTGTATAAAGAAGTCCCCCAGGGGGATCAGTGCTGTGTATATAGGGGATCAGTGCTGTGTACATAGGGGATCAGTGCTGTGTATATAAAAGCCCCCAGGGGGATCAGTGCTGTGTTTATAGGGGATCAGTGCTGTGTATATAGAAGCCCCCAGGGGGATCAGTGCTGTGTATATAGGGGATCAGTGCTGTGTATATAGGGGATCAGTGCTGTGTATATAAAAGCCCCCAGGGGGATCAGTGCTGTGTTTATAGGGGATCAGTGCTGTGTATATAGAAGTCCCCCAGGGGGATCAGTGCTGTGTATATAGGGGATCAGTGCTGTGTATATAGGGGATCAGTGCTGTGTATAGAGAAGTCCCCCAGGGGGATCAGTGCTGTGTATATAGGGGATCAGTGCTGTGTATAAAGAAGTCCCCCAGGGGGATCAGTGCTGTGTATATAGGGGATCAGTGCTGTGTACATAGGGGATCAGTGCTGTGTATATAAAAGCCCCCAGGGGGATCAGTGCTGTGTTTATAGGGGATCAGTGCTGTGTATATAGAAGCCCCCAGGGGGATCAGTGCTGTGTATATAGGGGATCAGTGCTGTGTATATAGGGGATCAGTGCTGTGTATATAAAAGCCCCCAGGGGGATCAGTGCTGTGTTTATAGGGGATCAGTGCTGTGTATATAGAAGTCCCCCAGGGGGTTCAGTGCTGTGTATATAGGAGATCAGTGCTGTGTATATAGAAGTCCCCCAGGGGGATCAGTGCTGTGTATATAGGAGATCAGTGCTGTGTATATAGAAGTCCCCCAGGGGGATCAGTGCTGTGTTTATAGGGGATCAGTGCTGTGTATATAGGAGCCCCCAGGGGGATCAGTGCTGTTTATATAGGGGATCAGTGCTGTGTATATAGGAACACCCAGGGGGATCAGTGCTGTGTATATAGGGGGATCAGTGATGTGTATATAGGAGCCCCCAGAGGGATCAGTGCTGTGTATATAGAAGGCCCCCAGGGGGATCAGTGCTGTGTATATAGGAGGCCCCCAGGGGGATCAGTGCTGTGTATATAGGAGGCCCCCAGGGGGATCAGTGCTGTGTATATAGGAGGCCCCCAGGGGGATCAGTGCTGTGTATATAGGAGGCCCCCAGGGGGATCAGTGCTGTTTATATAGGAGGCCCCCAGGGTGATCAGTGCTGTGTATATAGGAGGCCCCCAGGGGGATCAGTGCTGTGTATATAGGAGGCCCCCAGGGGGATCAGTGCTGTGTATATAGGAGGCCCCAGGGGGATCAGTGCTGTGTATATAGGAGGCCCCCAGGGGATCAGTGCTGTTTATATAGTGGATCAGTGCTGTGTATATAGGAACACCCAGGGGGATCAGTGCTGTGTATATAGGGGATCAGTGATGTGTATATAGGAGCCCCCAGAGGGATCAGTGCTGTGTATATAGAAGGCCCCCAGGGGGATCAGTGCTGTGTATATAGGAGGCCCCCAGGGGGATCAGTGCTGTGTATATAGGAGGCCCCCAGGGGGATCAGTGCTGTGTATATAGGAGGCCCCCAGGGGGATCAGTGCTGTGTATATAGGAGGCCCCCAGGGGGATCAGTGCTGTTTATATAGGAGGCCCCCAGGGTGATCAGTGCTGTGTATATAGGAGGCCCCCAGGGGGATCAGTGCTGTGTATATAGGAGGCCCCCAGGGGGGATCAGTGCTGTGTATATAGGAGGCCCCCAGGGGGGATCAGTGCTGTGTATATAGGAGGCCCCCAGGGGGATCAGTGCTGTGTATATAGGAGACCCCCAGGGGGATCAGTGCTGTGTATATAGGAGCCCCCAGGGGGATCAGTGCTGTGTATATAGGAGCCCCCAGGGGGATCAGTGCTGTGTATATAGGAGGCCCCCAGGAGGATCAGTGCTGTGTGTTTAGGACGCCCCCAGGAGGATCAGTGCTGTTTATATAGGAGCCCCCAGGGGGATCAGTGCTGTGTATATAGAACATCAATGCTTTGTATATAGGGAATCAGTGCTATGTATATAGGAGGCCCCCAGGAGGATCATTGCTGTGTATATAGGGGATCAGTGCTGTGCATATAGAAGTCCCCCAGGGGGATCAGTGCTGTGTATATAGGGAATCAGTGCTATGTATATAGGAGGCCCCCAGGGGGATCAGTGCTGTGTATATAGGGGATCAGTGCTGTGCATATAGAAGTCCCCCAGGGGGATCAGTGCTGTGTATATAGGGGATCAGTGCTGTCTATATAGAAGTCCCCCAGGGGGATCAGTGTTGTGTATATAGGGGATCAAAGCTGTGTATATAGGAGATCAGTGCTGTGTATATAGAAGTCCCCCAGGGGGATCAGTGCTGTGTATATAGGAGTCCCCAGGGGGATCAGTGCTGTGTATATAGGAGTCCCCAGGGGGATCAGTGCTGTGTATATAGGAGTCCCCAGGGGGATCAGTGCTGTGTATATAGAAGTCCCCCAGGAGGATCAGTGTTGTGTATATAGGGGATCAGAGCTGTGTATATAGAAGTCCCCCAGGGGGATCAGTGTTGTGTATATAGGAGATCAGTGCTGTGTATATAGAAGTCCCCCAGGGGGATCAGTGCTGTGTATATATGAGCCCCCAGGGGGATCAGTGCTGTGTGTATATAGGAGATCAGTGCTGTGTATATAGAAGTCCCCCAGGGGGATCAGTGCTGTGTATATAGGAGTCCCCAGGGGGATCAGTGCTGTGCATATAGGGGATCAGTGCTGTGTATATAGAAGCCCCCAGGGAGATCAGTGCTGTGTATATAGGAGTCCCCAAGGGGATCAGTGCTGTGTATAAAGGAGATCAGTGCTGTGTATATAGGAGATCAGTGCTGTGTATATAGAAGTCCCCCAGGGGGATCAGCGCTGTGTATAAAGGAGATCAGTGCTGTGTATATAGGGGATCAGTGCTGTGTATATAGGAGGCCCCAGGGGGATCAGTGCTGTGTATATAGGAGACCCTCAGGGGATCAGTGCTGTGTGTATATAGGAGATCAGTGCTGTGTGTATAGAAGTCCCCCAGAGGGATCAGTGCTGTGTATATAGGGGATCAGTGCTGTGTATATAGGAGACCCCCAGGGGGATCACTGCTGTGTATATAAAAGTCCCCCAGGGAGATCAGTGCTGTGTATATAGGAGCTCCCCAGGGGGATCAGTGCTGTGTATATAGGAGCCCCCAGGGGGATCAGTGCTGTGCATATAGGAGACCTCCAGGGGGATCAGTGCTGTGTATATAGGAGCCCCCAGGGGGATCAGTGCTGTGTATATAGGGGATCAGTGCTGTGTACATAGGGGTCCACCAAGGGGATCAGTGCTGTTTATATAGGGGATCAGTGCTGTGTATATAGGGGTCCACCAGGGGGACCAGTGCTGTGTATACAGGGGATCAGTGCTGTGTATATAGGGGTCCCCCAGGGGGATCAGTGCTGTGTATATAGAAGTCCCCCAGGGGGATCAGTGTTGTGTATATAGGGGATCAGAGCTGTGTATATAGATCAGTGCTGTGTATATAGAAGTCCCCCAGGGGGATCAGTGCTGTGTATATAGGGGATCAGTGCTGTGTATATAGGAGACCCCCAGGGGGATCACTGCTGTGTATATAAAAGTCCCCCAGGGAGATCAGTGCTGTGTATATAGGAGCTCCCCAGGGGGATCAGTGTTGTGTATATAGGAGCCCCCAGGGGGATCAGTGCTGTGCATATAGGAGACCTCCAGGGGGATCAGTGCTGTGTATATAGGAGCCCCCAGGGGGATCAGTGCTGTGTATGTAGGGGATCAGTGCTGTGTACATAGGGGTCCACCAAGGGGATCAGTGCTGTTTATATAGGGGATCAGTGCTGTGTATATAGGGGTCCACCAGGGGGACCAGTGCTGTGTATACAGGGGATCAGTGCTGTGTATATAGGGGTCCCCCAGGGGGATCAGTGCTGTGTATATAGGGGATCAGTGCTGTGTATATAGGAGCCCCCAGGGGGATCAGTGTTGTGTATATTGAAGCCCCCAGGGGGATCAGTGCTGTGTATATAGGAGCCCCCGGGGGGATCAGTGCTGTGTATATAGGAGTCCCCAGGGGGGTCAGTGTTGGGTATATAGGAGACCCCCAGGGAGATCAGTGCTGTGTATATAGGAGGCCCCCAGGGGGATCAGTGCTGTGTATATAGGAGGCCCCCAGGGGGATCAGTGCTGTGTATATAGGAGACCCCCAGGGGGATCAGTTCTGTGTATATAGGAGCCCCCAGGGGGATCAGTGCTATGTATACAGGAGCCCCCAGGGGGATCAGTTCTGTGTATATAGGAGCCCCCAGGGGGATCAGTGCTGTGTATATAGGAGCCCCCCAGGGGGCAGGGTCAGTGCTGTGTATATAGGAGACCCCCAGGGGATCAGTGCTGTGTATATAGGAGCCCCCAGGGGGATCAATGTTGTGTATATAGGAGCCCCCAGGGGGATCAGTGCTGTTTATATAGGAGCCCCCAGGCGAATCAGTGCTGTGTATATAGCGGATCAGTGCTGTGTATATAGGAGCCTCCAGGGGGATCAGTGCAGTGTATATAGGAGCCCCCCAGGGGGGTCAGTGCTGTGTATATAGGAGCCCCCAGGGGGATCAGTGCTGTGTATATAGAAGACTGCCAGGGTGATCAGTGCTGTGTATATAGGAGCCCCCAGGGGGATCAGTGCTGTGTATATAGGAGACCCCCGGGGGGATCAGTGCTGTGTATATAAGAGTCACCCAGGGTGATCAGTGCTGTGTATATAGGAGTCCTCCAGGGGGATCAGTGCTGTGTATATAAGAGCCCCCAGGGGATCAGTGCTGTGTATATAAGATTCCCCAGGGGGATCAGTGCTGTGTATATAGGAGATCAGTGCTGTGTATATAGGAGGACCCCAGGGGGGATCAATGCTGTGTATATAGGAGCCCCCAGGGGGATCAGTGCTGTTTATATAGGGGATCAATGCTGTGTATATAGGAGGCCCCAGGGGGATCAGTGCTGTGTATATAGGAGACCCCCAGGGGGATCAGTGCTGTGTATATAGGAGCCCCCAGGGGGATCAGTGCTGTGTATATTGGAGACCCCAGGGGATCAGTGCTGTGTGTATAGGGGATCAGTGCTGTGTATATATGAGCCCCCAGGGGGATCAGTGCTGTTTATATAGGAAATCAGTGCTGTGTATATAGAAGACTGCCAGGGTGATCAGTGCTGTGTATATAGGAGCCCCCAGGGGGATCAGTGCTGTGTATATAGGAGACCCCCAGGGGGATCAGTGCTGTGTATATAAGAGTCACCCAGGGGGATCAGTGCTGTGTATATAGGAGTCCTCCAGGGGGATCAGTGCTGTGTATATAAGAGCCCCCAGGGGATCAGTGCTGTGTATATAAGATTCCCCAGGGGGATCAGTGCTGTGTATATAGGAGATCAGTGCTGTGTATATAGGAGGACCCCAGGGGGGATCAATGCTGTGTATATAGGAGCCCCCAGGGGGATCAGTGCTGTTTATATAGGGGATCAATGCTGTGTATATAGGAGGCCCCAGGGGGATCAGTGCTGTGTATATAGGAGACCCCCAGGGGGATCAGTGCTGTGTATATAGGAGCCCCCAGGGGGATCAGTGCTGTGTATATAGGGGATCAGTGCTGTGTATATTGGAGACCCCAGGGGATCAGTGCTGTGTGTATAGGGGATCAGTGCTGTGTATATATGAGCCCCCAGGGGGATCAGTGCTGTTTATATAGGAAATCAGTGCTGTGTATATAGAAGACTGCCAGGGTGATCAGTGCTGTGTATATAGGAGCCCCCAGGGGGATCAGTGCTGTGTATATAGGAGACCCCCAGGGGGATCAGTGCTGTGTATATAAGAGTCACCCAGGGGGATCAGTGCTGTGTATATAGGAGTCCTCCAGGGGGATCAGTGCTGTGTATATAAGAGCCCCCAGGGGATCAGTGCTGTGTATATAAGATTCCCCAGGGGGATCAGTGCTGTGTATATAGGAGATCAGTGCTGTGTATATAGGAGGACCCCAGGGGGGATCAATGCTGTGTATATAGGAGCCCCCAGGGGGATCAGTGCTGTTTATATAGGGGATCAATGCTGTGTATATAGGAGGCCCCAGGGGGATCAGTGCTGTGTATATAGGAGACCCCCAGGGGGATCAGTGCTGTGTATATAGGAGCCCCCAGGGGGATCAGTGCTGTGTATATAGGGGATCAGTGCTGTGTATATTGGAGACCCCAGGGGATCAGTGCTGTGTGTATAGGGGATCAGTGCTGTGTATATATGAGCCCCCGCTGTGTATATAGGAGCCCCCCAGGGGGATTAGTGCTGTGTATATAGGAGCCCCCATGGGGGGTCAGTGCTGTGTATATGGGGGATCAGTGATGTGTATATAGGAGCTCCCAGGGGGAACAGTGCTGTGTATATAGGAGCCCCCCAGGGGGATTAGTGCTGTGTATATAGGAGGCCCCAGGGGGATCAGTGCTGTGTATATAAGGGATCAGTGCTGTGTATATAGGGGATCAGTGCTGTGTATATAGGGATTAGTGCTGTGTATATAGAAGCCCCCAGGGGGATCAGTGCTGTGTATATAGGAGCCCCCAGGGGGATCAGTGCTGTGTATATAAGAGCCCCCAGGGGATCAGTGCTGTGTATATAGGAGCCCCCAGGGGGATCAGTGCTGTGTATATAGGAGCCCCCAGGCGAATCAGTGCTGTGTATATAGGAGCCCCCCAGGGAGGGGGTTTAGTGCTGTGTAAATAGGAGTCCTCAGGGAATCAGTGCTGTGTATATAGGAGGCCCCCAGGGGGATCAGTGCTGTGTATATAGGAGCCCCCAGGGGGATCAGTGCTGTGTATATAGGGGATCAGTGCTGTGTATATAGGAGACCCCAGGGGATCAGTGCTGTGTACATAGGAGACCCCCAGGGGGATCAGTGCTGTGTATATAGGAGGCCCCAGGGGGATCAGTGCTGTGTATATAGGGCATCAGTGCTGTGTATATAGGAGGCCACAGGGGGATCAGTGCTGTGTATATAGGAGGCCCCCAGGGGGATCAGTGCTGTGTATATAGGAGCCCCCAGGGGGATCAGTGCTGTGTATATAGGGGATCAGTGCTGTGTATATAGGAGACCCCAGGGGATCAGTGCTGTGTACATAGGAGACCCCAAGGGGGATCAGTGCTGTGTATATAGGAGGCCCCAGGGGGATCAGTGCTGTGTATATAGGGCATCAGTGCTGTGTATATAGGAGGCCACAGGGGGATCAGTGCTGTGTATATAGGAGATCCCCAGGGGGATCAGTGCTGTGTATATAGGAGCCCCCGGGGGATCAGTGCTGTTTATATAGGAGCCCCCAGGGGGATCAGTGCTGTTTATATAGGAGCCTCCAGGGGGGTCAGTGCTGTGCATGTAGGAGTCCCCAGGGAATCAGTGCTGTGTATATAGGAGACCCCAGGGGGATCAGTGCTGTGTATATAGGAGACCCCAGGGGGATCAGTGCTGTGTATATAGGAGACCCCAGGGGGATCAGTGCTGTGTATATAGGGGATCAGTCCTGTGTATATAGGAGCACCCAGGGGGACCAGTGCTGTGTATATAGGGGATCAGTGCTGTGTATATAGTAGCTCCAGGGAGATCAGTGCTGTGTGTATATAGGAGGACCCCAGGGGGATCAGTGCTGTGTATATAGGTGACCCCCAGAGGGATCAGTGCTGTGTATATAGGAGACCTCCAGAGGGATCAGTGGTGTGTATATAGGAGCTCCAGGGAGATCAGTGCTGTGTATATAGGAGCCCCCATGGGGGTCAGTGCTGTGTATATAGGAGCCCCCAGGGGGATCAGTGCTGTGTATATAGGAGGCCCCCAGGGGGGATCAGTGCTGTGTATATAGGAGTCCCCAGGGCGATCAGTGCTGTGTATATAGGAGCCTTCATGGGGGTCAGTGCTGTGCATGTAGGAGTCCCCAGGGAATCAGTGCTGTGTATATAGGAGACCCCAGGGGGATCAGTGCTGTGTATATAGGAGACCCCAGGGGGATCAGTGCTGTGTATATAGAAGCCCCCAGGGGGCTTTATATTACTGTTGGTGAAAAAAGAATAAAGTGTTGTTATTAATAAATAACCCCTCCCCTAATAAAAGTCCATTCACTCCCCTTTTCCCATTTTATAAATAAAAGTAAATAAATAAGCAAACATGTTTGGTATCGCTGTGTGCGTAATCGCCCGAAATATTAATTAATTTAATTCATGGTCCTTCACGGTAAACAGTGTAAGCGCAAAACAATTCCAAAGTGCAAAATTGCGCATTTTTGGTTGCATCAAATCCAGAAAAATTGTAATAAAAGGGATCAAAAAGTCGCATATGCGCAATCAAGTTACCAATAGAAAGTACAGATCATGGTGCAAAAAATGACACCTGACACAGCGCCATAGGCCAAAGGATAAAAGCGTTATAAGTATGGGAATGGAGCGATTGTAAGGAACGTTTATTTTCTATAAAAAGGTTTTATTTTTTTACGGGCCATCAATTAATATAAAAGTTATACATGTTACATATCGTTTTAATCGTACCGACTTGAGGAACATAGATAACATATTTTCCATAGAACAGACGACATAAAAACAAAGCCCCCCCCCCAAAAAAAAAATTGCGTTTTTTCTTTAATTTCACTGCACATATAATTTTTTTCTGGTTTCGCAGCCTATTTTATGCAAAAATTCAGCCTCTCATTGCTAAATACATTTAGTGTCGCAAAAAATAAGGGCTCATGTGGGTCAGTAGGTGTAAAAATGCAACTGCTATGGCCTTACATACATAAGGAGGAAAAAGCGAAAATTAGCCCGGTCTTTAAGGGGTTAAGAGCGACTTATGTAATGCCCCTTTAAGAGCAACTTGGGTACCGTCCCTTTAAGAGCAGCTTGGGTACTGTCCCTTTAAGAGCGACTTGGGTACGTCATTTTTTAGAGCGACTTATGTAATGCCCCTTTAAGAGCGACTTGGGTACCATCCCTTTAAGAGCGACTTTGGTACCATCCCTTTAAGAGCGACTTGGGTACCGTCCCTTTAAGAGCGACTTGGGTACCATCCCTTTAAGAGTGGCTTGGGTACTGTCCCTTTAAGAGCGACTTATGTAATGTCCCTTTAAGAGCGGCTTGGGTACTGTCTCTTTAAGAGCGACTTGGGTGCATCCCCTCAGCTCTCCTACTTTTCTGACTGAACTTAGTGCGCAAAGCGGTTCGCGCTGTATTAATCTCAGAAGAATAGTTGGAAGAAGAAGAAACGGAAGAAGAAGAAGAAGAAGAATAGGGATTACAACATCAGGATTTTTCAAGCACTATAATAAATAAAAATAAGCACATAAATACTAATAAAATAAATAAGTAATAATAAAAAATAATAAATAAAAAAAAATAATAATAATAATTACTTTCTTATTGTCACAGTATAAATGGGGCGCCACTCCGCCATCCTTAAATACCACAAAATCCCCTCCCCTCTTATCTCCAATAGAGAAAGAAAAGAGCACTATACCATATCATTCCTAGTAACTATTTCGGCACCGGGGAGGCAGGTCCCCCATTCCCTACTTGATCATGCACATTACTATCTTAACTTTAACAAACAAAAACAAAACAAGAAACAGATCAGTACAGACTCATCCCCCATCCCCCCCTCCCCCCCCCCCCGTTCAGTGGGGAGGAGAAAAAAAAGAGAAAAAATTTTGTAACTGTCACCACAAGGTATGGACTACTGGATCACCCAATAATTTTCCCATGGCTGCACATATACCCAATCACATATACCCAATGTTGACACCCAATCACCAGTCTGGATGCAGGAAATAGCTTAGACAGAAAACCCTTTTTAACCCCAGGGAGCTGTTGTTCTTCCAATACCCCTAATATTGCACATAAAAACTTGTTACCAATATTAATTTCAAAAATATTTCTCATATTATCAAAAACTTCATCCCAAAATGTAATTAGCTCTTGACATGTCCACCGGTGATGCTCTAAACCAACATGATCACTTCCACACCCTACTACCCTATTCTTAGTCCATTTTTTAATATCCCCGCCTGAATAGTACAGTCTATGTGGGTCGGGGTGTTCCTCGGTGACTACTCTCCCTGTTGTGTGCGGAGCACTGCATACTAGATATAGTGGTTTGACTGAAAGAACTGTTGGTCTCTATTTGCATCTGTTCACACTTGTGGCTAGACATAACTGAACTGCTGTCCCTGACAGCTCTTACCAATGACCTCAATGGGTCACTATGACGTAGGACCAATCACCACTATTCTTACTGCCAGCTGGGAGGTCTGCGTAATAGACGCAACATCAGACGCCAAATATTACTCCCCCAATAGATTAGGCTGATGTAAACGTCCGTCCGTCACCAGAAGTGCTGCCAGCAGAACTGACCAATCACGCTGTGCTATCCACTCTGAGGTGTCACAGGATCACAGAGGCCTTCTGGGTCATAGCAGTCATGTGATTGGGCATGTGACATATCTGATCACATGACTTAAAAAACAGAAGGTGCAACAGCAACCCACAGGTGCAGGGACTTACCATATATACTCCCCCCAAAGTACACACGGTAAACACCTGCTCTGTAGATATTAAAAAGTGAGGATCTTAGCAAACTATTTGATCAAACAGACTGTATTATGTCACCAGGTTACAGAGTGTCCCCCCCCCATGTCACCAGGTTAGAGTGCCCCCCCCCCATGTCACCAGGTTACAGAGTGTCCCCCCCCCATGTCACCAGGTTACAGAGTGTCCCCCCCCCATATCACCAGGTTACAGAGTGTCCCCCCCCCCCCCATGTCACCAGGTTACAGAGTGTCCCCCCCACATGTCACCAGGTTACAGAGTGTCCCCCCCCCCCCCATGTCACCAGGTTACAGAGTGTCCCCCCCATGTCACTAGGTTACAGAGTGTCCCCCCCCATGTCACCAGGTTACAGAGTGTACCCCCCATGTCACCAGGTTACAGAGTGTCCCCCCCATGTCACTAGGTTACAGAGTGTCCCCCCCCATGTCACCAGGTTACAGAGTGTCCCCCCATGTCACCAGGTTACAGAGTGTCCCCCCCCCCCATGTCACCAGGTTACAGAGTGTCCCCCCCCCATGTCACCAGGTTACAGAGTGTCCCCCCCATGTCACCAGGTTACAGAGTGTCCCCCCCCCCATGTCACCAGGTTACAGAGTGTCCCCCCCATGTCACCAGGTTACAGAGTGTCCCCCCCATGTCACCAGGTTACAGAGTGTCCCCCCCCATGTCACTAGGTTACAGAGTGTCCCCCCCTATGTCACCAGGTTACAGAGTGTCCCCCCCCCCATGACACCAGGTTAGAGAGTGTCCCCCCCATGTCACCAGGTTAGAGAGTGTCCCCCCCATGTCACCAGGTTACAGAGTGTCCCCCCCATGTCATCAGGTTACAGAGTGTCCCCCCCCATGTCACCAGGTTACAGAGTGTCCCCCCCATGACACCAGGTTACAGAGTGTCCCCCCCCCCCCATGTCACCAGGTTACAGAGTGTCCCCCCCCATGTCACCAGGTTACAGAGTGTCCCCCCCATGTCACCAGGTTAGAGAGTGTCCCCCCCATGTCACCAGGTTACAGAGTGTCCCCCCCATGTCACCAGGTTACAGAGTGTCCCCCCCATGTCACCAGGTTACAGAGTGTCCCCCCCATGTCACCAGGTTACAGAGTGTCCCCCCCCCCATGTCACCAGGTTACAGAGTGTCCCCCCCCCATGTCACCAGGTTACAGAGTGTCCCCCCCCCCATGTCACCAGGTTACAGAGTGTCCCCCCCCCATGTCACCAGGTTACAGAGTGTCCCCCCCCATGTCACCAGGTTACAGAGTGTCCCCCCCCATGTCACCAGGTTACAGAGTGTCCCCCCCATGTCACCAGGTTACAGAGTGTCCCCACCCCCCTATGTCACCAGGTTACAGAGTGTCCCCCCCCCATGACACCAGGTTACAGAGTGTCCCCCCCCCCATGACACCAGGTTACAGAGTGTCCCCCCCATGTCACCAGGTTACAGAGTGTCCCCCCCCCATGTCACCAGGTTACAGAGTGTCCCCCCCCATGTCACCAGGTTACAGAGTGTCCCCACCCCCCCATGTCACCAGGTTAGAGAGTGTCCCCCCCATGTCACCAGGTTACAGAGTGTCCCCCCCCATGTCACCAGGTTACAGAGTGTCCCCCCCCATGTCACCAGGTTACAGAGTGTCCCCCCCCATGTCACCAGGTTACAGAGTGTCCCCCCCATGTCACCAGGTTACAGAGTGTCCCCCCCCCATGTCACCAGGTTACAGAGTGTCCCCCCCCCCATGTCACCAGGTTACAGAGTGTCCCCCCCCCATGTCACCAGGTTACAGAGTGTCCCCACCCCCCCATGTCACCAGGTTAGAGAGTGTCCCCCCCCATGTCACCAGGTTACAGAGTGTCCCCCCCATGTCACCAGGTTACAGAGTGTCCCCCCCATGTCACCAGGTTACAGAGTGTCCCCCCCATGTCACCAGGTTACAGAGTGTCCCCCCCCATGTCACCAGGTTACAGAGTGTCCCCCCCCCATGTCACCAGGTTACAGAGTGTCCCCCCCCCCCCATGTCACCGGGTTACAGAGTGTCCCCCCCATGTCACCAGGTTACAGAGTGTCCCCCCCATGTCACAGGTTACAGAGTGTCCCCCCCTATGTCACCAGGTTACAGAGTGTCCCCCCCCCATGACACCAGGTTACAGAGTGTCCCCCCCCATGTCACCAGGTTACAGAGTGTCCCCCCCCATGACACCAGGTTACAGAGTGTCCCCCCCCATGTCACCAGGTTACAGAGTGTCCCCCCCATGTCACCAGGTTACAGAGTGTCCCCCCCCCCCCATGTCACCAGGTTACAGTGTGTCCCCCCCATGTCACCAGGTTACAGAGTGTCCCCACCCTCCCATGTCACCAGGTTACAGAGTGTCCCCACCCTCCCATGTCACCAGGTTAGAGAGTGTCCCCCCCCCATGTCACCAGGTTACAGAGTGTCCCCCCCATGTCACCAGGTACAGAGTGTCCCCCCATGTCACCAGGTTACAGAGTGTCCCCCCCATGTCACCAGGTTACAGAGTGTCCCCCCCATGTCACCAGGTTACAGAGTGTCCCCCCCATGTCACCAGGTTACAGAGTGTCCCCCCCATGTCACCAGGTTACAGAGTGTCCCCCCCATGTCACCAGGTTACAGAGTGTCCCCCCCATGTCACCAGGTTACAGAGTGTATTCCCCATGTCACCAGGTTACAGAGTGTCCCCCCCATGTCACCAGGTTACAGAGTGTCCCCCCCCTATGTCACCAGGTTACAGAGTGTCCCCCCCCCATGTCACCAGGTTACAGAGTGTCCCCCCATGACACCAGGTTACAGAGTGTCCCCCCCCCATGTCACAAGGTTACAGAGTGTCCCCCCCCCATGTCACCAGGTTACAGAGTGCCCCCCCATGTCACCAGGTTACAGAGTGTCCCCCCCCCATGTCACCAGGTTACAGAGTGTCCCCCCCCCATGTCACCAGGTTACAGAGTGTGTCCCCCCCCATGTCACCAGGTTACAGAGTGTCCCCCCCATGTCACCAGGTTACAGAGTGTCCCCCCCATGTCACCAGGTTACAGAGTGTCCCCCCCCCATGTCACCAGGTTACAGAGTGTCCCCCCCCATGTCACCAGGTTACAGAGTGTCCCCCCCATGTCACCAGGTTACAGAGTGTCCCCCCCATGTCACCAGGTTACAGAGTGTCCCCCCCCCCATGTCACCAGGTTACAGAGTGTCCCCCCATGTCACCAGGTTACAGAGTGTCCCCCCCATGTCACCAGGTTACAGAGTGTCCCCCCCCATGTCACTAGGTTACAGAGTGTCCCCCCCATGTCACCAGGTTACAGAGTGTCCCCCCCATGTCACCAGGTTACAGAGTGTCCCCCCCATGTCACCAGGTTACAGAGTGTCCCCCCCCATGTCACCAGGTTACAGAGTGTCCCCCCCATGTCACCAGGTTACAGAGTGTCCCCCCCATGTCACCAGGTTACAGAGTGTCCCCCCCATGTCACCAGGTTACAGAGTGTCCCCCCCATGTCACCAGGTTACAGAGTGTCCCCCCCATGTCACCAGGTTACAGAGTGTCCCCCCCCCATGTCACCAGGTTACAGAGTGTCCCCCCCCCCCATGTCACCAGGTTACAGAGTGTCCCCCCCCCCATGTCACCAGGTTACAGAGTGTCCCCCCCCCCCCATGACACCAGGTTACAGAGTGTCCCCCCCCCATGTCGCCAGGTTACAGAGTGTCCCCCCCCCCATGTCACCAGGTTACAGAGTGTCCCCCCCATGTCACCAGGTTACAGAGTTTCCCCCCCCATGTCACCAGGTTACAGAGTGTCGTCCCCCCCATGTCACCAGGTTACAGAGTGTCCCCCCCCCATGTCACCAGGTTACAGAGTGTTCCCCCCCATGTCACCAGGTTACAGAGTGTCCCCCCCATGTCACCAGGTTACAGAGTGTCCCCCCCCATGTCACCAGGTTACAGAGTGTCCCCCCCCATGTCACCAGGTTACAGAGTGTCCCCCCCCATGTCACCAGGTTACAGAGTGTCCCCCCCATGTCACCAGGTTACAGAGTGTCCCCCCCATGTCACCAGGTTACAGAGTGTCCCCCCCCATGTCACCAGGTTACAGAGTGTCCCCCCCATGTCACCAGGTTACAGAGTGTCCCCCCCATGTCACCAGGTTACAGAGTGTCCCCCCCATGTCACCAGGTTACAGAGTGTCCCCCCCATGTCACCAGGTTACAGAGTGTCCCCCCCCCATGTCACCAGGTTACAGAGTGCCCCCCCCCCCCCCATGTCACCAGGTTACAGAGTGTCCCATGTCACCAGGTTACAGAGTGTCCCCCCATGTCACCAGGTTACAGAGCGTCCCCCCCCCATGTCACCAGGTTACAGAGTGTCCCCCCCCCATGTCACCAGGTTACAGAGTGTCCCCCCCATGTCACCAGGTTACAGAGTGTCCCCCCCATGACACCAGGTTAGAGAGTGTCCCCCCCATGTCACCAGGTTAGAGAGTGTCCCCCCCCATGACACCAGGTTAGAGAGTGTCCCCCCCATGTCACCAGGTTAGAGAGTGTCCCCCCCCATGTCACCAGGTTACAGAGTGTCCCCCCCATGTCACCAGGTTACAGAGTGTCCCCCCCCATGTCACCAGGTTACAGAGTGTCCCCCCCCATGTCACCAGGTTACAGAGTGTCCCCCCCCCCATGTCACCAGGTTACAGAGTGTCCCCCCCCCCCATGTCACCAGGTTACAGAGTGTCCCCCCCATGTCACCAGGTTACAGAGTGTCCCCCCCATGTCACCAGGTTACAGAGTGCCCCCCCCCCATGTCACCAGGTTACAGAGTGTCCCCCCCCCATGTCACCAGGTTACAGAGTGTCCCCCCCATGTCACCAGGTTACAGAGTGTCCCCCCCCCATGTCGCCAGGTTACAGAGTGTCCCCCCCCCCATGACACCAGGTTACAGAGTGTCCCCCCATGTCACCAGGTTACAGAGTGTCCCCCCCATGTCACCAGGTTACAGAGTGTCCCCCCCCATGTCACCAGGTTACAGAGTGTCCCCCCCATGTCACCAGGTTACAGAGTGTCCCCCCCCCCATGTCACCAGGTTACAGAGTGTCCCCCCCCCATGTCACCAGGTTACAGAGTGTCCCCCCCCCCATGTCACCAGGTTACAGAGTGTCCCCCCCCCATGTCACCAGGTTACAGAGTGTGTCCCCCCCATGTCACCAGGTTACAGAGTGTGTCCCCCCCATGTCACCAGGTTACAGAGTGTCCCCCCCCCATGTCACCAGGTTACAGAGTGTCCCCCCCCCCTATGTCACCAGGTTACAGAGTGTCCCCCCCATGTCACCAGGTTACAGAGTGTCCCCCCCCATGTCACCAGGTTACAGAGTGTCCCCCCCATGTCACCAGGTTACAGAGTGTCCCCCCATGTCACCAGGTTACAGAGTGTCCCCCCCCATGTCACCAGGTTACAGAGTGTCCCCCCCCCCCATGTCACCAGGTTACAGAGTGTCCCCCCATGTCACCAGGTTACAGAGTGTCCCCCCCCCCCCGTGTCACCAGGTTACAGAGTGTCCCCCCCATGTCACCAGGTTACAGAGTGTCCCCCCCCCATGTCACCAGGTTACAGAGTGTCCCCCCCCCCGTGTCACCAGGTTACAGAGTGTCCCCCCATGTCACCAGGTTACAGAGTGTCCCCCCCATGTCACCAGGTTACAGAGTGTCCCCCCATGTCACCAGGTTACAGAGTGTCCGCCCATGTCACCAGGTTACAGAGTGTCCCCCCCCCCCGTGTCACCAGGTTACAGAGTGTCCCCCCATGTCACCAGGTTACAGAGTGTCCCCCCATGTCACCAGGTTACAGAGTGTCCCCCCCCCATGTCACCAGGTTACAGAGTGTAGGTCATAGGAAAAACAGGAAATCATGTCTACACATCACCGAGAGCGGGAAACCACGCTCACTACTGATGGCCTCTCCTCCATTTTGATAGTGAATGCTCTTGAATCCTAGAATATGATCTTTTAATATTTATTTTAAGGAGAAGTCTGGCCAGGCAAGCAAATGCCGGGGAGGGGGGATAAAAGAAATGACCTAGTCTTTCTTACCTCCCCAACTCCAGTGCTGGTGGCCACATACCTCTGATCCAGTCCTCGGGTCTCCAACTTTTTTCTGGTCTGAGCGGTGACCTGGGTCGTGGCGTGTGAGGTCCACTCAGCCAGTCAGCTGCCATAGTGGGGTCCTGTCTGGACAGCTAACTGGCTGAGCGGACCTCACATGTCACGACCTGCTTGACACTCAGACCAGGAAGCAGACGGCAACCACAGTGGCAGTATGGGGCCACCAGTGCTGGAGCGTGGAGGTAAGAGCATGCTATTTCCTTTATCCTCCCCAGCATTTGCTAAAAAATGGGTCTGGCTGGACTTCTCCCTAAATTTCATTTGGTTTCTTTAGAACTCATGGTGTCCCACTGCTAGTGTTTCTTTTATGCACCTGTCCCAAAGTTCTCAGGTTAAACGGTGGATGAGGTATGAGGTATTTTAAAGGAGAATTTTTTATTAAAGTATTGTATTGTCCCCCAAAAGTTATACAAATCCCCAATATACACTTATTACGGGAAATGCTTATAAAGCGCTTTTTTCCCTGCACTTACTACTGCATCAAGGCTTCACTTCCGTGATAACATGGTGATGTCACTTCCTGGATACCATGGTGATGTCACTTCCTGGATAACACTGCAATGTCACTTCCTGGATAACATGGTGACGTCACTTCCTGGATAACATGGTGACGTCACTTCCTGGATAACATGGTGATGTCACGACCCAACTCCCAGAGCTGTGCGGGCTGTGGTTGCTGGAGAGGATGATGGCAGGGGGACACTGAGGGACACAGGGCACTGGAGGACACTGAGCATCCCTCTGCCATCATCCTCTCCAGCAGCCACCGTCCACACAGCTCTGGGAGTCAGGTCGTGACATCACCATTTTATCCAGGAAGTGACATCACCATGTTATCCAGGAAGTGACATCACCATGTTATCCAGGAAGTGACATCACCATGTTATCCAGGAAGTGAAGCCCTGATGCAGTAGTAAGTGCAGGGAAAAAAGCGCTTTATAAGCATTTCCCATAATAAGTGTATAGTGGTGATTTGTATAACTTTTGGGGGACAATGCAATACTTTAATAAAAATTTTCGCCTGACTTCTCCTTTAAGTTTCCTCACTAGGTGTCAGTATTTATATATGTATTACTACTATTGCACAGATGAAGTTAGGTAATGGGTTAACTTTTTATGTCATGTGTTTTATGCTGACCTATTATAGGTGCTCTCTCTTCTCTATCTTATCCTTTTCTGCCTCTCTCTGCACACACTCAGCCCCACCACTCACAGAAGCGTACACAATGGCCCCTGTAGGAGGAGTTATTCTGGCGGACTAAGTGGAGTTTAGTCTAGTCAGATTTCTCAGTGAGAGAGGACACAAACAAGACTGTTCCTGTTGTAGTTAAGCCAGGACCCCTGACAAGTACCAAACGCAGATGCTGATAAGGACAAGCATTTCTTTTGAAGCAACCACTACTTACACTATGCAGTGCTAAGCAACAAGGGAGAGCAGCCGCCAAGGAACACCCTAGCCCGCCAGGAGCGTGTCACAAAAGTGCAGCACAGACTCCTGAAGCAATAGGAGCTAATCCCAGTAGGACAAAGCTACCGTTATATAAAGGTCTATGCATCCTACTGTGCAGTGCAGGTAACTGGGAAACCTCGGACACCTAGCTACACCCAGATAACCGATGACTGGGGTTCATGATACCCATCTGGGATGGGTTCGACGATATCTGGGGGCAGAAAGCGGTCAGACATTGTCTAAACAGGAGTGCGAGTATCACTTAACTACAGATCTCTACTAAATTTGCGACAGAGTACAAGGCTACATTGGGCATACGGCTCCTCTGGTAACCTCCTTTCCTCCTCTCTCTACCTTCTACAAAGCACTACTACTACTTCTACTCTTTCAAAGCACCTACCTCAAGCACCAAGTCTATGTCAAGATTGTTTTTATCTCCAACACATGTACTGTTCTATCCTCAAAGCTCTTCAGTAAAGTTGATATATTTTTATATCTAAAATGCTCAGGACTCTTTCTACCTCCGCTTGCACCTGCACCTATACACACACACCACTGCACACCTTGGGTTATTTTCCCCCTTCTGTGGGTGGCGGTACCGACATCCTGGATGGGTCAGTTGCCACTCCAGGTTGCCGTGACAAGAGCCCAAGGGACCCACAACAACCCAGAAAGTTACCAACCATTTTGGGGAACATACTACCTGCCATACACAGACAGGTACCAACACCACACCTGTGTGCAGGACTAGCACTGGCGTCACAACAAATAACATACCATGCCAAGAAGTAGCTAACAACATCTAGCTGTAGACCACCACAGAGGTTTGTTTTTTCTTTTTATTCCTTTTGTTTACCAAAAAAGTAATAAAAAAAATACTGGGATAAAATTGTACAGCATATCAAAGTTACAAGCAAGAATACAGAAATATATCCCTAATCATGGTGACGTTAGTAACTGGATGGTACAGAGTATATAGGAATTACGAGGGCACAATAATACGTGATCCAAGATCAGTCCCCAACACTCCCCCCACCACCACCATGGAAGCAGAGCGATAGACCAGATAGGCTCATCTGTCAGGAATGCTCAGACACCCTTAAAATCCTTTCATATATGTATAACTATGTGAAGTCACCATCATGGTAGTGATGTCATCATGGGGATCCTGGAGACCACAGATGGACCAAGTTTATTAGGTGACCTGTGAATTGTAGTACATATTTTATCTGGTGCCCAGGGAGTTTGGAAGTAACCCCCCCAAACATACAACTATCCCCCCCTTCCCTACCGAGGCAGGTTCACACAGGTCGGGTCTCCACTGTGGCAGCCTTCAGGAAGCACATGATGTTCTAGACTCTCGATAAGGCTGCACACCGCACTCTTCACTCTCCATAGAGAACCAAGCAGATCCGGAAAGGAATAAAGGGGATTGGTGCCATTAACCCTTCCTTTTACCAGTCACGGGGGTCTCGCACCCAATCCTTGGTGATTATAACTTCTCACCTGTTATTAGGAGATCTCAGAAATTGTTAAACTGGCCAGACTCTTTACACATCCCTATAGAAATTACATCTTAGCTTCCTGTTACTTGGTCGGGCGCGCACTCTGCAGACGTAGCTTCCTTTTTGGCCATAGAAATATTGCGCAAATATAGCAAAACGCCCTCTATGGACTGTTTTCTTCCAGGTTGGAGGAGTCTCTGATATGAGTGAAGCATCAGCGCCCTCTGTACTTATCACCATGGTAGAGGTTATTTGATAGATATTCCCAGTAATATCAGACTGTACGACGCACAGTGCACATCGGCATGGTGCTCCTCCTCATCCTGAGATCTTATAATGAGTTCATCATGGCGGCCTGGGGGATCTGACCTCCTCCAGGTCACATTCTATGAGGATGGCAGGAAGCCCCTCTGGATCCGCAGTCCGTTCCACCACGTGGATTCTGCGGTAACTTTCTAATGAGCTTTAGGTTTCTTTCTCTTCCCTCTTCTTGGGATCTTGACGCTGAAGTCAACCGCAATACAATTAGAAACAGTTCTCTCTGAAATAACTCGGCAATTTATAGGATTTAATTGTATCTATCAATGTCCATAAATAGCGACACCAAACCCATTCCGAAGCGCTCTCCGAGAAATCATATCAACTGGTAAAGCTCCAACATCAGCGCCAAAACTCGCACATAAAGCCGCGCCACCCCCCATCTGCAGCTGGATATAGACGGTTGGCTATAAATAACGAGAACTTTTATAGAACAGAAACAAATAATCCAATCTCTTCAAATATATCAGGAAACTCCCAATACACTTCTATCTGGAGACCAGAGTGACGGAACCCGCGGCCAGCTGACCCTTCTGGGCTGACGACCACCCATAGCTGGTCATGGTGGGGTGACCGCGGCCACTGAGCTGCCGACCACAGTCCTATTACCAGTCACAAATCACAGATGCCAAGAACATTATACAGCGACTCTTAAAGTTTGTGAACCAAAATGTTCTTTATTTCTGCACATTTGACCTAAAAAGTCCTAAAAGAAGATAAAGAGAAGAAAATCATCAAATAGTGAACTATATTAGACTTTTTAATTTATCCATTAAGAAAAATGAGATTGTATACCTGTGATTGTTAAAAAGACTTTAAAAAAAACATTAACTGTGATTGGCTGGCTAAACCATGTGACCTCCTGAATAAAAGAATAGTGATTTCAGATTCGTGTCACTTGCTGGTTGGAACTAGAGAGGGACAGACTGTATACCAGGGAGAGGAAGGTTTTAGGTAAAGTTAGGTAGGAAGGGACCCTCAAAAGCCCTTGTTAGGGCTGAAACTATATAAAAACAGACATTTACAATCTGTTGTGACACAGGCAGTGTATACACACACTGTAGAAGCTGTTGTGGGACAGGCAGTGTATACACTGTATAAGCTGTTGTGACACAGGCAGTGTGTATACACTGTATAAGCTGTTGTGAGACAGGCAGTGTATATACACACTGTATAAGCTGTTGTGGGACAGGCAGTGTATACACTGTAGAAGCTGTTGTGACACAGGCAGTGTATACACACACTGTATAAGCTGTTGTGAGACAGGCAGTGTATATACACACTGTATAAGCTGTTGTGGGACAGGCAGTGTATACACTGTAGAAGCTGTTGTGACACAGGCAGTGTATACACTGTATAAGCTGTTGTGGGACAGGCAGTGTATACACACACTGTAGAAGCTGTTGTGAGACAGGCAGTGTATATACACACTGTATAAGCTGTTGTGGGACAGGCAGTGTTTATAAACAATGGGGGAGATTTATCAAAGGGTGTAAAATATAGACTGGTGCAAACTGGCCACAGCAACCGATCACAGCTCAGCTTTAGGCTCTGGTAAAAGGAAAGAGGAGCTGTGATTGGTTGCTGTGGCCAGTTTGCACCAGTCTAAATTTTACACCCTTTGATAAATCTCCCCCAATGTGTATACCCACTGATAGTGTATACGGCTGTATGCTGTAATTGTGGGATAATACCTTTTATCTTGCTACCACAAATTTGCGCAGTCTGTGTCCAGTATTTCTATTGTTGTAAAAACAATTCTATATCCAGTATAAGTCTGTATACATTGTTTGGGATAATATAGCTGTTTGTAACGCCTGGAGTAGTGGATCCACTGGACCGACACCAGCGATGGCACTAACATCACCAGGGGGCGGAGTCTAAGGGGCCGCTGGTTTTCACCAGAGCCCGCCGCAAGGCGGGATGGACTTGCTGCGGCAGGCGACCCCCAGGTCGCTACCCCTGGCTTGGTTGCTGGTGTCGGCAGGCGAGGCGTGGCAGGAGATGGCACAGGCAATGGTCTGCAGGTGAGAGCGCACGTGACAGGCTGAACACGGGAACAGGTGGAGTGACAGGGGAACAGGAACCAGGAACAGGGACTTGGGACCAGGTAACGGATAGGACTCAGGAACAGGGACTAGGACCAGGTAGCGGAATAGGACACAGGAACAACAGGGGGCTGGGCCAACGCTATGGGAAGCATGTAGAGGCTCCAACACTAAGGACAGGGCATGCTGGGATTTATAGGGGAGTGATTGGTGCCACTAACCAATTAGGAGCGCACTGCCCCTTTAAATCTGAGACAGCGGGCGCGCGCGCGCCCGAGGAGGCGGGGACGCGCGCGCCGGCCGGCACAGACCGCGACATGCACGGAGGAGAGGTGAGGCGCCCCAGGGGCCGAAGCAGCAGCAGCGCCGGGTCCCTACACAAGGACCCCGGCGGCTGCACGGGACAGGAGGCGGTCGCGGCGGCAACCCGGGACGCGGGAAGCCGCCGCGGCCGTGACAGTACCCCCCCCCCCTTTGGCCTCCCCCTCTTTCTTGCCTGCAAATGGCACAGGAAGCCACAAAGTCTTTGACATCTTGGGATAGACTGGGCCACCAGTAGTGGCGAGAGATCCGTTGGCCGGTCTTACGGACTCCAGGGTGCCCGGCCTCCAACGAGGAATGTCCCCACTTCAAAATACCTCTTCGAAGCGCAGGGTGAACATGAGTCTTTCCGGGGGGTACTCTCCGAAGAGTGGAGGTGACGACTGGTACTAGGCGATCAGGCGGTATAACGTGGCAAGGGAATGTTGGTCTGTGGACGAGGTCCTTCTGTAAGTTCTCCCGGTGGTGAGAGGACATGACCTCAGTCTTGGGTACGGAGAGAGGGTACACCTCGGCAGAGAAGGCATCCGCCGAGTCTTGGTCTTCTGCCGGTAGGCCGAATAGAGGCTTGGCAGGGACAGAAAGCGACATAGTACACTTGGTCTGAGGTGACTTGAGACACTGGTTGGAACAGTCCTGACCCCAACTGAGAATCTTCCCGGTTCTCCAGTCCAGCTGAGGGGCATGTTCTTGCAGCCACGGGAGTCCCAGGAGGACCACGGGGGAAGAATGGGGCAGGACGTAGAAGGATATCTCTTCTTGATGTAAAGGACCCACCTGGAGGACTAAAGGTGCGGTCTGGTAGTACACACGGTCGGTAAGAATTTCGCCCGTGACCGAGGAGATAGTCAGGGGCCTGGCTAGTCGGGTCACGGGTAGCCGCCATCTTTGGACCAATGTTGCCGCAATAAAACTGCCTGCTGACCCAGAATCGAGAAAGGCAGTAGTCTGATGATTTTGTCCTGAGGGAGTCCGGATGGAAACTGGCATAGACAGACTTGGAAAGGTGGCATTCACACCTAGGGACACCTGTCCCACCGGACCTAGGTGCGAGCATTTTCCGGATGTTTGGGGACGTAGGGGACATCCCAGCCGGAAGTGATCGGAACCACCGCAGTAGAGACAGAGATTCCGCTCCAGGCGCCGGATTCTTTCATCAGGCGTCAGGTGAGCCCGTTCCACCTGCATAGGAATCTCAGGAGAGGGCTGGGACATCGAAAGGTCAGGATTCTGGAAAACCGGCGCCAGCTGGGGATGGCGACGGGAACGGCTTAGTAAATGTTCATGCCGAACCTCCTCCTCCCTCTCCGAAAAACGAGTATCAACTCGGGTGGCCAGTAGAATGAGTTCATTCAGGGAGGTAGGTAGGTCTCGTGCGGAAAGTACGTCTCTCACCCGACTAGACAGACCCTTCTTGAAGGTGGCCAATAGGGCGGCCTCGTTCCAGTCCAATTCAGCTGCCAGGGTGCGGAACTGGATGGCGTAGTCACCAACAGAGGAGCTGCCTTGAGAGAGGTTGAGGAGAGCAGTCTCAGCTGAAGTAGCACGGGCAGGTTCCTCAAAGACGGAGCGAAACTCGAATAGGAAGGCCCGGAGATTGGCAGCAACAGGATCATCACGGTCCCACAGTGGCGTGGCCCAGGCCAGGGCTCTACCTTCCAATAGGCTGATGATGAAAGCCACTTTAGAGCGCTCGGTGGAAAACTGACTACACAAAAGTTCAATGTGCATGGAGTCAAGAATCCTCTGCACAACTTAGAGTCCCCAGAGTACTTGCTTGGGAGGGCCAGTCGGAGTGAAGAAGAAGCGTCAGGAGGTGGTGTGCGCTGGGCAGTAGTCTGCTGCTGTAAGGCGGCAGTGAGTTGCTGGATCTGCTGCGACTGTTTCTGGATTTGTTGCGCCTGCTGAGCGACCACTCTGGCGACGTCACGGAGATCAGGCACCTCGCCGGGATCCATGGTTGGAGCTTACTGTAACGCCTGGAGTAGTGGATCCACTGGACCGACACCAGCGATGGCACTAACCTCACCAGGGGGCGGAGTCTAAGGGGCCGCTGGTTTTCACCAGAGCCCGCCGCAAGGCGGGATGGACTTGCTGCGGCAGGCGACCCCCAGGTCGCTACCCCTGGCTTGGTTGCTGGTGTCGGCAGGCGAGGCGTGGCAGGAGATGGCACAGGCAATGGTCTGCAGGTGAGAGCGCACGTGACAGGCTGAACACGGGAACAGGTGGAGTGACAGGGGAACAGGAACCAGGAACAGGGACTTGGGACCAGGTAACGGATAGGACTCAGGAACAGGGACTAGGACCAGGTAGCGGAATAGGACACAGGAACAACAGGGGGCTGGGCCAACGCTATGGGAAGCATGTAGAGGCTCCAACACTAAGGACAGGGCATGCTGGGATTTATAGGGGAGTGATTGGTGCCACTAACCAATTAGGAGCGCACTGCCCCTTTAAATCTGAGACAGCCGGCGCGCGCGCGCCCTAGGAGGCGGGGACGCGCGCGCCGGCCGGCACAGACCGCGACATGCACGGAGGAGAGGTGAGGCGCCCCAGGGGCCGAAGCAGCAGCAGCGCCGGGTCCCTACACAAGGACCCCGGCGGCTGCACGGGACAGGAGGCGGTCGCGGCGGCAACCCGGGACGCGGGAAGCCGCCGCGGCCGTGACACTGTTATCTCGACTCTAGAGATTTGCGCAGCCTGCGTCCAGTGAAGGCGCTAACCAGCCCTTTATTTCTATAGTTGTAAAAACAATGCTTTATCCGGTATACGGCTGTATACAGTGTGTGGGATAAATTAAAAACAGGTACAGCTAAATTGTATACTATTGAAAAAAGTTGAACAGCTGCTACAATGCATAGGGAAAAGCCGAGATGACAGGGACGCGGAAATGCTGCTGGGGTTTCAAGCCTCGGTGAGGTGACTGGGGATACAGCGTATGCTTCAGAGAGACGTCCAGTATCGCACGCATCCACCAGTCATTTATCCACTCATTCCAGTCTCGAGGCTAGCCAAGAGTCTGACACTCATGTCTCCAAACCTGTACAGTTAGTCCATCATAGTCATCCCACCCTTGCCCACTCCGAGGAGCTCTTTTTGGGTCCTTTTCCCCAATTGGACCATGTTGAAATACTTGATGAATCCCAGGATCTACCTGAGGATTTTATCTGTAGCGATGCACAAAATTTGCACCAGCAACCTCAAGTCGTGAGGACTGACGATAAGGAGACCCAAATGCCATTAAGCCAAACAGTTGACATGCCCAGTGTGCAGGAGGAGCAGCAGATAGAGGAGGAGGGGCTGGAGGATGAAGCAAACGACCCGACCTGGCAAGGGATGATGTCCAGTGGGGAAAATAGTGGAGGTGTGGAGGCCCGCACCGCACCAAAAAAGGCGCAAAGAGGCAGAGAGATGTCCAGAGGTAGAGGACAGAAGAGTCAGCAGAGGCAGGCCAGAGTCACCAGGGCCGAAGCTTTCCCCCGAAGCAGCCAGTCACGTCAAGCTCCCCCCTTGAGGTCACAAAGTTCTTTGGTGTGGAGGTTATTTAATGTTTGCGCGGATGACAAGCTGAGCGCGGTGTGCACGCTATGTCACTCCAAACTGAGTAGAGGCTCGGAGAAGAGCTACTTGACCACCTCGGCCATGCACGTCACCTGGAAGCAAAGCACTGGGCTCAGTGGGAAAGAGAAAACGCAGGAGAACCTGCACCCGACGTTGCCACTGCTGACTCTTGCCCTGTTTTCTCTGGTAGAGCTACAGTCCAGACCACCACCAGCCAGGACACTTCACCATCTGCCTGTGCTTCGGCCACTTTGGTGCCTTCTTCTCCTTCCCCTTCGCCTGCGTCTGCTTCTTCGCCTGCACCGTCATGCGCCTCTTCAGTGCAATTTTCTATCAGCCAAGCATTTGATCGCAGACGTAAGTACGCCTCTACTGACCCCTCTGCCCAAGCCTTAAACTGCCACATCTCCAAATTGCTGGCCATGGAGATGTTGCCGTTTAGGCTTGTGGAGACGCAAGTCTTCCGTCACCTCATGGCAGCTGCCGCACCTCGGTATCCCATCCCTAGCTGCCACTACTTTTACAGGTGTGCCGTCCCCGCCTTGCACCACCACGTGTCCCTTGACATTGGGCGGGCCCTAAGTTATGCGGTTAGCGCAACGGTCCACTTGACCACCGATGCTATATCTCACTGACTGCACACTGGGTGATTGTTGTGGAGGTGGGTACCGGGTCTGAAACAGGGACAGCCTCCCTCTTCCCCCCGCCTTAGATTGCCAGCACACGCTCTGACAACCCCTCCCTCTCCTCCTGTTTCTCCTCCGTAAAATCGTCCTCAGCGGTGAGCTGGAAACGCTGCAGCACTGGTGTGGGGAGACATCAGCAGGCCGTGCTCAAGCTTATCAGCCTGGGTGATAAGAAGCACAGTGTCCCAGAGGTCAAGGATGCCATCTTACAGCAGGCAGAAATTTGTCTGTCGCCGCTGCAGCTGGGAACAGGCATGGTCGTGTGTGATAATGGCCGTAACTTGGTGGCAGCTCTGGAGCTTGGAGAACTCCAGCGAGGATGGGGTGAAGAGGAGAAAGAGGAGGAAGAGGAGGAGGAAATGTTGAGCGATACTTCTGGTGGGGGCAGTGATGTGATGCCAATTCACAGCCTGGCACACATGGGTGAATTTATGTTGGGCTGCTTTGAGAGGGACAAATGTGTTGTCCACATAATGGGGAGCAAAAAATACTGGGTTTTCACAATGCTGGACCCCTGGTACAAAGATAATGTCTCCTCGTTCATTCCAGTAGAGGAGAGGACCACCAGACTACTGGAGTACCAGAGGGAGCTGCTCCAAAATTTGATGGAGATATTCCCACCTTCCATTGCTGGCGGCAGAGAAGAGAGTTCCTCCCAAAGCCAGACAACATCCATCAGGTCCACGGCCGCCTGAGAACACTCTCCAAAGTATGGGACATGTTCATGGCACCCCCTCGGGGATCGGTGGATGTTGCGGGAGTACTTGGCTGCCCACAACCCTGTCCTCCCCGATCCCTCAAAGCCCTACACATATTGGGTCTCAAAGTTGGACACATGGCTGGAACTCTCACTATACGCCTTGGAGGTGCTGGCCTGCCCTGCCGCCAGCGTTCTGTCCGAAAGAGTCTTTAGCACAGCTGGAAGCATCATCACAGATAAGCGCAGCCACCTATCAACTGACAGTGCTGACCGGCTGACGCTCATCAAAATGAATGCCCAGTGGATAGACCCAAACTTTGCTTCTCCACCAGTTGAAAGCCTCGAGAAGTGAAGTCGCATGTTTAAGCTCTAGGTCATTGCCTCCTCCTCCTCCACTGCCATAGAAATGGGCCATTTAAAAAAAAAAAATTAACAAGGCTCACCTGAAAGGCCATGTTCACATTTTTTTAAGGGCTCACCTCGTGGGTCTAATTTCATACGCCTCTATACAATTTTTTTGAAGGCTCACTTCATAGGCCTCTATACAATTTTTTTGAGGGCTTACATCATAGGCCTCCATACAATTTTTTTGAGGACTCACCTCATGGGCCAAAGTTCATAGGCCTCTATACAATTTTTAGAGGGATCGCCTCATGGGCCTCAAGCTAATTTTTCAGGGGCTAACCTCATGGGCCTCAAGCTAATTTTTCGAGGGCTCACCTTGTGAGGTGATACTATTTGTCATTTTAGAGGACAGATACGTGTCACTGAGGTGCCTGACCTTGGTGAAGTGAACTGGTAGCTTTAGACAGTAACTGTACTGTAGGTTATTGTCACTTTTATTAAATTCATCAGATGTTTCCACAGCTGATCCGGGTCCGGCTTTACTGGAGCACTCAAAGTCACGGGTGGGACGACTGCTCCCATGTATTTCTGGCTTTTTCATTGCCTCAAAAAATAAAAGGACTGCTGTTTGGCTAAACCGCATGGGGATAGAGACTATTGCCGTGTACAGTAATCGCCACACCTACTTTGCTTTTTGTGATTTAAATGGCTGCATGATAAATTTTCTTTTGCTAAATATTTGGCTTTCTGCCCTCGCTAATGTAGAGGAAATAAGGTGTCCGAGTATTTTTTCCATTATACAAAGCGGTTATATTTAGAGATGAGCGAACCTGGAGCAGCTGGAGTCCATCCGAACCCGAACGTTCGGCATTTGATTAGCGGCGGCTGCTGAAGTTGGATAAACCCCTAAGGCGATGTGGAAATCATGGATATAGTCATTGGCTGTATCCATGTTTTCCAGACAACCTTAGAGCTTTATCCAACTTCAGCAGCCACAGCTAATCAAATACCGAACAATCGGGTTCGGATCGACTCGAACCCGAACCAGGTTCGCTCATCTCTAGTTATATTGTGTTTGGAGTCTATAGTTGATAGTATGTGATAGTGGCGTAATACTGAAAGTGGATTTATATATGCAATATATACATGTGTGCAATTCACATCACTGGCTGGGCAATAAATAACTCTGCAAACAATTGTTTTCCACAAGTGTACTGAATAAACCAGAAACAAACATACGCTAATATTACGCACCACCTAATACATAGGCAAGTACCGCTAGACCAAAAGGTACACTTCTACTTTACATTCATGTACCCAGGCATGCCTCCCCTGCTGTCCTATATGTACCCAGGCATGCTTCCCCTGCTGTCCCATATACACCCAGGCATGCTTCCCCTGCTGTCCTATATACTGTATACCCAGGCATGCCTCCCCTGCTGTCCTATATGTACCCAGGCATGCTTCCCCCGCTGTCCTATATACACCCAGGCATGCCTCCCCTGCTGTCCTATATGTACCCAGGCATGCTTCCCCTGCTGTCCTATATATACCCCGGCATGCTTCCCCTGCTGTCCTATATATACCCAGGCATGCTTCCCCCGCTGTCCTATATGTACCCAGGCATGCTTCCCCTGCTGTCCTATATGTACCCAGGCATGTTTCCCCTGCTGTCCTATATGTACCCAGGCATGCTTCCCCTGCTGTCCTATATGTACCCAGGCATGCTTCCCCTGCTGTCCTATATGTACCCAGGCATGCTTCCCCTGCTGTCCTATATGTACCCAGGCATGCTTCCCCTGCTGTCCTATATGTACCCCGGCATGTTTCCCCTGCTGTCCTATATGTACCCAGGCATGTGTCCCCTGCTGTCCTATATGTACCCAGGCATGCTTCCCCTGCTGTCCTATATGTACCCGGGCATGCTTCCCCTGCTGTCCTATATGTACCCAGGCATGCTTCCCCTGCTGTCCTATATGTACCCAGGCATGCTTCCCCCGCTGTCCTATATACACCCAGGCATGCTTCCCCTGCTGTCTTATATACACCCAGGCATGCTTCCCCCCCTGCTGTCCTATATACACCCAGGCATGCTTCCCCTGCTGTCCTATATGTACCCAGGCATGCTTCCCCTGCTGTCCTATATACACCCAGGCATGCTTCCCCCCCTGCTGTCCTATATACACCCAGGCATGCTTCCCCTGCTGTCCTATATACACCCAGGCATGCTTCCCCTGCTGTCCTATATGTACCCAGGCATGCTTCCCCTGCTGTCCTATATACACCCAGGCATGCTTCCCCTGCTGTCCTATATACACCCAGGCATGCTTCCCCTGCTGTCCTATATGTACCCAGGCATGCTTCCCCTGCTGTCCTATATGTACCCAGGCATGCTTCCCCTGCTGTCCTATATGTACCCAGGCATGTTTCCCCTGCTGTCCTATATGTACCCAGGCATGCTTCCCCTGCTGTCCTATATACACCCAGGCATGCTTCCCCTGCTGTCCCATATGTACCCAGGCATGCTTCCCCTGCTGTCCTATATGTACCCAGGCATGTGTCCCCTGCTGTCCTATATGTACCCAGGCATGCTTCCCCTGCTGTCCTATATACACCCAGGCATGCTTCCCCTGCTGTCCTATATGTACCCAGGCATGCTTCCCCTGCTGTCCTATATGTACCCAGGCATGCTTCCCCTGCTGTCCTATATACACCCAGGCATGCTTCCCCTGCTGTCCTATATGTACCCGGGCATGCTTCCCCTGCTGTCCTATATACACCCAGGCATGCTTCCCCTGCTGTCCTATATACACCCAGGCATGCTTCCCCTGCTGTCCTATATGTACCCAGGCATGCTTCCCCTGCTGTCCTATATGTACCCAGGCATGCTTCCCCTGCTGTCCTATATACACCCAGGCATGCTTCCCCTGCTGTCCTATATGTACCCAGGCATGCTTCCCCTGCTGTCCTATATACACCCAGGCATGCTTCCCCTGCTGTCCCATATACACCCAGGCATGCTTCCCCTGCTGTCCTATATGTACCCAGGCATCCTTCCCCTGCTGTCCTATATACACCCAGGCATGCTTCCCCTGCTGTCCTATATGTACCCAGGCATGCTTCCCCTGCTGTCCTATATACACCCAGGCATGCTTCCCCTGCTGTCCTATATGTACCCAGGCATGCTTCCCCTGCTGTCCTATATACACCCAGGCATGCTTCCCCTGCTGTCCCATATACACCCAGGCATGCTTCCCCTGCTGTCCTATATGTACCCAGGCATCCTTCCCCTGCTGTCCTATATACACCCAGGCATGCTTCCCCTGCTGTCCTATATGTACCCAGGCATGCTTCCCCTGCTGTCCTATATACACCCAGGCATGCTTCCCCTGCTGTCCTATATGTACCCAGGCATGCCTCCCCTGCTGTCCTATATGTACCCAGGCATGCTTCCCCTGCTGTCCTATATGTACCCAGGCATGCTTCCCCTGCTGTCCTATATGTACCCAGGCATGCTTCCCCTGCTGTCCTATATGTACCCAGGCATGCCTCCCCTGCTGTCCTATATGTACCCAGGCATGCTTCTCCTGCTGTCCTATGTACACCCAGGCATGCTTCCCCTGCTGTCCTATATGTACCCAGGCATGCTTCCCCTGCTGTCCTATATGTACCCAGGCATGCTTCCCCTGCTGTCCTATATGTACCCAGGCATGCTTCCCCTGCTGTCCTATATGTACCCAGGCATGCTTCCCCTGCTGTCCTATATGTACCCGGGCATGCTTCCCCTGCTGTCCTATATGTACCCAGGCATGCTTCCCCTGCTGTCCTATATGTACCCAGGCATGCTTCCCCTGCTGTCCTATATGTACCCAGGCATGCTTCCCCTGCTGTCCAATATGTACCCAGGCATGCTTCCCCTGCTGTCCTATATGTACCCGGGCATGCTTCCCCTGCTGTCCTATATGTACCCAGGCATGCTTCCCCTGCTGTCCTATATGTACCCAGGCATGCTTCCCCTGCTGTCCTATATGTACCCAGGCATGCTTCCCCTGCTGTCCTATATGTACCCAGGCATGCCTCCCCTGCTGTCCTATATGTACCCAGGCATGCTTCCCCCGCTGTCCTATATGTACCCAGGCATGCCTCCCCTGCTGTCCTATATGTACCCAGGCATGCTTCCCCTGCTGTCCTATATGTACCCAGGCATGCTTCCCCTGCTGTCCTATATACACCCAGGCATGCTTCCCCTGCTGTCCTATATGTACCCAGGCATGCTTCCCCTGCTGTCCTATATACACCCAGGCATGCTTCCCCTGCTGTCCTATATGTACCCAGGCATGCTTCCCCTGCTGTCCTATATACACCCAGGCATGCTTCCCCTGCTGTCCTATATGTACCCAGGCATGCTTCCCCTGCTGTCCTATATACACCCAGGCATGCTTCCCCTGCTGTCCTATATACACCCAGGCATGCTTCCCCTGCTGTCCTATATGTACCCAGGCATGCTTCCCCTGCTGTCCTATATGTACCCAGGCATGCTTCCCCTGCTGTCCTATATACACCCAGGCATGCTTCCCCTGCTGTCCTATATGTACCCAGGCATGCTTCCCCTGCTGTCCTATATACACCCAGGCATGCTTCCCCTGCTGTCCTATATACACCCAGGCATGCTTCCTCTGCTGTCCTATATGTACCCAGGCATGCTTTCCCTGCTGTCCTATATGTACCCAGGCATGCTTCCCCCGCTGTCCTATATGTACCCAGGCATGCTTCCCCTGCTGTCCTATATGTACCCAGGCATGCGTCCCCTGCTGTCAGGGGTGATTCTAGCCTCTCTGCTGCCCGAGGCGAACTATAGAATGACGCCCCCCCCCCCCCCCCGTCAATCCGCCCACATTATAATCCACTACTGCCCCCCCCCCCCCACTGCTGTCCCCAATAAACATAATGTTTGGTCCCTTTCTGCACAGAGGATGTCAGGAGAGGAGGGGGCTGACTTTATAGGAGAGGTCCCAGCAGCACAGAGGATGTCAGGAGAGGAGGGGGCTAATCCTATAGGAGAGGTCCCAGCAGCACAGAGGATGTCAGGAGAGGAGGGTGCTAATCCTATAGAAGAAGTCCCAGCAGCACAGAGGATGTCAGGAGAGGAGGGTGCTGATCTTTTAGGAGATGGTCCCCCTCTTCCCCCCCTTATAGATGGTCCTCCTCTCCCCCCCCCTCTTATAGATGGTCCCCCTCTTCCCCCCCTTATAGATGGTCCTCCTCTCCCCCCCCCCTTATAGATGGTCCCCCTCTCCCCCCCCTTATAGATGGTCCCCCTCTCCCCCCCCTTATAGATGGTCCCCCTCTTCCCTCTCTCCCCCCCTTATAGATGGTCCCCCTCTCCCCCCCCTTATAGATGGTCCCCTTCTTCCCCCCCCTTATAGATGGTCCCCCCTCCCTTATAGATGGTCCCCCTCCCCCCCTTATAGATGGTCCCCCTCTTCCCTCTCTCCCCCCCCCTTATAGATGGTCCCCCTCTTCCCTCTCTCCCCCCCTTATAGATGGTCCCCCTCTCCCCTCCCTTATAGATGGTCCCCCTCTTCCCTCTCTCCCCCCCTTATAGATGGTCCCCCTCTCCCCTCCCTTATAGATGGTCCCCCTCTTCCCCCCCCTTATAGATGGTCCCCCCTCCCTTATAGATGGTCCCCCTCCCCCCCTTATAGATGGTCCCCCTCTTCCCTCTCTCCCCCCCCTTATAGATGGTCCCCCTCTTCCCTCTCTCCCCCCCCTTATAGATGGTCCCCCTCTCCCCCCCCCTTATAGACAGTCCCCCTCCCCCCCCCTTATAGACAGTCCCCCTCCCGCCCCTCCCTTATAGATGGTCCCCCTCTTTCCCCCCTCCCTTATAGATGGTCCCCCCCCTTATAGATGGTCCCCCTCTTTCCCCCCTCCCTTATAGATGGTCCCCCTCTTTCCCCCCTCCCTTATAGATGGTCCCCTTCCCCCCCCTATAGATGGTCCCCCTCTTCCCTCTCCCCCTCCCTTATAGATGGTCCCCCTCTCCCCTCCCTTATAGATGGTCCCCCTCTTCCCCCCCCTTATAGATGGTCCCCCTCTCCCCCCCCCCTTATAGACAGTCCCCCTCCCGTCCCTCCCTTATAGATGGTCCCCTCTCCCTTATAGATGGTCCCCCTCTGCCCCCCCTTATAGATGGTCCCCCTCTTCCCCCCCTACCTTATAGATGGTCCCCCTCTCCCCCCCTACCTTATAGATGGTCCCCCTCTTCCCCCCCTACCTTATATATGGTCCCCCTCTTTCCCCCTCCCTTATAGATGGTCCCCCTCTTCCCTCTCCCCCTCCCTTATAGATGGTCCTCCCCCCCTACCTTATAGATCGTCCCCCTCTTTCCCCCCTCCCTTATAGATGGTCCCCCTCTCCCCCCCCCCCCCCTGCACAGCAGATAAAACAAAAACAAAAAACAGCACACAACTCACCTGCCCTCCGTTCCCCCGTCGAGTCTCTCTGGTCTGGTCCCCGGCTGATGTGCGGCTGCCGGGGGTGTCCCGTCCTGTCCCCGGCAGCGCGCGCATCAGAGAGCTCCCCATGCGCCTGTGCCTGTGACTTCCGGCGCACGGGGATCTCTCTGATGCGCGCGCTGCCGGGGACAGGACGGGACACCACGGGCAGCCACACATCAGCCGGGGGACTAAAGGCTGCATTCCCACGTTCCGTGATCCTGGATGGATCACGGACGTGGAATGCCGGTACCGGAGACCCCCGCGCCCGGACAGCATCTGTAATTAGATGCTGGGAGCGGGGGAGACTGTATTCATAAGCGCCGCGCTGTAGTAACAGCACCGCGTGGCTGATTCATTACAGCGCGGCGCTTATAAATACAGTCTCCCCCGCTCCCAGCATCTAATTACAGATGCTGTCCGGGCTCGGGGGTCTCCGGTACATGGTACAATCAGTGGCGGATTATAATGTGGGCGGCCGCCCGAACCGCTCATATTATAATCTGCCACTGAATGCCGCCCCCATGAAGACAGCTGGTGGCGCCGCCTGAGGCAGACGACTCAGGTCGCCTCATGATTGCGGCGCCCCTGCCTGCTGTCCTATATACACCCAGACATGCCTCCCCTGCTGTCCTATATGTACCCAGGCATGCTTCCCCTGCTGTCCTATATACACCCAGGCATGCCTCCCCTGCTGTCCTATATGTACCCAGGCATGCTTCCCCTGCTGTCCTATATACACCCAGGCATGCTTCCCCTGCTGTCCTATATGTACCCAGGCATGCCTCCCCTGCTGTCCTATATGTACCCAGGCATGCTTCCCCTGCTGTCCTATATACACCCAGGCATGCCTCCCCTGCTGTCCTATATGTACCCAGGCATGCTTCCCCTGCTGTCCTATATACACCCAGGCATGCCTCCCCTGCTGTCCTATATGTACCCAGGCATGCTTCCCCTACTGTCCTATATACACCCAGGCATGCTTCCCCTGCTGTCCTATATACACCCAGGCATGCTTCCCCTGCTGTCCTATATGTACCCAGGCATGCCTCCCCTGCTGTCCTATATGTACCCAGGCATGCTTCCCCTGCTGTCCTATATACACCCAGGCATGCCTCCCCTGCTGTCCTATATGTACCCAGGCATGCTTCCCCTGCTGTCCTATATACACCCAGGCATGCTTCCCCCGCTGTCCTATATGTACCCAGGCATGCTTCCCCTGCTGTCCTATATGTACCCAGGCATGCTTCCCCTGCTCTCCTATATGTACCCAGGCATGCTTCCCCTGCTGTCCTATATGTACCCAGGCATGCTTCCCCTGCTGTCCTATATGTACCCAGGCATGCTTCCCCTGCTGTCCTATATGTACCCAGGCATGCTTCCCCTGCTGTCCTATATACACCCAGGCATGCCTCCCCTGCTGTCCTATATGTACCCAGGCATGCCTCCCCTGCTGTCCTATATGTACCCAGGCATGCCTCCCCTGCTGTCCTATATGTACCCAGGCATGCTTCCCCTGCTGTCCTATATGTACCCAGGCATGCTTCCCCTGCTGTCCTATATGTACCCGGGCATGCTTCCCCTGCTGTCCTATATGTACCCAGGCATGCTTCCCCTGCTGTCCTATATGTACCCAGGCATGCTTCTCCTGCTGTCCTATATGTACCCAGACATGCCTCCCCTGCTGTCCTATATGTACCCAGGCATGCTTCCCCTGCTGTCCTATATACACCCAGGCATGCCTCCCCTGCTGTCCTATATGTACCCAGGCATGCCTCCCCTGCTGTCCTATATGTACCCAGGCATGCTTCCCCTGCTGTCCTATATGTACCCGGGCATGCTTCCCCTGCTGTCCTATATGTACCCAGGCATGCTTCCCCTGCTGTCCTATATGTACCCAGGCACGCTTCCCCTGCTGTCCTATATACACCCAGGCAAGCTTCCCCTGCTGTCCTATATGTACCCAGGCATGCTTCCCCCGCTGTCCTATATGTACCCAGGCATGCTTCCCCTGCTGTCCTATATGTACCCAGGCATGCTTCCCCTGCTGTCCTATATATACCCAGGCATGCTTCCCCTGCTGTCCTATATGTACCCAGGCATGCTTCCCCTGCTGTCCTATATACACCCAGGCATGCTTCCCCTGCTGTCCTATATACACCCAGACATGCTTCCCCTGCTGTCCTATATGTACCCAGGCATGCTTCCCCTGCTGTCCTATATACACCCAGACATGCTTCCCCTGCTGTCCTATATACACCCAGGCATGCTTCCCCTGCTGTCCTATATACTGTATACCCAGGCATGCTTCCCCTGCTGTCCTATATGTACCCAGGCATGCTTCCCCTGCTGTCCTATATGTACCCAGGCATGCTTCCCCTGCTGTCCTATATGTACCCAGGCATGCTTCCCCTGCTGTCCTATATGTACCCAGGCATGCTTCCCCTGCTGTCCTATATACACCCAGGCATGCCTCCCCTGCTGTCCTATATGTACCCAGGCATGCTTCCCCTGCTGTCCTATATGTACCCAGGCATGCTTCCCCTGCTGTCCTATATGTACCCAGGCATGCTTCCCCTGCTGTCCTATATACACCCAGGCATGCTTCCCCTGCTGTCCTATATGTACCCAGGCATGCCTCCCCTGCTGTCCTATATGTACCCAGGCATGCCTCCCCTGCTGTCCTATATGTACCCAGGCATGCTTCCCCTGCTGTCCTATATACACCCAGGCATGCTTCCCCTGCTGTCCTACATGTACCCAGGCATGCTTCCCCTGCTCTCCTATATACACCCAGGCATGCTTCCCCTGCTGTCCTATATGTACCCAGGCATGCTTCCCCTGCTGTCCTATATGTACCCAGGCATGCTTCCTCTGCTGTCCTAAATGTACCCAGGCATGCTTCCCCTGCTGTCCTATATGTACCCAGGCATGCTTCCCCTGCTGTCCTATATGTACCCGGGCATGCTTCCCCTGCTGTCCTATATGTACCCAGGCATGCTTCCCCTGCTGTCCTATATACACCCAGGCATGCCTCCCCTGCTGTCCTATATGTACCCAGGCATGCTTCCCCTGCTGTCCTATATGTACCCAGGCATGCTTCCCCTGCTGTCCTATATATACACCCAGGCATGCTTCCCCCGCTGTCCTATATGTACCCAGGCATGCTTCCCCTGCTGTCCTATATGTACCCAGGCATGCTTCCCCTGCTGTCCTATATACACCCAGGCATGCTTCCCCTGCTGTCCTATATGTACCCAGGCATGCTTCCCCTGCTGTCCTATATGTACCCAGGCATGCTTCCCCCGCTGTCCTATATGTACCCAGGCATGCTTCCCCTGCTGTGCTATATACACCCAGGCATGCTTCCCCTGCTGTCCTATATGTACCCGGGCATGCTTCCCCCGCTGTCCTATATGTACCCAGGCATGCTTCCCCTGCTGTCCTATATGTACCCAGGCATGCTTCCCCTGCTGTCCTATATGTACCCAGGCATGCTTCCCCTGCTGTCCTATATGTACCCAGGCATGCTTCCCCTGCTGTCCTATATACACCCAGGCATGCTTCCCCTGCTGTCCTATATGTACCCAGGCATGCTTCCCCTGCTGTCCTATATGTACCCAGGCATGCTTCCCCTGCTGTCCTATATTCACCCAGGCATGCTTCCCCTGCTGTCCTATATACACCCAGGCATGCTTTCCCTGCTGTCCTATATGTACCCAGGCATGCTTCCCCTGCTCTCCTATATGTACCCAGGCATGCTTCCCCTGCTGTCCTATATACACCCAGGCATGCTTCCCCTGCTGTCCTATATGTACCCAGGCATGCTTCCCCTGCTGTCCTATATACACCCAGGCATGCTTCCCCTGCTGTCCTATATGTACCCAGGCATGCTTCCCCTGCTGTCCTATATACACCCAGGCATGCTTCCCCTGCTGTCCTATATACACCCAGGCATGCTTCCCCTGCTGTCCTATATGCACCCAGGCATGCTTCCCCTGCTGTCCTATATGTACCCAGGCATGCTTCCCCTGCTGTCCTATATACACCCAGGCATGCTTCCCCTGCTGTCCTATATACACCCAGGCATGCTTCCCCTGCTGTCCTATATGCACCCAGGCATGCTTCCCCTGCTGTCCTATATGTACCCAGGCATGCTTCCCCTGCTGTCCTATATGTACCCAGGCATGCTTCCCCTGCTGTCCTATATGTACCCAGGCATGCTTCCCCTGCTGTCCTATATACACCCAGGCATGCTTCCCCTGCTGTCCTATATACACCCAGGCATGCTTCCCCTGCTGTCCTATATGCACCCAGGCATGCTTCCCCTGCTGTCCTATATACACCCAGACATGCCTCCCCTGCTGTCCTATATGTACCCAGGCATGCTTCCCCTGCTGTCCTATATACACCCAGGCATGCCTCCCCTGCTGTCCTATATGTACCCAGGCATGCTTCCCCTGCTGTCCTATATACACCCAGGCATGCCTCCCCTGCTGTCCTATATGTACCCAGGCATGCCTCCCCTGCTGTCCTATATGTACCCAGGCATGCCTCCCCTGCTGTCCTATATGTACCCAGGCATGCTTCCCCTGCTGTCCTATATGTACCCAGGCATGCTTCCCCTGCTGTCCTATATGTACCCGGGCATGCTTCTCCTGCTGTCCTATATGTACCCAGGCATGCTTCCCCTGCTGTCCTATATGTACCCAGGCATGCTTCCCCTGCTGTCCTATATGTACCCGGGCATGCTTCTCCTGCTGTCCTATATACACCCAGGCATGCTTCCCCTGCTGTCCTATATGTACCCAGGCATGCTTCCCCTGCTGTCCTATATGTACCCAGGCATGCTTCCCCTTCTGTCCTATATGTACCCAGGCATGCTTCTCCTGCTGTCCTATATACACCCAGGCATGCTTCCCCTGCTGTCCTATATGCACCCAGGCATGCTTCCCCTGCTGTCCTATATGTACCCAGGCATGCTTCCCCTGCTGTCCTATATACACCCAGGCATGCTTCCCCTGCTGTCCTATATGTACCCAGGCATGCTTCCCCTGCTGTCCTATATACACCCAGGCATGCTTCCCCTGCTGTCCTATATGCACCCAGGCATGCTTCCCCTGCTGTCCTATATGTACCCAGGCATGCTTCCCCTGCTGTCCTATATACACCCAGGCATGCTTCCCCTGCTGTCCTATATGTACCCAGGCATGCTTCCCCTGCTGTCCTATATACACCCAGGCATGCTTCCCCTGCTGTCCTATATACACCCAGGCATGCTTCCCCTGCTGTCCTATATGTACCCAGGCATGCTTCCCCTGCTGTCCTATATGTACCCAGGCATGCTTCCCCTGCTGTCCTATATGTACCCGGGCATGCTTCCCCTGCTGTCCTATATGTACCCAGGCATGCTTCCCCTGCTGTCCTATATGTACCCAGGCATGCTTCCCCTGCTGTCCTATATGTACCCGGGCATGCTTCCCCTGCTGTCCTATATGTACCCAGGCATGCTTCCCCTGCTGTCCTATATGTACCCAGGCATGCTTCCCCTGCTGTCCTATATACACCCAGGCAAGCTTCCCCTGCTGTCCTATATGTACCCAGGCATGCTTCCCCCGCTGTCCTATATGTACCCAGGCATGCTTCCCCTGCTGTCCTATATGTACCCAGGCATGCTTCCCCTGCTGTCCTATATATACCCAGGCATGCTTCCCCTGCTGTCCTATATGTACCCAGGCATGCTTCCCCTGCTGTCCTATATACACCCAGGCATGCTTCCCCTGCTGTCCTATATACACCCAGACATGCTTCCCCTGCTGTCCTATATGTACCCAGGCATGCTTCCCCTGCTGTCCTATATACACCCAGACATGCTTCCCCTGCTGTCCTATATACACCCAGGCATGCTTCCCCTGCTGTCCTATATACTGTATACCCAGGCATGCTTCCCCTGCTGTCCTATATGTACCCAGGCATGCTTCCCCTGCTGTCCTATATGTACCCAGGCATGCTTCCCCTGCTGTCCTATATGTACCCAGGCATGCTTCCCCTGCTGTCCTATATGTACCCAGGCATGCTTCCCCTGCTGTCCTATATACACCCAGGCATGCCTCCCCTGCTGTCCTATATGTACCCAGGCATGCTTCCCCTGCTGTCCTATATGTACCCAGGCATGCTTCCCCTGCTGTCCTATATGTACCCAGGCATGCTTCCCCTGCTGTCCTATATACACCCAGGCATGCTTCCCCTGCTGTCCTATATGTACCCAGGCATGCCTCCCCTGCTGTCCTATATGTACCCAGGCATGCCTCCCCTGCTGTCCTATATGTACCCAGGCATGCTTCCCCTGCTGTCCTATATACACCCAGGCATGCTTCCCCTGCTGTCCTACATGTACCCAGGCATGCTTCCCCTGCTCTCCTATATACACCCAGGCATGCTTCCCCTGCTGTCCTATATGTACCCAGGCATGCTTCCCCTGCTGTCCTATATGTACCCAGGCATGCTTCCTCTGCTGTCCTAAATGTACCCAGGCATGCTTCCCCTGCTGTCCTATATGTACCCAGGCATGCTTCCCCTGCTGTCCTATATGTACCCAGGCATGCTTCCCCTGCTGTCCTATATACACCCAGGCATGCTTCCCCTGCTGTCCTATATGTACCCGGGCATGCTTCCCCTGCTGTCCTATATGTACCCAGGCATGCTTCCCCTGCTGTCCTATATATACACCCAGGCATGCTTCCCCCGCTGTCCTATATGTACCCAGGCATGCTTCCCCTGCTGTCCTATATGTACCCAGGCATGCTTCCCCTGCTGTCCTATATGTACCCAGGCATGCTTCCCCTGCTGTCCTATATGTACCCAGGCATGCTTCCCCTGCTGTCCTATATACACCCAGGCATGCTTCCCCTGCTGTCCTATATGTACCCAGGCATGCTTCCCCTGCTGTCCTATATGTACCCAGGCATGCTTCCCCCGCTGTCCTATATGTACCCAGGCATGCTTCCCCTGCTGTGCTATATACACCCAGGCATGCTTCCCCTGCTGTCCTATATGTACCCGGGCATGCTTCCCCCGCTGTCCTATATGTACCCAGGCATGCTTCCCCTGCTGTCCTATATGTACCCAGGCATGCTTCCCCTGCTGTCCTATATGTACCCAGGCATGCTTCCCCTGCTGTCCTATATTTACCCAGGCATGCTTCCCCTGCTGTCCTATATACACCCAGGCATGCTTCCCCTGCTGTCCTATATGTACCCAGGCATGCTTCCCCTGCTGTCCTATATGTACCCAGGCATGCTTCCCCTGCTGTCCTATATACACCCAGGCATGCTTCCCCTGCTGTCCTATATACACCCAGGCATGCTTTCCCTGCTGTCCTATATGTACCCAGGCATGCTTCCCCTGCTCTCCTATATGTACCCAGGCATGCTTCCCCTGCTGTCCTATATACACCCAGGCATGCTTCCCCTGCTGTCCTATATGTACCCAGGCATGCTTCCCCTGCTGTCCTATATACACCCAGGCATGCTTCCCCTGCTGTCCTATATGTACCCAGGCATGCTTCCCCTGCTGTCCTATATACACCCAGGCATGCTTCCCCTGCTGTCCTATATACACCCAGGCATGCTTCCCCTGCTGTCCTATATGCACCCAGGCATGCTTCCCCTGCTGTCCTATATACACCCAGGCATGCTTCCCCTGCTGTCCTATATGTACCCAGGCATGCTTCCCCTTCTGTCCTATATGTACCCAGGCATGCTTCCCCTGCTGTCCTATATGTACCCGGGCATGCTTCTCCTGCTGTCCTATATGTACCCAGGCATGCTTTCCCTGCTGTCCTATATGTACCCAGGCATGCTTCCCCTGCTGTCCTATATACACCCAGGCATGCTTCCCCTGCTGTCCTATATACACCCAGGCATGCTTCCCCTGCTGTCCTATATACACCCAGGCATGCTTCCCCTGCTGTCCCATATGCAGCCAGATGTGTCACCATCACCAACTGCCTCAACAACCTAACTACTGGGGGGCATTGGCAGGCTGTGCATTTACGGCTTAAACCACCCCCCAAATTATCACCGTGAAATTGCACCTTCCTTTTCTGCAACATGTCCCCCCAAATTGTCATTGCCACCTAAATTGGAAAACTTCCAGCGTGGCCACAGTGCTGATCGGGCCTTCCTGCTGTGCCTCACCAGCACCCGACTGCCTCCTCTCCGGCCTGTCTCCTCCTCCTTCGGCCTGTCTCCTCCTCCGGCCTGTCTCCTCCTCCGGCCTGTCTTCTTCCCGCCTGCTCGGAGCTTAGCAGCACCTGACTCCCTCCTCCTCCGGCCTGTCTCCTCCTCCGGCCTGTCTCCTCCTCCTCCGGCCTGTCTCCTCCTCTGGCCTGTCTCCTCCTCTGGCCTGTCTCCTCCTCCGGCCCGTCTCCTCCTCCTCCGGCCTGTCTCCTCCTCCTTCGGCCCGTCTCCTCCTTCGGCCCGTCTCCTCCTCCGGCCCGTCCCCTCCTCCGGCCCGTCCCCTCCTCCGGCCCGTCCCCTCCTTCGGCCTGTCCCCTCCTCCGGCCCGTCTCCTCCTCCGGCCTGTCTCCTCCTCTGGCCCGTCTCCTTCTCCGGCCTGTCCCCTCCTCCGGCCCGTCTCCTCCTCCGGCCCGTCTCCTACTCCGGCCTGTCTCCTCCTCCTTCGGCCTGTCCCCTCCTTTGGCCTGTCCCCTCCTCCGGCCTGTCCCCTCCTCCAGCCCGTCCCCTCCTCCGGCCTGTCTCCTTCTCCGGCCTGTCTCCTTCCCGCCTGCTCGGAGCCTCAGCAGCAGGGAGGCAGTTCCAGCAGCTGACTCCTGTCGCCACCCAGAGGAGGGGTCCTGATAGACCTCAGCAATGACCTTGCACATCTTTCTCATACACAGTGTAACCTCTTCAGCTCCTATAACACCCTAGTCACGGCTCTATGCTGCACTCTGCCCTGAGGCGCTGTGTGTATGCAGCCCTACTCACACAGCGCCCCGTCACATAAAATGCTGCTGACAGGTGCTGTCTTTGTGGTGTAGGGAGGGATGTCTTGGTAGGACTATAGGCCGTGGGATAGGTACTTGGCCTCCTTCACTTCACACCAGGACCAAGAGCTGACGAGCAGATGCCAAAGAACTACAACTAATGTACAGGGCCACACCGTCCATTATATTTGATTGGGGGGTTGGACACAGTATATTACATCTTACTAATGGGGAAGGGAGGGGCAAGTGTATTACATCTCTCACAGTCCAGGGGCACAGTGCGTTATACCTCATTAATGGGGAGCACAGTGCGTTATACCTCATTAATGGGGAGCACAGTGCGTTATACCTCATTAATCAGGGGCACAGTGCGTTATACCTCATTAATGGGGGGCACAGTGCGTTATACCTCATTAATGGGGAGCACAGTGCGTTATACCTCATTAATGGGGAGCACAGTGCGTTATACCTCATTAATGGGGAGCACAGTGCGTTATACCTCATTAATCAGGGGCACAGTGCATTATACCTCATTAATGGGGGGCACAGTGCATTATACCTCATTAATGGGGGGCACAGTGCGTTATACCTCATTAATGGGGAGCACAGTGCATTATACCTCATTAATGGGGGGCACAGTGCGTTATACCTCATTAATGGGGGGCACAGTGCGTTATACCTCATTATGGGGAGCACAGTGCGTTATACCTCATTAATCCGGGGCACAGTGCATTATACCTCATTAATGGGGGGCACAGTGCGTTATACCTCATTAATGGGGGGCACAGTGCGTTATACCTCATTAATGGGGGGCACAGTGCGTTATACCTCATTAATGGGGGGCACAGTGCGTTATACCTCATTATGGGGAGCACAGTGCGTTATACCTCATTATGGGGAGCACAGTGCGTTATACCTCATTATGGGGAGCACAGTGCGTTATACCTCATTAATCCGGGGCACAGTGCATTATACCTCATTAATGGGGAGCACAGTGCATTATACCTCATTAATGGGGAGCACAGTGCGTTATACCTCATTAATCCGGGGCACAGTGCGTTATACCTCATTAATGGGGAGCACAGTGCATTATACCTCATTAATGGGGAGCACAGTGCATTATACCTCATTAATGGGGGGCACAGTGCATTATACCTCATTAATGGGGGGCACAGTGCATTATACCTCATTAATGGGGAGCACAGTGCATTATACCTCATTAATGGGGGCACAGTGCGTTATACCTCATTAATGGGGGGCACAAAGCATTATACCTCATTAATGGGGAGCACCGTGTATTATACCTCATTAATGGGGAGCACAGTGCATTATACCTCATTAATGGGGAGCACAGTGCATTATACCTCATTAATGGGGGACACAGTGCATTATACCTCATTAATGGGGAGCACAGTGCATTATACCTCATTAATGGGGGACACAGTGCGTTATACCTCATTAATGGGGAGCACAGTGCGTTATACCTCATTAATCCGGGGCACAGTGCGTTATACCTCATTAATCCGGGGCACAGTGCATTATACCTCATTAATGGGGAGCACAGTGCATTATACCTCATTAATGGGGGGCACAGTGCGTTATACCTCATTAATGGGGGGCACAGTGCATTATACCTCATTAATGGGGAGCACAGTGCATTATACCTCATTAATGGGGGCACAGTGCATTATACCTCATTAATGGGGAGCACAGTGCGTTATACCTCATTAATGGGGAGCACAGTGCGTTATACCTCATTAATGGGGAGCACAGTGCGTTATACCTCATTAATGGGGGGCACAGTGCATTATACCTCATTAATGGGGAGCACAGTGCATTATACCTCATTAATGGGGAGCACAGTGCGTTATACCTCATTAATGGGGGGCACAGTGCATTATACCTCATTAATGGGGAGCACAGTGCATTATACCTCATTAATGGGGGCACAGTGCATTATACCTCATTAATGGGGGGCACAAAGCATTATACCTCATTAATGGGGAGCACCGTGTATTATACCTCATTAATGGGGAGCACAGTGCATTATACCTCATTAATGGGGAGCACAGTGCATTATACCCAGGGGCTGGCTGGCAAATTTTAGCCTGGGGGGCAAGCACACAGCACTGGCCCATGAGTAGCCGGCTAGCGGCCCATCCTTCAAGGACCACTCTAGGCCCTCACTTATTACGTGCAGTGTCCCAGAACATGCAGACTACTACTCCTATTATGGCCATTTCTATTGCTGTGCCCATGCCTGTTCTGGTAAGTGTTTGCACTGCAGCTGCTGCTGGTTTTCCCCTAGTATTCTCTGGTAATGTGCATTCTCATGTGTATTCTCATGTGTTCCTGTGTATTATTGCATTGTACAGTGGTATGCAAGGCTGTTGATCACGTGACCTGTAACCATGGTTCCTCCAATGGCGGACTAGCTCTGGCCAGGAGCAACCATGTGACCTCCCACTTTCTGCTGACAAGTCAGTTCAGCCCCTGCTGTCCAGCAAGAAGGTTGTGTGGTTCTGTCCTCTCCCACAGAAGAGTGACTAAGTCTGCTGCTATATACCAGTCTTCGGCTGTATCTCCCTGCTCAAGTGTCCGGATTCTTCTCTCTCATCTGGGTGTCATTCCGTTATCTCTCATCATCGCTGCAAGGATTCACAGCAAGTATTATTCTCAAGCTAATCCACCCAGCAACGCTATTCCTCTCATACTCCTACTCCCATCATCCGGCACGTATTCTCACAGCCTATGCAGCACCACTCCTGCTTTATTTGTCAAAGCCTGCTATATACCCGGTTGCATCCGGACAGAACTGTTGCTACTAGTTACCGCATCTATAATAAAACCGCTGTTACTGAACCCTGGCATTGGTGTCCACTAACTGGTGCCCTGACTAAGTGCAGCGAAGAATCGCATGCCCATCATCACCCGCAGATTCCACAGACCGGCCCTACAGCTGTGCCGCCCTCAGGCCTATACCGTGACAAGTATAACCCCTGCAGCTGCCCCGGTCATTGCCCGCTCATAACACCAGCACTGCGGAAGTGGCCCCCAGGGGCCAGGGCATCGCATTACGCTCCCCACATCAGTGCAGGGAAGGTAGATGCCACCCACTCCAATACTTCCTCCAGCGGCAATGTTCTCACACTTGGGATAACACATTCAGCCCTTCCAGTCATTTGTAAACAGGGAATTCCTCCTGCTCGCTGTGACGGGGTCGGGGATCTCTTTACTGTATAAGTACATGGGACGGCTCAGCGCTGACACGGAACCATCCCATAGACTTACATTGACAAGGTGACCTCTGGCCCCTTCACACAGAGCAGTAGGAATTCCCTGTCACAAATGACCAGAAGGGAAGGAGACGTTACCCGAATTGTTGGAACATCGCCGCTGGAGGAAGTACAGACCCGGGGTGCCATCTACCGTCCCTGCACTGATGTGGGGAGGGTAATAATAGGTAAGGGCTGGAGTGCTCCTTAAAGGGAACCAATTAGCACAATTGTGGTGATATACTATACAGCTCCCCGAGGCTACCAGCCACTGAGTACAAGATGGTGGGAAAGCTGGGTGACCTCCAACATACTGACTACTATATAATATGCTCCAAAATACCCAACAAAATGTGTATATTGTTCTGTATGGGTGTATATTGCACTGTATGGTTCTGTATGGGTGTGTATTGTTCTGTATGGGTGTATATTCTGTATGGGTGTATATTGTTCTGTATGGGTGTATATTGTTCTGTATGGGTGTATATTGTTCTGTATGGGTGTATATTGTTCTGTATGGGTGTATATTGTTCTGTATGAGTGTATATTGTTCTGTATGGGTGTATATTGTTCTGTATGGGTGTATATTGTTCTGTATGGGTGCGTATTGTTCTGTATGGGTGTATATTGTTCTGTATGGGTGTATATTGTTCTGTATGAGTGTATATTGTTCTGTATGAATGTATATTGTTCTGTATAGGTGTATATTGTTCTGTATGGGTGTATATTGTTCTGTATGGTTCTGTACAGGTGTTTCTTCACCACACAAGTACAATAAGTACAGACTTTTACGAAGGGTGTATATAACAGTAACACCCGTGGTAGGACACCACATTAGCCATAAAAAGCAGGAGAAGAGTGAAGAAATCAGGCGATACCTTTAAGGGGCTGACTAAGTATATGTGATTGTACGCTCTCAAGAGTCTAGCTGAAGATACCAGCAGTCTGGGTAACCTGGAAGCAACCGGAAGGCAGATTCTACAGCAGATTTCACCAGAAGGACTCCCCTGCCCCCAGAAAATTGTGCCCCCCAAAACATGAAGTGAACATGATTTTATATATTCCGGGAATTAATGGGGTTCACCCCTATGGAGGCCTGTGCTGAAAAACTAAAGGGGTAGTTCACCCAAAAAAAATTTCTTTCAAATCAACTGCTGCCATGAAGTGCCAGAGATTTGTAATTTACTTCTATTAAAAAATCTCAAGCCTTCCAGTACTTATCAGCTGCTGTATGCCCAACAGGAAGTTGTATTATTTCCAGTCTGGACAGCAGGAGAGGTTTTCTATGGGGATTTGCTCCTTTTTTGGACAGTTCCTGACATGGACAGAGGAGGCAACAGAGAGCACTGTGTCAGACAGGAAAGAAAACACCACTTCCTGCTGGACACACAGCAGCTGATAAGTACTGAAAGACTTGAGATTTTTTAATAGAAGTGAATTACAAATCTCTGGCACTTTATGGCACCAATTGATTTGAAAGAAATTTTTTTTGGGTGGACTACCCCTTAAAGAAGGATGGGGTTTTTTTTGCCATCACAACCTTTTTATGCCTGCGAAAAGTCTGAAAGATGTTTTTACGGCCATTGCACGACCTAAAGGGTTTTCATCAACGGTAGAAAAGAGACGAGTGGAGCAAAGTGACTTGTGGTGAAATGTGGAGGAGTAAATGGAGGAGTCGCGGAGCCGCAATCAGAGCGATTAGTAATAATTACCGCCCATTGTTTCTTTTGATCCCGTATTTTTTGTGAATGATTTAATTTTTTTTTTCCTCACAATTATTGTCACATTTATTGCCTCGATTGATTTTTTTTCTTTAAACAATGCGGCTCCGGCCGTGGTTTCAGAAAGAGCAAATACGAGGAGCAGCGGCAATTAGGGGAAGAAATTGTCTGTGCTTCATTCTACCAAATAATCCCCATTGATCCGAGAATTCATTCCGCCAATAAGTCATTTTTACTGCAATGTTTTTGGGTTCGAGATATAAAATAATTTTTTATAACAGAACTTAAAGGGAATCTCTCACCCCCAGACCCCATACGGGTGATGGAAGAGGCGACCCTTATCACAGCTGTACTTTTACTATTATAATGCCCCATTTTTAGGCTGGGTTCACACTACATATATTTCAGTCAGTATTGTGGTCCTCATATTGCAACCAAAACCAGGAGTGGATTGAAAACACAGAAAGGCTCTGTTCACATAATGTTGTAATTGAGTGGATGGCCGCCATTTAATGGCAAATATTTGCTGTTATTTTAAAACAACGGCCGTTATATTGAAATAATGGCCGTTATTTACTGTTATATGGCGGCCATCCACTCAATTTCACCATTGTGTGAACAGATCCTTTCTGGGTTTTTAATCCACTCCTGGTTTTGGTTGCAATATGAGGACCACAATACTGACTGAAATATATGTAGTGTGAACATAGCTTAGGCTGTATTGACACATTGAGTTTTTCATGCAGTTTTTTTTTTTTTTTTAAACATGTTTTATTGTTTTATCATTTTTTGCATAGTAAACAGTTTAAAAACAATCCAGGTGGGTAGATACCCCTAGAGATAAGTTATGGTGTGACAAGGAGTATGAGGTACAATTGCATAGAATACACGTAATAAGTAATAAGTAACATATATTACATTTCACAGTGTGCAGGTTATGTAACAAACATATCCGAGTCACTTGGATGTAGAGATGGGAGGGGGGGGGGGGTAAAGGGCAAGGGGGGGTGGGAGGATGGTGGGGGGGGGATACCCGGGTGGTGTATCAGGTAGGCAGGGGAGAGGGAGGGGGCAGGAGGGGATGGGTAGGGAAAAGAAGGGACTGAGGGGGGGAAGGAAGGCAATTAAACTGTAACATGAACAACAACCAAATCATAACTATAGGCACGGCAAGTGAACAGTGATGGTGTTAGGCCTACCAGTATGTAGGAGCAGCATATTTCCTGGTTCAAAGGTCTGGAGAGTGTTGAGCGAACAGGAGTGGTGCGTGAAGTTTAGGGGAATGTGGGGTGGAATAGTTTATCCGGTAAGGTGTCTGTGTTTCAGCCAGGGCTGCCAGATATGTAAGTATGTTTCTCTCAATCCTCTCTCCCAACTCACCAACTCCTCTAGTCTGGCCAGTTGATCGCATTTTAATTCCCATTCTGAGATGGGTGGTGCTGTAGTGGAGCGCCAGTGGGACGGTATTAGAAACTTAGCTGCAGTAAGAAGGTGGGTAGCTAGATCCTGTCTTTTAGGATGAAAAGATCCGCTAGGAAGCCAGAGGAGGATAAGTGTATCGGTGAGTTCTAGGGGTTTACCCAGTACTTTCTTTATGGTGGCTCCGACGGCGGCCCAGAAGGGCTTTATGACGGGGCAGTCCCACCACAGATGTTTATAGGTGCCTGTTGATTGTTGGCATCCCCAGCAAACGTCTGTTGGCGTAAGCCCTGCCTTAAACAGAAATGAGGGGGTTTTATTCCATCTTGTGAGCAACTTGTAGGAGCTTTCTTGAGTCTTCACGCAGCAGGAGAATCCGTGGGAATTGTTGGTAAGTGCGGCAATTTCCTGGGGCGTGAAGACCCTGTTCAGCTCCCGTTCCCAAGCTAATATGTAGGCTGGCTTATGATTCGGAGCAGCCTCTGCTAAAAAAGAGTAGATTTTGGATAGCAATTTTTTTGGCGGCGTGGGGGCAGAAATTAGTTTGTCCAGCCAATTTGTGGGACGTAGTGGTAGGTGGCGTTTTGCAAATTTGTTACCTAATGCAGAGAGGTCAGCCAGAGCCCTATTATTTCGTGTGCCTGTGAGGCTAGATGATGGCAGTAGGGTCTGTAGGTTTGCGAATATCTGGGGGGTGCATTCAACTATGGCTAGTTTTGGCAACTGCTCCCAAAGCGGAGGGGGTGTGATCGGTTTCCCTAGTAGATAGGCTGGAACTAGTGTCAAAGGTATTTGCGGGGAGGGGGAATGGAACATAATGTGAGTTCTGTACAAAGTGCGCACCGCTACAAAGGTCGCTTTTAGTATAGGGTATTTAGCAATACAAGGGCTCATTGTAGACTGGTGAGTCCACAAGCATATTTTGTCCGTTTTTGGTATTAGGGACCTCTCCAGGTGTAGCCATGGGGTCACTGGCGGCGGAGGCGAGCCAGCACCATCTACATAACAATGAGGCCGTGTGGTATAAGCGGAGGTCTGGTAGGCCGAAGCCACCTTCAGCTTTCTTGAGTGTAAGGTGGCGGTGTGCCAGTCTAGGGGGTTTGTTGGCCCAGATGAACTGGGAGATCAGTCGGCGTGTTTGTACAAAGAAAGGGGCGGGTAATAGTATAGGGAGGGCTTGGAAGAGGTAAAGGAATTGGGGCAGGACATATGTTTTAATATAATTTTTTCTGCCCATCCAGGATATGAAAGGAATGTTAAGTTTTTGTAGGCCTGTTTTAATTTTTGAGAGGAGAGGTGCATAGTTTGATGCATATAGGTGAGCAGGGTCAGGGGTCACTTGTATACCCAGGTAAAGGATAGATGAGGTGGCACAGGAAAAGGGGAGAGAAGTGCGAAGCTTATTAATTATATGGGAGGGGGTATTAATGTTAAGGGCTTCAGATTTTGTGAAGTTGATTTTAAAATCTGATACAGAGCCGAATGCGTCAAACAGGGTGATCAGCCGGGGCATAGTCTTGGAGGGATTTGTGATAAAGAGGAGCAAATCATCAGCGAATGCTGCTGTTTTGTGCTCAGTCTCCTATTTTGATGCCAGTTAGCTGATCATCCTGTCGTATATGTTGAATGAGGGTCTCCAGGGTGAGAACAAACAGGGCAGGTGATAGGGGGCATCCTTGTCTAGTCCCGTTTCTAATATGGAAGGTGAGCGATAAGATCCCGTTGACCCTTATGCGGGCATGGGGGTTAGCATATAGTGATAGGATAGCGGAAATGAAGGGTGGGGGGAACTGGGATTTTTGTAAGGCTGCTGACATGAAGGCCCAATTTACGCGATCAAAAGCCTTCTCGGCGTCTGTGCCGAGAAGGACTAGTGATGGGTCTGTAGCTCTAGCGTGGCAGATAGCATTGATAGCACGTGCCGTGTTGTGTTTTCCCTCTCTCATGGGAACAAAGCCTACTTGCTCTGGTCCAATGAGCATGGGCAACAGGACATTTATTCGGTGAGCCAGCAGCTTCGCCCACCATTTGATGTCTGCATTAAGCAGAGAAATTGGCCTGTAGCTGCCGCAGAGTTCAGGCGGTTTACCTTCCTTTGGTAAGACCGTGATGTATGATTCCAATGATTGGTGGGGAAGCTGCTGGCCAGCGGGCAAGGAATTACACAAGGCGGTAAAGTGGGGAAGAAGGATTTTTTCGGGGCAAGGAGAACAAGCCGTCAACAAGAAGGGCAGTGAGGTACCAAGAATAAGATGGCAATCGTAGTCAATCAGGTGAAGGACCAGAACAGGCGGCTTCCAAGGCCAGGCAATCTTAGTCGGCAACAGGAGATCAGGGCAGCTGAGGATAGTAGTCCCTCAGCATAGTCATTAGAGATGTCACAAGCGGCTTTGTGGCTTTTGATCCCTGTAGATCCCTTCTTTCATAACCTCATAGCTTTTGTCAATGGGGGTCTGCACAAAGTCTTTAACCCCGGGGCACACTGGTGCTTGTTGTCCTGGATTCTACCCATGCCCTTGTGGACTAGTGGGGCTTGTAGAGAAGTGCAGACTGATTAGGTAAAAATCTGCTGTCCAAGACCCCCTCTAATTCGGATGACTGGGGTGTGTTCAATGAGAAGACAAGATCCCCTAGAGTAGAGCAGACAGGTGTGATGTGGAAGTGACTAGGCACCAACTTGGTTGTCCAACTCATAGAAGAGTTACTGGCCAGTTCCTTCCTTGGTTTGGGTCTGATCGTGGAAGTAATGGTCCTTTTACACGGAGCGATTATCTGCTCATGTAAATACAGCGAACAATCAAGCAACAAAAAATCGTTAATCCTGATCTTTCAACATGTTCTCAAATCATTGCTGATCTCTTACTTATAATTCGCATTTCGCTTTGTGTAAAGAGAAGTGATGAGCGAGTACTAAAATGCTCGTTACTCGAGATTAATATTTCCCGATACTCGAGTGCTCGTTTCGAGTAACGAACCCCATTGAAGTCAATGGGAAACTCGAGCATTTTTGCAGGGGACCCAAGTTCGGTAGATGGAAGGTCGTGTGAAAACCTGTCAACCTCAGAAATATATGGAAACACAACAGAAATGGACAGGAAACAGCAGGGGCAGCATGTACGGACGCCTCTGAGGCTGCCTAATGGCATCATTATGCCAAATTCTGGGCAACAGCTGTGGGATACAATCTGTCGGTGGCTGGCAGGGTCATCTGATCTGGCCAACCAATCGCTGCTATCGACATGTATGGGTCCCACTGCATGTTTATTGGCTGAGAAATAGCGCCCAAACTTACAAAAAACGGATGATGAGATTTTCTTGAGTATCGCGAGATGCTCTTCCGAGTAACGAGTACCATCGAGTACCCTAATACTTGATCGAGTACCAAGCTCGGACCAGCATGCTCGCTCATCACTAGTAAAGAGTCTTTTGCAGATTCACCCTAATGTGTGAAATGGCCTTAAACCATCTTAAAGTGATCATAAAAACTATTTTTTTTAATAACTTATCTCTTCGTCTAAACTCTGATTGGCATAAAAACCAAATTGTTGCTTCAAAATAATCAAACAATTGATTGAGCGATTTATCGATCTGTGTAAAAGGACCATTAGAAGTCGGGTGAATCTCCACAATCATAGATCGCACACCACACAAACATTCGAGTAATTTAACCCCTATACAAGGTAATTACATAGTCCATAGAAACCTCCAGGGATGGAAACCTCCAGGGATGGAAACCTCCGGGGATGGAAACCTCCGGGGATGGAAACCTCCGGGGATGGAAACCTCCGGGGATGGACACCTCTAGAGATGGAAACCTCCGGGGATGGAAACCTCCGGGGATGGAAACCTCCGGGGATGGAAACCTCCGGGGATGGACACCTCCAGGGATGGACACCTCCAGGGATGGAAACCTCCAGGGATGGAACACTCCAGGGATGGACACCTCTAGGGATGGAAACCTCCAGGGATGGACACTTCCGGGGATGAACACCTCCGTGGATGGAAACCTCCAGGGATGTACACCTATGGGGATGGAAACCTCCGGGGATGGAAACCTCTAGGGATGTACACCTATGGGGATGGAAACCTCCGGGGATGGAAACCTCTAGTGATGGAAATGTCCAGGGATGGAAACCTCCGGGGATGGAAACTTCCAGGGATGGAAACCTTTACTCTGAATAATGTGCAGCCCTCAACGAAAAGTACCAAGACCTAAAACAGGTCAGAAAGAAGGGTCTTCTGGGCGACATTGCAGCAGGTTTCCGCTCAATGTACTGTACTTTCTATGTATACAGAGATGGTGCGTATTAGTATCTGCCTGTTATCTGAGGGAATGGTTCGCTGGGACCTTGTTTTCTGGCTTCCAAGATGCTAATTGGAGAGAAGAGAAATTTTCCAAGGATTCTTTGAAGATGGAACAGTTAGCGGGGATAATCTGGGTTGGAATTTGACACAAATTAGCTTCTAGATGGTTCTAACACTAACAGCTTGTCTATTTGTCTTGGAGAGAAAAGAATTGCAGCGTTCCCCGACAACACATGCAAATACTAAACAGCGGGTTCTGGATGTTTCTCCAACAAACTCGGCTCAGGTCGGCAAAGTTCACATTTTTTTTGCAAACAGTTTTTTTTCTTCTCTTTGTAGCTGGTTCAGAATTTTGTATCTGTAAAGATTTAGTATGTGAATAAGTTGCAGGTCAGGAGAGATTCATGATATACACAGCACGGCCACAGGAAACTTCCCTCACCTTCCCTCAAACAACGACCCTCAAACGTCCAGTCCCATTCAGTCCAATGGGTCCTCATCATTACCACTTCCTGCTAAAATAAAAGGTTCACAAAATAATTAAATCATTTCCCAGTAACAGAAACCAGAGAGACGCTGAAGGAAATCCCAGGCCCAGTAGTAAAAGGGTCTCTTGTAGCCGGCTGTCTCCCTCTCTACAGCAGATCTTGTAGCAGGCTGTCTCCCTCTCTACAGCAGATCATGTAGCAGGCTGTCTCCCTCTCTACAGCAGATCTTGTAGCAGGCTGTCTCCCTCTCTACAGCAGATCTTGTAGCAGGCTGTCTCCCTCTCTACAGCAGATCATGTAGCAGGCTGTCTCCCTCTCTACAGCAGATCTTGTAGCAGGCTGTCTCCCTCTCTACAGCAGATCTTGTAGCAGGCTGTCTCCCTCTCTACAGCAGATCTTGTAGCAGGCTGTCTCCCTCTCTACAGCAGATCTTGTAGCAGGCTGTCTCCCTCTCTACAGCGGATCATGTAGCAGGCTGCCTCCCTCTCTACAGCGGATCATGTAGCAGGCTGCCTCCCTCTCTACAGCAGATCATGTAGCAGGCTGTCTCTCTCTCTACAGCAGATCTTGTAGCAGGCTGTCTCCCTCTCTACAGCGGATCATGTAGCAGGCTGCCTCCCTCTCTACAGCGGATCATGTAGCAGGCTGTCTCCCTCTCTACAGCAGATCATGTAGGAGGCTGCCTCCCTCTCTACAGCAGATCATGTAGGAGGCTGCCTCCCTCTCTACAGCAGATCATGTAGGAGGCTGCCTCCCTCTCTACAGCAGATCATGTAGCAGGCTGTCTCCCTCTCTACAGCAGATCATGTAGCAGGCTGTCTCCCTCTCTACAGCGGATCATGTAGCAGGCTGCCTCCCTCTCTACAGCGGATCATGTAGCAGGCTGTCTCTCTCTCTACAGCAGATCTTGTAGCAGGCTGTCTCCCTCTCTACAGCGGATCATGTAGCAGGCTGCCTCCCTCTCTACAGCGGATCATGTAGCAGGCTGTCTCCCTCTCTACAGCAGATCATGTAGGAGGCTGCCTCCCTCTCTACAGCAGATCATGTAGGAGGCTGCCTCCCTCTCTACAGCAGATCATGTAGGAGGCTGCCTCCCTCTCTACAGCAGATCATGTAGCAGGCTGTCTCCCTCTCTACAGCAGATCATGTAGCAGGCTGTCTCCCTCTCTACAGCGGATCATGTAGCAGGCTGCCTCCCTCTCTACAGCGGATCATGTAGCAGGCTGCCTCCCTCTCTACAGCAGATCATGTAGCAGGCTGCCTCCCTCTCTACAGCAGATCATGTAGCAGGCTGTCTCCCTCTCTACAGCAGATCTTGTAGCAGGCTGTCTCCCTCTCTACAGCAGATCTTGTAGCAGGCTGTCTCCCTCTCTACAGCGGATCTTGTAGCAGGCTGTCTCCCTCTCTACAGCGGATCATGTAGCAGGCTGCCTCCCTCTCTACAGCGGATCATGTAGCAGGCTGCCTCCCTCTCTACAGCGGATCTTGTAGCAGGCTGTCTCCCTCTTTACAGCAGATCTTGTAGCAGGCTGCCTCCCTCTCTACAGCGGATCATGTAGCAGGCTGTCTCCCTCTCTACAGCAGATCTTGTAGCAGGCTGCCTCCCTCTCTACAGCGGATCATGTAGCAGGCTGTCTCCCTCTCTACAGCAGATCTTGTAGCAGGCTGTCTCCCTCTCTACAGCGGATCATGTAGCAGGCTGCCTCCCTCTCTACAGCGGATCATGTAGCAGGCTGTCTCCCTCTCTACAGCAGATCATGTAGGAGGCTGCCTCCCTCTCTACAGCAGATCATGTAGGAGGCTGCCTCCCTCTCTACAGCAGATCATGTAGGAGGCTGCCTCCCTCTCTACAGCAGATCATGTAGGAGGCTGCCTCCCTCTCTACAGCAGATCATGTAGCAGGCTGTCTCCCTCTCTACAGCAGATCATGTAGGAGGCTGCCTCCCTCTCTACAGCAGATCATGTAGGAGGCTGCCTCCCTCTCTACAGCAGATATTGTAGCGGGCTGTCTCCTGTCTGTCTCTCTCTCGCAGATATTGTAGCGAGCTGTCTCCCTCTCTACAGCAGATCATGTAGCAGGCTGTCTCCTCTCTCTCTCTCTCTCACAGATCTTGTAGTGTGCTGTCTCCCTCTCTATAGCAGATCATGTAGCAGGCTGTCTCCCTCTCTACAGCAGATCATGTAGCAGGCTGTCTCCTCTCTCTCTCTCACAGATCTTGTAGCAGGCTGTCTCCTATCTCTCTCTTTCTCTCTCTCTCTTTAGCAGACCTTGTAGCAGGCTGTCTCCTCTCTCTCTTTCTCTCTCTCTCTATAGCAGATCTTGTAGCGGGCTGTCTCCTCTCTCTTTGTACTGCCCTGCACCGCACAGACCTCCTCCTAAAGCTTGTTATGTACTGACCTGCACTGCACAGACCTCCTCCTAAAGCTCGTTATGTACTGACCTGCGCTGCACAGACCTCCTCCTAAAGCTCGTTATGTACTGACCTGCTCTGCACAGACCTCCTCCTAAAGCTCGTTATGTACTGACCTGCACAGACCTCCTCCTAAAGCTCGTTATGTACTGACCTGCGCTGCACAGACCTCCTCCTAAAGCTCGTTATGTACTGACCTGCACATGCGATGCCCTGGCCCCTGGGGCCACTTCCGCAGCTGGTGTTATGAGCGGGCAATGACCGGGGCAGCTGCAGGGGTTATACTTGTCACGGTATAGGCCTGAGGGCAGCACAGCTGTAGGGCCGGTCTGTGGAATCTGCGGGTGATGATGGGCATGCGATTCTTCGCTGCACCTAGTCAGGGCACCAGTTAGTGGACACCAATGCCAGGGTTCAGTAACAGCGGTTTTATTATAGAAAAGGTAACTAGTAGCAACAGTTCTGTCCGGATGCAACCGGGTATATAGCAGGCTCTGACAAATAAAGCAGGAGTGGTGCTGCATAGGCTGTGAGAATACGTGCCGGATGATGGGAGTAGGAGTATGAGAGAAATAGCGTTGCTGGGCGGATTAACTTGAGAGTAATACTTGCTGTGAATCCTTGTAGCGATGAGGAGAGATAACGGAATGACACCCAGATGAGAGAGAAGAATCCGGTCACTTGAGCAGGCAGATACAGCCGAAGACTTGAATACAGCAGAGCACTCGATCCACACTTCTAGTGGTGAAGTGGGAGCTGCAGAGAAGAAGCCCAACTCCTCTGAGGTAGGAGAGGGACGACACACATCCTCCTTGCTTGGGAGCAGGGGGAAGACTAACTTGTTAGGAGGAAGTGGGAGGTCACATGGTTGCTCCTGGCCAGAGCTAGTCGGCCATTGGAGGAACCATGGTTACAGGTCACGTGATCAACAGCCTTGCATACCACTGTACAATGTAATAATACACAGGAATACATGAGAATACACATGAGAATGCACATTACTAGAGAATACTAGGGGAAAACCAGCAGCAGTTGCAGTGCAAACACTTACCAGAACAGGCATGGACACAGCAAGAGAAATGGCCATAATAGGAGTAGTAGTCTGCATGTTCTGGGACCAGGGCCAGCCTTTGGGGTGTGCGACCTGTGCGGTTGCACAGGGCGCATAACTCCCGGCCAGCAGGGGGCGCTCTGGCAGACAGTGACAGCTGCACATTTAGCTATAGAAATGTGTGCTGTCTCTGTCTGCAGGAGCGCAGGCACACTATAGGAGGAGGAAGGCGCAGGGCGATCAGCCATAGAGGCGCCCGGGCAGAGAGGCAGCTTTGTATACCTATCTTTGGTGTAGAAAGGAGCGCTGTATGTCTGCAGGAGCGCCGTTAGAAACCACTGTATGAGCAGGGTGCCGGGCGGCCAGCAGGGGGAGCGATCGGGGCCGACAGACATACACAGCACGACACTGTCAAATAATGCATGTTGTGTATGTCTGTCCGCCCCGATCGCTCCCCCTGCTGGCCGCCCGGCACCCTGCTCATACAGTGGTTTCTAACGGCGCTCCTGCAGACATACAGCGTACCGCTCCTTTCTACACCAGATAAGTATACAGAGCTGCCTCTCTGCCCGGGCGCCTCCATGGCTGATCGCCAGCGTCTCGTGCGTCCCAACGGATGAGTGACGTCACTGGAGCGACGCCCGCCGAGCTGAGGAGAGGAGACGCGCGGCGGGGAGCCAGGTGAGTTAAAGTTTTTTTTGTATGTGTGTTTGTTAGTGCCTACATGGGGAGGGGATGGGGTGGCAACTCCCTACCTACAGCTACCCACAAGTACCTACCTACAGTTACCTATAACTAACTACAGCTACCCACAACTACCTATAACTACCTACAACTACCTATAACTACCTACCTACAACTACCTATAACTAACTACCTATAACTATCTACCTACAGCTACCTATAACTACCTACAACTACCTACCTATAACTATCTACCTACAGCTACCTATAACTACCTACCTGCAGCTTACCACAACTACCTACAGCTACTTATAACTACCTACCTGCAGATACCCACAACTACCTACAGCTCACTATCTATAACTATCTACCTACAGCTACAGATAACTACCTACCTGCAGATACCCACAACTACCTACAGCTACCTATCTATAACTATCTACCTACAGCTACCGATAACTACCTACCTACAGCTTCTTACCTACAGCTACCTATAACTACCTTCCTACAGCTACCTACAGCTATCTTCTTACAGCTACCTTTAACTACCTACAGCTACCTACCTATAACTATCTACCTACACCTACCTATCTACAGCTACCCCCATCTCCTATCTGTACAGCTCCCTGCCCACCAGCCTCATCCCCCTCCTCTCATCTCTCTCCTATTGTTTGTAATGGCTAACCGCCATTTTACATCTTTCCCCAAATTTCCTCTTATTTCCATCTTTTCCCTGCCCTTCTTTCCTTCTCCGATACTGCCAATTCCCTCTCTCTATGATCTATCTCAGGAGATCGCTCTTGCTCTGACATTCTGGTGCTCAAGTGACAAATAAGTGCGCTTGTGCATTATATGGGGGCACAGAGGGGGCCTGACTACTGTTTGGTGGCATGTATTGGGCATACTGCTTATATGGGGGCACAGTGCAGCCTGACTACTATTTGGGGGCATGTATTGGGCATGCTGCTTATATGGGGGCACAGAGGGGGCCTGACTACTATTTGGGGGCATGTATTGGGCATACTGCTTATATGGGGGCACAGAGGGGGCCTGACTACTATTTGGGGGCATGTATTGGACACACTGCTTATATGGGGGCACAGAGGGGGCCGACTACTATTTGGGGGCATGTATTGGACATACTGCTTATATGGGGGCACAGAGGGGGCCTGACTACTATTTGGAGACATGTATTGGGCATACTGCTTATATGGGGGCACAGAGCTGCCTGACTACTATTTGGGGGCATGTATTGGGCATACTGCTTATATGGAGGCACAGAGGGGGCCGACTACTATTTGGGGGCATGTATTGGACACACTGCTTATATGGGGGCACAGAGTGGTCTCTGTTACTGTGTGAAGTGATACAGATGAGGATTTGTATGGCGATGAGGATGGTGCTGCATTAGTGAGGAGCCTAATATGTTTCTCTGGCAGATTCTGCGGAGCCGAGGTGTCACCAGGAAAAGTCTCCATGATGGTCTAAACAAGAAGAAAAGAAAAAGGGCCTGCAAAAACATCACCTGCCATTCATACAGAGAAAACGCCCCCTGTGAGTCTAGTATTGAGTATTGTCATATGTTAATGTATTATTATTTTTTAGTTGTATGTGGTATTACAGTTTGTCTCTATTCACACCAATGGAACTGGGTTGTAATACCACACACAACCTGAGGACTGGGAAGGAGCAGTTTATGAAAGATAGTAACCATGTTTTTTTTAATCCTGGATAACTTCTTTAATAGGGTTGTCTAAAATTGGAAAGGACAGCTACTTTGTTGCAGAAACAGCACAGCCACAGGGACAGCAGCAGCTCCGTCCCTGTGTGTGTGTGTGTGTGTGTGTGTGTGTATATATATATATATATATTTTATTATGGTGCCCTGGAGGGGGGGGGGGGGGGGCAGAAGTCGGTTTCGCACAGGGCGCCATCTACCCTAAGGCCGGCCCTGTCTGGGACATTGCACACAGACCTCCTCCTAAAGCTCGTTATGTACTGACCTGCACAGACCTCCTCCTAAAGCTCGTTATGTACTGACCTGCACAGACCTCCTCCTAAAGCTCGTTATGTACTGACCTGCACAGACCTCCTCCTAAAGCTCGTTATGTACTGTCCTGCACAGACCTCCTCCTAAAGCTCGTTATGTACTGACCTGCGCTGCACAGACCTCCTCCTAAAGCTTGTTATGTACTGACCTGCGCTGCACAGACCTCCTCCTAAAGCTCGTTATGTACTGACCTGCGCTGCACAGACCTCCTCCTAAAGCTGGTTATGTACTGACCTGCACTGCACAGACCTCCTAAAGCTCGTTATGTACTAACCTGCACAGACCTCCTCCTAAAGCTGGTTATGTACTGACCTGCACAGACCTCCTCCTAAACCTTGTTATGTACCGACCTGCGCTGCACAGACCTCCTCCTAAAGCTGGTTATGTACTGACCTGCACAGACCTCCTCCTAAACCTTGTTATGTACTGACCTGCACTGCACAGACCTCCTCCGGAGCCTCATATTTCCCTTCCTCAGCAGTCGCTTTATGTCGGATCCATCATGCGGCCGATGGTCTTTATTGCGGCGGAGTCTTCAGTGCTGAGTGCGTCACTTAATAACGGCTGACATTTCTATAAGACTTGTGATTGTAGTCAGTCCTGGTAATGAGGGCCGTTCTCTGACACGTCTGGATGGAAGAGCTTTGTTTGGGAGAAGCATTAAATAACCATAATTAAGGAGCCTCATTTGCATGTTTGTTGTAAGACTTAAATTCGTGTTGCCGGAACATTCTCTCTTGATGGCTGTATTAAAATATGTTCCTGATTATGATTGAGCGGCTATTCCGGGCGCCCGGGATTCTGGGAGAAATCACTGACTTACATAAAATCCTTCATTTTCTGCCCCCCCCCCCCCCCAATCACGTTTCGCACATGCGCCGCCCGGATTCCACGGATCTCATTTATACAACATCTTTTATTTTATAATTTATTTCCTTTTTGCAGCTTTGATTTTATGGTCTGAGTTTTATTCTTGCCGCCTTTTATTAGAGCGATGGTGCGGATGAGATATTGTCAATGTGTTTGCGGAGTTTACGCCTATAAATCATTTTCTATGCAAAAGAAAAGGACAAAAAGATGCAATGGAAAACCTCGGAGTAGTGAGGGCTTAGAGGCCGGATACAGGGGGGTAAGAAGGGGAGGACGCCAGCACTAAGGGTTCTCGGAGGGTCTTTCAGGGTACGCGGTATAACATATAACACGTCCCCCCCAGTCACCGGCCCGCTCTGCTTCAGGGACCCCAGTGTTTGTCCAGGATTTATTGTCCACGGACTCTTTTGGGTTTAAACGATGACAAGATGGGCAAAAAACTAAACCCCCATTGTATGTAGAAACTGTAAATCTGATCCCCAGCTCCTGCCAGTCCCGAGCCGCTCAGTCCTGCTGTTTGTCGCTTTTAGGTGATGTCGATGCAAGGAAGTGGCCGCTGTGTCAATCAGCATTGACCCCGCCCCCAGCCTGTGATTGGATGAGCAGGCACCTTCTGAGACCAACACCAGGAAGTGCAGCGGCTCCAGGCACCGTCGGAACAAGCATGAGAACACATAATTTGGGTGCATTAAGACTATGTTCCCACAGTGTCAAAACAACGGACATATATCTGTCCAAGGATCTGGAAAACCTGCGCGTGGTTGTCAGAGATAGTCCGGTGGAGCCTCAAAACACAGGAATAGCCAGATTTGAGGAGACCACCAAATCCACCATGATAGTGGCGCTTTAAGTCAATTTCCATCCCGCTTACGAGTCATTTTGGCTGTTTATTCTGTTCTAGTTCAGTCCTTCTGAGTAATCTGGTCTAATTTCCTTAAAAGATGCCTGTCTTTACAAAAAAAACCACACTTTTCTCCCCGCGCTTTGTACACTGAGATGGTCCCATAGACTTGAAGGAGAACTCCAGGGGGGTAAAGGCCCTATTACACTGAATAGCCTTACCTGGACCATTACCGACTGTTCAGGCCGATGACCATTTAGTGTAATAGGACACGTTGAAGGCCACGAAGGTCATGTTCCCACTCAGTATTTTCCAACCAAAGCCAGGAGTGGATTGGAAACACAGAAAGGCTATGCTCACACACTGCTGCAATTTAGCGGATGGCCGCCATTTACTGGTAAATAGCAGGCGTTATTTCTAAATAACTCTAATTATTTATCTTTAAATGGCATCCATCCACTAAATTTCTAAGAATCAGATGACCCCCCCCCTCCCGCTGCTCCCTGCTCGCTGTCTGTGAGAACGGAGAATGAGGGGGAAGTGAGCGCAGACAGGTTGGCACTCTTTTCCCCAGGAGCATTGAACCATGTAATAAGGCCTTAAAGGACAACTCCAGTGGTAGAAAAGAAAAAAACACTGAAAAACACAGATTTTTTACTCACCATTCCTTGATCAGTTGATCACTATTCGAAATTCCTACCGGCCACAGTCCCCGTCAGCCCTGTCCGCGTCTTTGGTTCTTCTGCACCTCTGGGTTACTCTGGCATGAATGGGAGAGAAAAGGCTACGTGTGCCCCGGCAGCCTTTTCATTGGCTGGATCGCATCACATGGCTTCCAGCTTACTTAGCCAATCAGAGCTGAGCAAGCTGAAAGCCATGTGATGCATTCCAGCTAATGAAGAGGCTGCCGGTGCACATGTAGCCTTTTCTCTCCCATTTATTACAAAGGAAGAAGCTGAAGAGGTGAAAGACCAGACTCGCCCTCGTGACAACATCGACACAAAATGGCGGCGGACGTGGTCGACAGTGAATGTGTAAGTATAGCTTTTTTTCCTCTCCCGTTGGTGGTGGTGGTGTGTCGGGAGGGGGGGGGGGGGGGTCGTAGAGGCAGAACATCTCTAGACAGCTGATTCAAACACACATTAAAAAGTTATTTTTATATATATATATATATATATATATATCTATCAAGAGGGGGGGGTCCTATTACACTGAATGGCCATTCAGTGTAATAGGGCCTTTACAATATGCTCAGTCTTCTGACAATGATTTTCATAATGACGGTGCCCAATTAGGATCATAGGCAAAAAGGTCATACATACTCCATACTCATGAACTCCGCAACAATCACCCCACTAACCTGCTGGACAGACTACTCGAATGGCCGCCATGTAATACTACATCTATATACAGATCAGCTGTAATCAGTGGGATGAGGGAGCCGGGAGGACAGATCCTGTATAGAGATGTGGTATTACTGTCTGCACTTGTACCTGTCTCAGGGACCCGGCAATGGACGCCCCCAGTGGGGCCACTTATGCCAATTTGTTCCTGGGCTGGTGGAAGAAGACTCATGTCTTTGGGGACACACTACAACAATACCAAGAGGTGCACCTATTCTGGGGGCCTGGATAGGATCTTACTACAGAAAGAGGGTCTAGCATCTGCAGACAGTGTCCCCTCTGGGTCTTTCCGTTGCCCCCTTTATCGGAGAGACCTAGGGCTCAATAGTAGATAGTATTGTGTTTTTCTATACGTATTGGTGATATCATTTACTACCAAACACCCGGCAACAATTATTTCTATTGTACATAGAATTTACACAGGGAGATGTGCAGATGGTGACCATACATTTTTAAGCATGTTCTAAAGACCTGATCAGCCGAGGATCGGCCATTTTCCAGCCCTCAGTTGATCAGCGCCACTTTTACACCATAATCGGCAGCAGGAGCATTTCTAGCAACCTTCCTGGACCAAAAAGGCCCTTTAGTCTGGGGGCTTCACAGGGATGGTGAGGACCCCCGATGAGCGGCTGTACGCCAGGCACCTCTGCTATAAGCCGCTCACATACAGCCTGACGCTTAGAAATGACGGTGGGTGGAGATTTTTGTTATTTTTTCCTTTGGGGGGGGGCGGCTTGTGAGTAACTCTGTGGATTCCTCCGTCACTTTGTTGACCTGCAATCTATCTCTACTTTAATATTTCTGGGATAAAGAAAATAATTTACAGCAAATAGTCAGATCATAATTTCCAGTAATTCTCCAGATAGCGATGAATGGAAATTCCTGATGAGGTCCCGGAGGTTGCGACACATTTCCACCTTGTTGCTCTATGAGTCTTGTGGTTTTATACAATCTCATAATTGGGCAGAATAGTATATAGTATAATACGGACTACTATAGAATATACATATGTACAGGCAATGCTGCATAGATATTAAGCAGAGAAACAATGGGACTTCCAGAGCCCTAAACGTTCTCAGTCTCTTAAAGGCTCGTAAAGCAGTTTATGAAGTGTACAGCATGGCGGCAGAATGGCGACACTCGCCATCAAGTGTAAATGGTTCAAATACAAGGTAACGACGCGTACAAATCACTAATGTTCCTGCCGCATTAAATTAATCACTGGATGGGTCATTACTTGCCAAAAAATATCCACGTATCCAATCATCTACCTGGTATCTCTCGCTCTCTCTGGAAACTGTTCAGACACTTTACAGATACAGGCAGTGAGAGGGCACCGGATCATTCCACTGGCCTGACTATGGTGTGCGGAGAGCCTGACCACGGTGTGGGGAGATCATTGCAGTGTTGTGTGGAGAACCTGACCCTGTTGTGTAGAGAGCCTGACCACAGTGTACGTAGAGCCTGACCACGGTGTGTGGAGAGCCTGACCACGGTGTGGGGAGATCATTGCAGTGTTGTATGGAGAACCTGGCCATGGTGTGTGGAAAGTCTGGCCATGGTGTGTGGAAAGTCTGGCCATCGTGTGTGGAAAGTCTGGCCATGGTGTGTGGAAAGTCTGGCCATGGTGTGTGGAAAGTCTGGCTTTGGTGTGTGGAAAGTCTGGCCTCAGTGTGTGGAGAGCCTGGCCAAGGTGTGCGGAAAGTCTGGCCATGGTGTGTGGAGAGCCTGACCACGTTGTGTGGAGAGCCTGACCCTGGTGTGTAGAGAGCCTGACCACAGTATACGGAGAGACTGACCATGGTGTGCGGAGAGCCTGGCCATGGTGTATGGAGAGCCTGACCACATTGTCGGGAGAGCCTGACCCTGGTGTGTAGAGAGCCTGACCACAGTGTACATAGAGCCTGACCACGGTGTGCGGAGAGACTGACCATGGTGTGTGGAAAGTCTGGCCTCAGTGTGTGGAAAGCCTGACCCCAGTGTGCGGAGAGCCTGGCCAAGGTGTGCGGAGAGCCTGGCCAAGGTGTGCGGAGAGCCTGGCCAAGGTGTGCGGAGAGCCTGGCCAAGGTGTGCGGAGAGCCTGGCCAAGGTGTGCGGAGAGCCTGGCCAAGGTGTGCAGAGAGCCTGGCCATGGTGTGGGGAGAACCTGCCCCTGATGTGTGCGAGGAGCCTGACCCCGGTGTGTGGAGGGCCTGACCACAGTGTGCGCAGAGCCTGATCCTAGTGTGCTGAGAGCCTTGCCATGTTGTACGGAGAGCCTGGCCACGGTGTGCGGAGAGCCTGACTACGGTGTATGGAGAGTCTGGCCACAGTGTGTGGAGAGCCTGACCACGGTGTGTGGAGAGCCTGACCACGTTGTGTGGAGAGCCTGACCATGGTGTGCGGAGAGCCTGGCCACAGTGTGTGCGGAGAGCCTTACCACGGTGTAGGGAGAGCCTGGCCATGGTGTGCGGAAAGTCTAGCCTCTGTGTGTGGAAAGTCTGGCCTCAGTGTGTGGACAGCCTGACCTCAGTGTGCGGAGAGCCAGGCCAAGGTGTGCGGAAAGTCTGGCCATGGTGTGTGGAGAACCTGGGCAAGGTATGCGGAGAGCCTGGCCAAGGTGTGCGGAGAGCCTTGCCAAGATGTGCGAAGAACCTGGCCAAGATGTGCGCAGAGCCTGGCCAAGGTGTGCGGAGAGCCTGGCCAAGGTGTGCGGAGAGCCTGGCCAAGGTGTGCGGAGAGCCTGGCCAAGGTGTGCGAAGAGCCTGGCCAAGATGTGCGCAGAGCCTTGCCAAGGTGTGCGGAGAGCCTGGCCAAGGTGTGCGGAGAGCCTGGCCAAGATGTGGGCAGAGCCTTGCCAAGGTGTGCAGAGAGCCTGGCCAAGGTGTGCGGAGAGCCTGGCCAAGGTGTGTGGAGAGCCGGGCCACAGTGTGTGGAGAACCTGGCCAAGATGTGCAAAGAGCCTGACCATGGTGTGGGGAGAACCTGCCCCTGATGTGTGCGAAGAGCCTGACACCAGTGTGTGGAGGGCCTGGTCAAAGTATGCTGAGAGCCTGGCCATTGTGTGCGAAGAGCCTGACCTCGGTGTGTGGAGAGCCTAGCCATGGTGTGCGGAGAGCCTAATCCAGCCAACCAAATGGTTCTGTGAAAAGCAACAGGGGTAGGCAAGTAAACATAGACAGCAGTACGGGCAGAGCAGTGAAGAGTAGTGTTAAGCAATCGTGTCAGACTGTTCAGGACCGGCAACATTCTCTAACCGCAAACACTTGGCGTTTGATTCCCTGCAGCTGCAGAAGTTGGATGCCGCCCTACACCTGCCAGGAAACATGGATACAGCCTATGGACTATGACTGTATCCATGTTTTCCAGGACTCCCTAGGGCGGCATCCCGCTGGAGAGGCCAGATGGGGGGCACAGACTCTGAGTCCGCTTCATTTATCATTTTTTGCGACGAAAAATAAGGAAACCTACGCCATTTCTGAGCTCTGAGCTGGCGCACACTGGTGCAGTGCACCTCTACATAAATCTCTGTACTGTCGGAGCTGCGGGGACATTTTTACACCCGGCCCAGAAAACGCCGTACTTAATAAATGTCCCCCTTAGTCTTCAGGGTCGGGGAATGTTGCCGTGCCCGAACAGTTTGACAGGTTTACAATACCATATTGTGCTCTATCGAAGTCAATGGGAAATTGGTCTAGAGTGCACACATCTCGTAGAATAATGGCTGAAATTGAGTACAACCGTCTGAACAGTCTCACTATTGACCACCTGCAATTGCAAAGTACGGCCATTTTTTGACCTAATCAAACACTGTTTTATCTTCACTGCGTTATCTATTTTGGTGTTTTACTCTGTGTGAACATGGCCTTAACATGACACCAAAAATTTGTGCATGTATTCTCAAAGGGGAAAGCCGCTGGCAGATGCCTGTATCTCTCTAAGAGGAAAAGGATTGGGCATGCACAGGCCCAACATGCCCAATCCCCCCCCCCCCCACATACACGTCAGATAGTCAGCTCTTCCCATGACGCCTTCAGATGACTGTAGTGTGTGCGTCCAGCTTTGTCCATATGAAAATTAACCAAAGATCTACTTCTTCACTCTTCACTGCAGAGTCTACAATGTGGACCCTCTTTACAGAAGAGCTGGCGCTGGTTTGTAGGTCACCGTTCTTTGGTGTCTTACACTTTTCTTGATGGATGCGCCAAGCAGTAGTGTCACCGAGCTGAGAAGACTTCCAGACACCCGTCGCTCTGTGGGCGTCCTATGGGCCGTAATTCAAATGTAATGTGTCTCTCCTTCATGTGGGTCACCAGGAACAAGAGGTCGGGGCTCCTGCTGGGCAGTGGAGATTTTGCATCGCATGGTACAGACTTCTCTCCACGACATCCACATTAAACGTCCCTGGAAATGATAATAAAATGTTTCTGGCAATTACACAATAGAAGCCGGTGCAGATGGCGCAGATCGAGGAGGTTTCCATCTGCCCATTGATGAAGATAAGTACAATGAACCTCCAAGTCTGGAGAACAGCTTGGAAGACAAGACCTCAGGACCCAGTCATGGAAAACCACCTGTGGTGCCACGCTCCTCATACGCTGGAGAGGCCAGACAATATGCCACCACAGATCCTGGCCGCTCTCTGTACCAGGCCGCGGCAGACAAAGCCAAGGAGCGTCACTGCTGCAACAAGAGCAAATACTGTGTGGAGCGCACAGAGCGGCAGATTATAATAAACAATGCTGCAACGTAATAACAACATAAAAACAATAAACATAACGCAGACATAGCAGAGATGAGCTTGGGAAACGAAGCAAACCTGAACTTGTGATGTGGAAAGCTGATTTGTTAAGGAAGAATTGAGACAGAGGATGGGGCACATACTGAATTTTCTTTGAGGGCTTCTAGAGAGGTATATAATCAGAGAGGTAGCGATTAAAAACCAGAACAAAAAAATCATAAACTTCTCCCTCATTACCCTACCACCACTGGTATTGCAGAGCTCCAGAGGATGTGAAGTCATAGGCCCACTTAGCCATTGAGCGGATGCAAAGGCTGCTGTAAACACAGGATTCTACTACTGTGACTGATATCAGCAAGAAGGAAGTAAAGATCAGCAGAGGCTGCTGTAATCACAGGATTCTACTACTGTGACTGGCATCAGCAAGAAGGAAGTAAAGATCAGCAGAGGCTGCTGTAATCACAGGATTCTACTACTGTGACTGACATCAGCAAGAAGGAAAGATCAGCAGAGGCTGCTGTAATCACAGGATTCTACTACTGTGACTGGCATCAGCAAGAAGGAAAGATCAGCAGAGGCTGCTGTAATCACATGATTCTACTACTGTGACTGGCATCAGCAAGAAGGAAGTAAAGATCGGCAGAGGCTTCTGTAATCACAGGATTCTACTACTGTGACTGACATCAGCAAGAAGGAAGTAAAGATCGGCAGAGGCTTCTGTAATCACAGGATTCTACTACTGTGACTGACATCAGCAAGAAGGAAGTAAAGATCAGCAGAGGCTGCTGTAATCACAGGATTCTACTACTGTGACTGGCATCAGCAAGAAGGAAGTAAAGATCAGCAGAGGCTGCTGTAATCACAGGATTCTACTACTGTGACTGGCATCAGCAAGAAGGAAGTAAAGATCAGCAGAGGCTGCTGTAATCACAGGATTCTACTACTGTGACTGACATCAGCAAGAAGGAAGTAAAGATCAGCAGAGGCTGCTGTAATCACAGGATTCTACTACTGTGACTGACATCAGCAAGAAGGAAGTAAAGATCGGCAGAGGCTTCTGTAATCACAGGATTCTACTACTGTGACTGACATCAGCAAGAAGGAAGTAAAGATCAGCAGAGGCTGCTGTAATCACAGGATTCTACTACTGTGACTGGCATCAGCAAGAAGGAAGTAATGATCTGCAGAGGCTGCTGTAATCACAGGATTCTACTACTGTGACTGACATCAGCAAGAAGGAAGTAAAGATCGGCAGAGGCTTCTGTAATCAAAGGATTCTACTACTGTGACTGACATCAGCAAGAAGGAAGTAAAGATCAGCAGAGGCTGCTGTAATCACAGGATTCTACTACTGTGACTGGCATCAGCAAGAAGGAAGTAAAGATCTGCAGAGGCTGTTGTAATCACAGGATTCTACTACTGAGACTGACATCAGCAAGAAGGAAGTAAAGATCAGCAGAGGCTGCTGTAATCACAGGATTCTACTACTGTGACTGATATCAGCAAGAAGGAAGTAAAGATCGGCAGAGGCTTCTGTAATGACAGGATTCTACTACTGTGACTGACATCAGCAAGAAGGAAGTAAAGATCGGCAGAGGCTTCTGTAATCACAGGATTCTACTACTGTGACTGACATCAGCAAGAAGGAAGTAAAGATCAGCAGAGGCTGCTGTAATCACAGGATTCTACTAGTGTGACTGGCATCAGCAAGAAGGAAGTAATGATCTGCAGAGGCTGCTGTAATCACAGGATTCTACTACTGTGACTGACATCAGCAAGAAGGAAGTAAAGATCGTCAGAGGCTTCTGTAATCACAGGATTCTACTACTGTGACTGACATCAGCAAGAAGGAAGTAAAGATCAGCAGAGGCTGCTGTAATCACAGGATTCTACTACTGTGACTGGCATCAGCAAGAAGGAAGTAAAGATCTGCAGAGGCTGCTGTAATCACAGGATTCTACTACTGTGACTGACATCAGCAAGAAGGAAGTAAAGATCTGCAGAGGCTGCTGTAATCACAGGATTCTACTACTGTGACTGACATCAGCAAGAAGGAAGTAAAGATCAGCAGAGGCTGCTGTAATCACAGGATTCTACTACTGTGACTGACATCAGCAAGAAGGAAGTAAAAATTAGCAGAGGCTGCTGTAATCACAGGATTCTACTATGACTAACATCAGAAAGAAGGAAGTAAAGATCTGCAGAGGCTGCTGTAATCACAGGATTCTACTACTGTGACTGACATCAGCAAGAAGGAAGTAAAGATAAACAGAGGCTGCTGTAATCACAGGGTTCTACTACTGTGACTGACATCAGCAAGAAGGAAGTAAAGATCTGCAGAGGCTGCTGTAATCATAGGATTCTACTACTGTGACTGACATCAGCAAGAAGGAAGTAAAGATCAGCAGAGGCTGCTGTATTCACAGGATTCTACTACTGTGACTGACATCAGCAAGAAGGAAGTAAAGATCAGCAGAGGCTGCTGTAATCACAGGATTCTACTACTGTGACATCAGCAAGAAGGAAGTAAAGATCTGCAGAGGCTGCTGTAATCACAGGATTCTACTACTGTGACTGACATCAGCAAGAAGGAAGTAAAGATCTGCAGAGGCTGCTGTAATCAAAGGATTCTACTACTGTGACTGACATCAGCAAGAAGGAAGTAAAGATCAGCAGAGGCTGCTGTAATCACAGGATTCTACTACTGTGACTGACATCAGAAAGAAGGAAGTAAAGATCTGCAGAGGCTGCTGTAATCACAGGATTCTATTACTGTGACTGACATCAGAAAGAAGGAAGTAAAGATCAGCAGAGGCTGCTGTAATCACAGGATTCTACTACTGTGACTGACATCAGCAAGAAGGAAGTAAAGATCAGCAGAGGCTGCTGTAATCACAGGATTCTACTACTGTGACTGATATCAGCAAGAAGGAAGTAAAGATCGGCAGAGGCTTCTGTAATGACAGGATTCTACTACTGTGACTGACATCAGCAAGAAGGAAGTAAAGATCGGCAGAGGCTTCTGTAATCACAGGATTCTACTACTGTGACTGACATCAGCAAGAAGGAAGTAAAGATCAGCAGAGGCTGCTGTAATCACAGGATTCTACTAGTGTGACTGGCATCAGCAAGAAGGAAGTAATGATCTGCAGAGGCTGCTGTAATCACAGGATTCTACTACTGTGACTGACATCAGCAAGAAGGAAGTAAAGATCGGCAGAGGCTTCTGTAATCACAGGATTCTACTACTGTGACTGACATCAGCAAGAAGGAAGTAAAGATCAGCAGAGGCTGCTGTAATCACAGGATTCTACTACTGTGACTGACATCAGCAAGAAGGAAGTAAAGATCTGCAGAGGCTGCTGTAATCACAGGATTCTACTACTGTGACTGACATCAGCAAGAAGGAAGTAAAGATCTGCAGAGGCTGCTGTAATCACAGGATTCTACTACTGTGACTGACATCAGCAAGAAGGAAGTAAAGATCAGCAGAGGCTGCTGTAATCACAGGATTCTACTACTGTGACTGACATCAGCAAGAAGGAAGTAAAGATTAGCAGAGGCTGCTGTAATCACAGGATTCTACTATGACTAACATCAGAAAGAAGGAAGTAAAGATCTGCAGAGGCTGCTGTAATCACAGGATTCTACTACTGTGACTGACATCAGCAAGAAGGAAGTAAAGATAAACAGAGGCTGCTGTAATCACAGGGTTCTACTACTGTGACTGACATCAGCAAGAAGGAAGTAAAGATCTGCAGAGGCTGCTGTAATCATAGGATTCTACTACTGTGACTGACATCAGCAAGAAGGAAGTAAAGATCAGCAGAGGCTGCTGTATTCACAGGATTCTACTACTGTGACTGACATCAGCAAGAAGGAAGTAAAGATCAGCAGAGGCTGCTGTAATCACAGGATTCTACTACTGTGACTGACATGAGCAAGAAGGAAGTAAAGATCTGCAGAGGCTGCTGTAATCACAGGATTCTACTACTGTGACTGACATCAGCAAGAAGGAAGTAAAGATCTTCAGAGGCTGCTGTAATCAAAGGATTCTACTACTGTGACTGACATCAGCAAGAAGGAAGTAAAGATCAGCAGAGGCTGCTGTAATCACAGGATTCTACTACTGTGACTGACATCAGAAAGAAGGAAGTAAAGATCTGCAGAGGCTGCTGTAATCACAGGATTCTATTACTGTGACTGACATCAGAAAGAAGGAAGTAAAGATCAGCAGAGGCTGCTGTAATCACAGGATTCTACTACTGTGACTGACATCAGAAAGAAGGAAGTAAAGATCTGCAGAGGCTGCTGTAATCACAGGATTCTACTACTGTGACTGACATCAGAAAGAAGGAAGTAAAGATCTGCAGAGGCTGCTGTAATCACAGGATTCTACTACTGTGACTGACATCAGCAAGAAGGAAGTAAAGATCAGCAGAGGCTGCTGTAATCAAAGGACTGAATTTGCTTCTGCAGATGACATCAGCAGGAACAAAGTAAATGGCTTTAGTAAGTCTCCTACTTTGTCATGTATAAGTTGATTCTGCCGCCTGAAAGTAAATAAAACTAAATATATAATACATATAAATAACTCCATGGAGCACCTCCAGTGATCTCCTGTGTGTGATGGAGCCTGACAGTGATCTCCTGTGTGATGGAGCCTGACAGTGATCTCCTGTGTGTGATGGAGCCTAACAGTGATCTCCTGTGTGTGATGGAGCCTGACAGTGATCTCCTGTGTGTGATGGAGCCTGACAGTGATCTCCTGTGTGTGATGGAGCCTGACAGTGATCTCCTGTGTGTGATGGAGCCTGACAGTGATCTCCTGTGTGTGATGGAGCCTGACAGTGATCTCCTGTGTGTGATGGAGCCTGACAGTAATCTCCTGTGTGTGATGGAGCCTGACAGTAATCTCCTGTGTGTGATGGAGCCTGACAGTAATCTCCTGTGTGTGATGGAGCCTGACAGTAATCTCCTGTGTGTGATGGAGCCTGACAGTAATCTCCTGTGTGTGATGGAGCCTGACAGTAATCTCCTGTGTGTGATGGAGCCTGACAGTAATCTCCTGTGTGTGATGGAGCCTGACAGTAATCTCCTGTGTGTGATGGAGCCTGACAGTGATCTCCTGTGTGTGATGGAGCCTGACAGTGATCTCCTGTGTGTGATGAAGCCTGACAGTGATCTCCTGTGTGTGATGGAGCCTGACAGTGATCTCCTGTGTGTGATGGAGCCTGACAGTGATCTCCTGTGTGTGATGAAGCCTGACAGTGATCTCCTGTGTGTGATGGAGCCTGACAGTAATCTCCTGTGTGTGATGGAGCCTGACAGTAATCTCCTGTGTGTGATGGAGCCTGACAGTGATCTCCTGTGTGTGATGGAGCCTGACAGTGATCTCCTGTGTGTGATGGAGCCTGACAGTGATCTCCTGTGTGTGATGGAGCCTGACAGTGATCTCCTGTGTGTGATGGAGCCTGACAGTGATCTCCTGTGTGTGATGGAGCCTGACAGTGATCTCCTGTGTGTGATGGAGCCTGACAGTGATCTCCTGTGTGTGATGGAGCCTGACAGTGATCTCCTGTGTGTGATGGAGCCTGACAGTGATCTCCTGTGTGTGATGGAGCCTGACGGTGATCTCCTGTGTGTGATGGAGCCTGACAGTGATCTCCTGTGTGTGATGGAGCCTGACGGTGATCTCCTGTGAGTGATGGAGCCTGACGGTGATCTCCTGTGTGATGGAGCCTGACAGTGATCTCCTGTGTGATGGAGCCTGACAGTGATCTCCTGTGTGTGATGGAGCCTGACAGTGATCTCCTGTGTGATGGAGCCTGACGGTGATCTCCTGTGTGATGGAGCCTGACGGTGATCTCCTGTGTGATGGAGCCTGACAGTGATCTCCTGTGTGATGGAGCCTGACGGTGATCTCCTGTGTGTGATGGAGCCTGACGGTGATCTCCTGTGTGATGGAGCCTGACAGTGATCTCCTGTGTGTGATGGAGCCTGACAGTGATCTCCTGTGTGATGGAGCCTGCCAGTGGTCTCCTGTGTGATGGAGCCTGACAGTCTCTACACAATATCAACATCTGGAGAAGTTTGTGCAGAAAGTTTTCTTTTTCTTCACTTTTCTTTGCTTTTTCCTTAGACCCCTGAATTCCCTGATGCGCGTTTCGCCGCTGGTGATTCGTCCCCCTGAAGCGTCTGCACAAACGCTCGTCTCTCTCTGTGCCTGATCTCAGTACGTCCTCCACATGCATTATTACAGCTATAACAGATATCCCCAAGTGCCGGCATATTGATTGCACAACTGCTCATTTGCATATGCCGCCCATCTGCACCGGAGAGGTAGCGGCCAGACGCAGCGACCCCTGTCTCCCTGTCACCCCTGTCTCCACATAAACCCCCGGAGCCCCAGAAGCTGTAGAGTCTCACATATGTGCCGCTCTCTTACCGTTCCTGCTCTGCTGATGATCTCGCAAAGTTTTGTCGCGTCTTCGCCTCTGTCAATAATCACTTGGGGAAATTGCTGCAGACTTTCAGTTTTTGTTTACTCCCTCTTTGTAATATCCCATGTATAATGAATACAGCGCCTAGAACGCGTGGGTAGCCTCTTTCTGCTGCATGTGGCCTCTACTGTTACCAAGATGCAATTTCATTTACAGCAGTTCTGCGGCCATGAACATGTCCTATCTAGCTGGGCTCACAGATGTCCGGAAAGGTCTCTATACACAACCAATGACATCTTTGGACGCCGCTCTGGTATCCATTACCCGGACATTGTCAAACGGAAAGACACTGTATGGACCGCATATAGATAAACATGGCGTCAATGCGGCTGCATCAGATTCCCATAGGAAGCACAGGGTCAGCTCCCGGATTAGGTTTGCTGCTGTATTCTTGCACCACACCGGGGGAAACTGATGGCCATAACCACACACAGAGCCATAATCCTACAAGAGCTATGCAGTGCTAAAGCCTAAAAGTGGGGTAACTAGCTCATAGGCAAAGCCTTGTCTACATCAGGGGTGACTAATCCTTATCTAGTCAGGTTTGTCTGCAGTGGAGCAAAGTGCGACTAAGCCGAAGTACTCCATTGATCTTTGCTCAGCCACCTCGGAGAACCTTGAGTGGCTAGCTTCCCTGGTTGAGCAACCCTAGTGCTCGGGCTACAGAAAAATAAAAGCAGCAGATAAAGCAGGAGGAGGCTAAACCACTAGTGCAATTGCGCTGGGGCCTCCCGCTGAGGGTAGTAGTAGGTGGTAGTACAGGGTAGGACCCGGGTACCCAGTTGCCAGATGTTAGGTCGCACGGAAACCTGACCATGAGGGGCCCGGGCAATTCCTCGTTGTCCCTAGTCAAGGCACCAATAACTAGACCAATGCCAGGGTTCAGAAACAACAGTGGTTGTGCGTTTATTATAATGGTGGTAACCAATAGCAACAGTGCCTCTGGATGCAACCAGGATTGAGACAGACTTGAATATAATGAGTATAACTGAGGAATGGGTGATGCTGCAATAGGCTGTGATGGTAGCGTTACTTTAAGTGACTGAATGATGGGAGTAGTAGTGCCGGAGATATGATACTGGGCGGAATGGATTGAACTGAATACTTGCTGTTGATGAGAATAGATGATGAGAAAAGTAATGACTGAAGAACGACACCCAGATCTTTGCTGAAGATGAGAATCTTGGTGAATCTTGAGAGTGAGGAAGGTCCCGACTGGACCAAAATCTGTCTCTAGAACAGGGGAGCAAATCACCCTGAGCTGTGGCCTTGCTTGGAAGCAGCAGAGCACGTTCTCCCTCCTGAAGGTGGAGGAGAGAACAACACAACCTTCTCTCTTGAGGGTAGAGAGAAGACTGAGGTAGACAGGAAGTGACATAGCATCCCCAGCCAAAGCTCGACGGCTATTGGGGTTACTATGGCAGCCGAGGAATAGTCACGTGACACCAAGCCCATTGCATCATCACACCATTAAAATACAGGCAAAATGAATATGCATAAGGAAATAAATAAAATATTAGACCTGAATACTGAGGGGGGTGACATCATACAAACAGTTTGCAGTGGGACCACTTTTCCAGAACAGGAATAATTAGGAAACATAAAAATAAGAACAAATCCTCTGTTCTGGGACACTGAATACCTCCCTACTAAGAATGAGCCGACCTCAACAACAAGACAACAAGACAAAAGGAAGCAATGTGGGTGTGAGTGTGTGTTTCCCACACTCAAGGCACAGGTGATGAGGAGAGATACAAAAGTGAGAGAAAAACCCTAGTGGCAGGACTTCACCTAGGGGTGCCTAACGTACTCTGGTGACTAGGTAGCTAGTGCGTGAACCATCTGACATGGAAGTCAGGACTACTCAACTGCTGACGGGCGACCCTCAAATTTCAGAAAGTTTAGACAGTAGGTTTTCAATTAAATAGGTTACCCTACTGGAAAAAGAACGTGAAGACCTGTATTATACCTTGGGTGTGTTGTCAACTTGAGCAGGTGTGTGCATGGAGTGATTTGGACACCTGGAAGATAAAGATTAAAATAATAAACACAAGCATACATTTGGGATCCCTCATACATACCTCACTGTCACCTCCCGGCTCCGCTATCACCTCATTGTCACCTCCCGGCTCCGCTATCACCTCACTGCCACCTCCCGGCTCCGCTATCACCTCACTGTCACCTCCTGGCTCTGCTATCACCTCACTGTTACCTCCCAGCTCCGCTATCACCTCACTGTCACCTCCCGACTCCGCTATCACCTCACTGTTACCTCCCGGCTCCGCTATCACCTCACTGTCACCTCCTGGCTCTGCTATCACCTCACTGTTACCTCCCGGCTCCGCTATCACCTCACTGTCACCTCCCGACTCCGCTATCACCTCACTGTTACCTCCCGGCTCCGCTGTCACCTCCCGGCTCCGCTATCACCTCACTGTGACCTCCCGACTCCGCTATCACCTCACTGTTACCTCCTGGCTCCGCTATCACCTCACTGTGACCTCCCGACTCTGCTATCACCTCACTGTTACCTCCCGGCTCCACTACCACCTCACTGTTACCTCCTGGCTCCGCTATCACCTCACTGTGACCTCCCACCTCCGCTATCACCTCACTGTGACCTCCCGGCTCCGCTATCATCTCACTGTGACCTCCCGGCTCCGCTATCACCTCACTGTGACCTCCCGGCTCCGCTACCACCTCACTGTCACCTCCCGGCTCCGCTATCACCTCACTGTTACCTCCCGGCTCCGCTACCACCTCACTGTTACCTCCCGGCTCCGCTATCACCTCACTGTCACCTCCCGGCTCCGCTATCACCTCACTGTTACCTCCCGACTCCGCTACTACCTCACTGTCACCTCCCGACTCCGCTATCACCTCACTGTGACCTCCCGGCTCCGCTACCACCTCACTGTTACCTCCTGGCTCCGCTACCACCTCACTGTCACCTCCCGACTCCGCTATCACCTCACTGTCACCTCCCGGCTCCGCTATCACCTCACTGTCACCTCCCGGCTCCGCTACCACCTCACTGTCACCTCCCGGCTCCGCTATCACCTCACTGTTACCTCCCGGCTCCGCTACCACCTCACTGTCACCTCCCGACTCCGCTATCACCTCACTGTCACCTCCCGGCTCCGCTATCACCTCACTGTCACCTCCCGGCTCCGCTACCACCTCACTGTCACCTCCCGGCTCCGCTACCACCTCACTGTTACCTCCCTGCTCCGCTATCACCTCATTGTTACCGTGTTATCGGAGCTGACGTGTTTATATAATTACCTATTTTGACATAAATGATGAAGGGAATAGGCAGTGAATGACGAGGATCGCCAATCGGAGCTAATTATCCGCTGAAACCAAAGTTCTTTCTTGTGCTGGAAACCCAGTTGTTTATTCTCATCTATTGACATTCCTGGAGCCGACTTGTCTTTGGTGTCAGATGTGAAAATAAATAGATATTAAACTGTCAGTCAGTGAAATTACAAAGTCCAGGGAGCGTTTCTCCCGCTCGCCATGTTTGCTTTGATGGACACAGGTGTTTAAGTGTGATGAAACAGCGCCGGGCTTCAGAGGAGCCAACTATCTCAAGGCAGCTCAGAATTTGTCAAAAAGCATGGATGAGATCCCCCCCCCCCACCGCTGCCTGAACCCCCCCTGCTATCCCCCTCCCCCGCACCCTGCAAACTCCCTACTTCCTGCAATTCCTTCCCCGCTCCCTGCAACCCTTACTGCAATTCCCCTGCTCCCTGAAATCTCCTCTGCAACCACCTACTCCCTGCGATACCCCCACGCACCCTGCGATCCCCCCGCTCCCTGCGATCCCCCCCGCTCCCTGCGATCGCCCCCGTTCCCTGCGATCCCCCTCTGCTCCCTGCGATCCCCCTCTGCTCCCTGCGATCCCCCCCGCTCCCTGCGATCCCCCCTCTGCTCCCTGCGATCCCTCTCCGCTCCCTGCAATCCCCCCTCCCTGTGATCCCCCCGCTCCCTGCGACCCCCCCCCCCCCGCTCCATGCGATCGCCCCTGCTCCCTGCGATCCCCCCAGCTCCCTGCGATCCACCCGCTTCTTGTGATTCCCCTGCCCCCTGCGACCCCCCCCCCGCTCCATGCGATCCCCCCACTCCCTGCGATCCCCCCCCGCTTCTTGTGATCCCCCGCTCCCTGCGACTCCCCCCGCTCCCTGCGATCCCCCCCCTCTCCCTGCGATCGCCCCCGCTCCCTGCTATCCCCCC